>JARHVA010000831.1:625000-1225000 GCA_037957365.1 Torreya grandis
GATGGGTACAACATCTCAAATTGTACGTTGGTCTCACATGGAGCTACAGACAAGTTTACATCATTTGTAGAGCATCTCTTTCTCTAAAATAGATTAAAGTTAGTATGATATGATGTTAAATGCATATCAAGTGTCATGACAATCCCCCTTCCTCCTAGGTTCAATCTCCAAAGCTAGCACCATGTAGTTGTAGTCAAGAGTGCTTCACATATTCATCTTCCTAGAATTTCCAATTTGCTCTCAAGGATTTTCATGTCAAATGGGTTATGGAAACTTGTGCCAAGCCTTGTAACATTATAAAATCCCATTTGAAAATTTTGAGAAGGCTTGATTCTGGTTTTATTATCCTTCATGATGCATATTAAACAAATACTACCCTCACTGCCTAGTCTACAACTTCATGCATGTCTACAGGTGTTTCACAAGTGTCAATCACATTGAAAGGGAGTATTTGAACTAGTTTGAATTCCCATGAGGTATAAAAGATTCATTTTAAAGCCTTGAGAAGGTCTAAAACTAGTTAGAGGAGCATATATCATATACACAATCTACATTATGCTCTCAATGCCCTTGTTTGCTACTGTAAGTGTACATATAGGTGTCTCACATGAGATAACCATGTGGGAATGAAGACTTTTGACCTTGTTTGAAGTTTTCATAGGATTGAAAGATCCATTTGAGATTTTTAAGAGGTGTAAGATTGGTGGTAAGACCATAACCACACTCATTGTCAACAACCTACCTCCATTGCCCTATAGATTGTACACTCACCTTCAAATGCCTCATAGAGATCTAGATTATTGTATGGTGGTTATTCAAACATATTTAATACATTTATGGGGTTTGAAGAAGATAAATATGTCCTAAGGACCATGTACAAGATCATATAACATGCACATTATTCAAGACTTACACTTACTGCCTTGTTTGTTAATGTGCGTGCATCTACAGGGTCTCTCTTAGGCTTGAGATTGTTGGATATAGATGTTAAACATGTGGGAGACTCTCCTCAAGGTCTTAGAGTGATGGAGACATCATGAAAACCAATTTTGAAATAATATAGTGGCAATCAGGTCTAAAAGTGTATTATCTATATATGGAATGTGTTTAGGGACATATTTCCCTAAAGCTCCAAAACAGAGCACCAAGCACTTTTGTTGATGCCATATAGCATTGTGGCATGGGGTATAGGTGAGGTTGAAGGTATATATCTTGTAGATTTGATATAGGGGAAGAATAATTCAAAGGAGGATGGATGTATGACTAGAATAAATTGGTGTTTGGAGGCTCCCAAATCATGAATTTGTTCACTGCAAACATTCAATGATGTCTACAGAATTTTAAGTTCCAAGTGACCTCTACCCCTTGAGTGGCAATATGAAGACATATCTTCCTTTTAGATGATATTTTTGAGTTTAAATGATCATTTTTGTTTCAAAAGGAATAAACAAAGGTTAGCTTTCAATATGTTATCCTCCATGCACACCTACAGGTGTGTCATTGCTCAAGAAAGTCACCTACAGCTTGACTATAGGTGACTCATAAGTTCATGTAATGAACATTGGTGGTATTAGGCCTTAAAGCATAAAAAAATGCCAATTGGGCTGGTTCTAAGATCTCAGAAGGATCCCAAGATGAGAGACATAGGTTCTAAGAAGTGAAGCATAACCTACAGGCCTTTTTGCCTCAACAAAGTCAACCATAATTGACTGTTGCAGACAATGAGCTACAACAAAGTGCTTTCATGATTGGCTTAGCATGAATATGACTTGATCAAGCCTAGATATATGTCACATGATATTGGAAGGCTATATATATTATTTAAGCGTGACGTTCAAGATTTAAACATGTTGGTGTTGCCTACAGGGGTCACTTTTTAGGAAAGAAGTAAGAAAAGACAGTCAACTATCTAGAACACTCGAGTACAAGGTATGAAATAGGAGGTTGGAAAAGAATAAAGAGTGTTAAAATGTTACAAATCCTATTGAGGTTGTTTTCCATCACATTAAATTCTAAAGGCAAGAGGACATAGCATTGAAGGGTCCAATCTTTAAAGGATACCACGACCACAGTCAACCCTACACAGGCAACCTTCTCAAGAGTCTATTTTGGGTTATAAGGCATTTGAGGGTGCTAGGAGCATAAAATATACATAAATTTTGATATGGAGTATCCTAATTCCCCCTTTAAGCCATTAATACCTCCATTTATCATGATAGGCCAGATGAGATACCCTTTGTTTTGTCTCAGACAAATGGTACTCCAAGAAGCAAGAAGTCTACAGTCTAGAGGAATGAAGATTAAAGGATGAGATATAAGTTGATATAACCTTTTAAAGGGATTTGGAAAGTTATGTTATACCTATACCAATATAAAAAATCATTCACGGGTGATTGAAACCAATCAGGGTGTCTTAAACCCATGAGCATGCAGATAGATCTATTAGGTCCTGATTAGGCCTAGTGCCTAATAGGTCCAAGTTTCATTTCTAGCATTAGATGGGCATTATAACTCATTAGAACATGCTTTTTGGGAGTCATAAGGTATGTTTGAGCTATTGGAATGTATATAAAACCAAGTGAAAGCCATTTCTTAGCTCAAACTAATTTAGGTGTGCAGAATGCATGAAAGGAGCTCGAGTATGCAAGTTTGAGAGCTCACACTTATTGGGAGACTTTTCATGGGAGTCTAAGAGGTTGAGAGATGTTATCGGAGGCCACTATAAAAAAATTTGTGAGATTTGTTGAAGGATTGAATGTCACATATATATGAAACATCCTTAGAGGGCAAAACATCTCCAAACCCACCAAAACCCTAGATAATGACCTGATTGGGAAAATGAGGGAGAAGAAGCATCTAGGAGGCATGGAATGAGCATTAAAATGGTTAGAACTTGCATACAACTCTCCATATCTCATTCACACTAAATTGAGGTGTTCCCTACTTATACGGATAGGGTACAAAATTGGTTTCTTTGATGGTTATGTGTGTTGTATAGGTATGGAGGGGTTTCAAGAGATGCAATCAACTTTGAGAGAGGGATTGGGAGTTAAAATAACTCAAAATATTCATTTCTTACTTCAAAAAAACTCCTAAGTGCTTCTACAAATACTCCTACTTTAGCTAGTTAAAACTACCATAGTGAACAAGCTAGTGGGAGAGTGAAAATGTATACCTGATGAATCTAAGGCTATGGGAGGTCTTGACATGTGTCATTCACTCCTCTGTATGGATTTTCATGGAAAATTGAAGATAACTTTGAGGCCAAGTGGCAGAGGTAAGTGAAAGAGGATTTATTTAGACTAAAGACAATGATAGTTCATGTGCATAAGAATCTTGATGATTAGGGATGCCACCAATGCATCGTGGAGCATGTCTATAACCCCTCCCCCTTAGTGCAATAATCACTTCTATACCTAGTCAATTTTGGGATGTTCTAAAAGGGCCAAATGATGAAGGTAGTTTTTTTAGCAATAAACGAGGAGTCCTACACCACATCTTAGGAGTTTCATGCATTTGAGGGCCATTTGTCCTATCAAAACTTTCATGGTTTATCTCACACTTCATTATCATGCATGTATAACTCCTTTTCTTAGCATGACACATGTCTTAGTGACCCTTGAACTTCACTCTTCTCACTTATCTCTCAAGTTCTATAGGTAGAATCCATTTTAGCTATTATAAGCTAATACGACACCATGTATGGTGAAGCCCTATTGGTTTTGACATTGTAATTTGCCATAGAACAATAAACATAATTTTATTTGAGTTCATATATCATCTTGTCAAGGTGTGTGAGGATATGTATAGTGAATGGTTAAGAGATATCTATTTATCCTTGCTTTCTCTCAATCCTTCCATGTTTGATGCAAATGATTTGAGTCTAGTAGGCCATATGAAGTTTTATTAAGTGTACGATGAGCCTTAGTATCTGCAACTAATCTATGGTTTCACTTACCTTAGATAGTCTTCATGTATGTCACCTTCATATTGAAACACTAATGTTAATGTATTATAGGACTCTTAGACTAGTGTTGTAATCCTTGTTTCTTTGTGAAATAAATATGATAGCCTCATGGAAGACTTGATGATGTATCACCCCCTTATTAGTCTCATTTCATGCAAAATTCTATCCATTTTCCTAGAAACAATCAATTGGTTTAAGTGATAAGTACTTCAAGGCATATTTAGGGAGCTAGCCCTTAAACCTAGAGGTATAATTCCACTATAGGTATACCCACATACTTGGAAGTATTCCCATGTTTCCCAAATCTGGAGAAAGCTTGAACACCCTCCTCTAGGGTGCAAGATTTGGTGACCACAGTTCTAACATACTCGATGGGATCAAGGTCCAAGAGAGTGGAAATTTTCTTAGTGTGTCTTTCCTCTAATAGGCTTTTAGAAGTAAACAAGCTAACACCAATGGTGACTACAAATAAAAATTTCAAGTTATAAGCAGCCTAGGTATCTTTTATTGAAGGTTTTAGTACTTATATCTCATTTGACATATGAGGTTGATATGAATAGCTATGGTGAATGTCCCTATCTTGAACCTCCCTATCAACATTATTATAAACCATATTATGCCCCTCAACAGTCCTATCATAGTGACCACCAATCATATGAGCCATAGAAACCCTATGGTCCTTCATTTCCCTCCTCATATAGACATCATGTTGATGGACAACCCTACGAGGAATGCTACCAAGAAACTTATTAAGAAATGCTTTCCTATCAATCCCAATATGAATCCTACCAGCCATACCATGATGCCTATAAACCTCAAGAGGATTCTTGTGAGTCTAAATCAAGATATGTGAATTCTTACAGACTCAATCACAATAAGTTAAAACTAGTCTTGACCCCCATCATTACCTTCCTCCTCCTCCTTTAATCCCATCTTACATCAAATATTTGTTGGGACTCATACCACAGTTGTTAATTAATGAAGATGATATGAGAACATGGGATGACGAGTATGATGTGCTCCCTAATCACCTCATGAAATGGTTAAAAGGTGTGGTCCCAAATTATATGCAAGTGTTGGATATGTTTGAAGAGCTAGAAGGAACTCAATGGGAGATCAAAGAGCAGATGCACTTGGCAAAGAACTGTGCTCGATGCTCAATAAGTAGGCTTAAGATGTGGGAAGACAAAGAACCTAAAAATGAACATGTTGTCGTTGAAGAGTCTTAAGGAAGCTATTGACAAGGTGTAACTTCTACTGATGTAAGTGGTTTTCCTTCTAATCTACCCAAAGGGTCACTTCCCCATGAGCTTATCAATGTAGTCCTCTTTCCTAAATCCATTCACAATCCCTCTCTTTCACATCACACTCCATCTCTAATTCATCAGCCTTCCACTATGCCTCATATTCCATCTCACATTCATGAGCTTATCCATCAAACTTCTGTAGACACCTAAATCTGGCCACCAATAACCTCCAATCAAGCTTTTGACCAATTTCTACTAAAGTGCACAATTTGGCCTAAAAACACTAAAACACGCTAAATAATGTGAAACTGACATATTCAAGTGCTGATTTTGGCTAGAGTATCATTAAATGGGGCAATGTAATTTATGGGCCAGCTAACTTTGATCGAATCATTATGAGTCAAAATGCCAATTTTACACTTGGGTGCTTTGGATTGCTCTTTCCTATCAAATCTCTTGCACAAGACATGTTCCTTTATTATTTGTTGTTGGTAACATCTTGAATGGGATAATGGATCCAACACATCTGACATTAGCTTCCAATTCCAATCCAGTCAAATTTTGGACCAATAACAAGGCATTCTAATCAATTTGAGTAATTTGTGCACAAAGTGCTTAATCATGCTTAAGAGCTAGTTAAACCAAGTTAGAGCCTAATTAATAATTCCATAAAAACATGTTGAATACTTGTTTTTAGAAATAAATATTGAATATATGCATCATCAGGTGACCTTATTTCTTGGGAAAGACATCTATAGGCCATAAATGACACAAATATCAGGATTAATGCCTCCCATGCCTCATCAAAGCCCTCCATGCCTATGAATTACTCCTCTATCCTGAATATTTATGAGCCTATTTATCAATTTTAATTGCATAATTGGATTAATCCTTAGCCACACATCTTAATCCTGAGATGGATGGTTCAGGTTGATTCAACCCATTTGCAAAAATATATAAATACGAGGCCTTGCCACATGAATTTTAAGCTTGGATAATGCAAAGTTACCATACCAAATTGACTTTAGAGCCTCATGCAAATTAGTGTTATAATGCCAAATGATTGAGCCAAGCCAAGCCACAAGGTGCCAAGGAGAAGAGGAGATAGCCAAGCCTCATTTGATGAAGACTTCACGAGCACAAACCGAGTAAGCCAATCAAAGAACACTCGTGCAGTATCAAGGAAGGTAAGGAATGTGTGTTTCTTGCATTTTATTTGTGATTTGTTCATTTGTTTTTCTTCACTAAGATCCCCCTTTGAGACAGGCTTAAGGTGTTAGCATTTAGTGTGTTTTGTTTGATTTTGATTTCATTCACTAACACGATACTAATCTCACCTTATTACAATCCTATGTTCACAAATGGCATGCCTGATGGGACCAAATAGCTTCACAAAACTGATCACAAACCTCTTTCAAGCAACCTACCAATTATTTCCTGCAGAATCATGAAGTAAGAGGCCAAAAAGAGTGAAAATTTGAGTTAAAACATGTTTTTTTGGGAGTCATGAGTTTGTTCTTACACAGTAACGGTATTGTTGCTCTAAGTCATAAAATTGTCTTGTAACTCATGATATTGTGCTTAACTATTTTTCTTTCAGACTAACTTTGTGTTTCTATGTAGGTTTAACAATACCACTACTATCTCAATAGCGGGATTGTTCTTCAACTCATGGGATTGCCAAATCAAGTCACGGTATTGTCTAACCACTAGCAAGTTAAATGACAATACCACTACCTTTAAAGTAGTGAGATTGTCCTGCAACTCACGAGATTTTCGTTGTGTGTTGTGGTATTGTACGTGTAGAATAGGCCATTTTTGGAGCTTTGTTTGGTGTCATCCGAACTCCATTTTTGATGATTTTTTTTTTTAGACCATGTGTTTTTTCTTAAATTTTTATAATATATCATTATTTTAGCCTAAAGTTGTATAATTTTTTCACAAAACCTCATTTTACCCAAAGTGGTGGGATTGTGACCCTGAGTAGTGGGATTATTGTTCGCAATACTGCAACTCTTAAAGTTGTGGGATCGTTCTGCAACTCATGAGATCATCAAATAGAGTCATAGTATTGTGACAAACCATTAGCATTTGGTTACAATACCATAACTCTTAAAGTTTCAGGATTATCCTGCAACTTACAATATTACTATGTGGAGTAGTGGGATTGCACTGTGCAAAAACCCCAATACTTCATTTTTCAAAGTTCATTGTTTCAAATTGAATTTAGCTTCAATATTTAAGGGCATACTAAATTTTTAATTATAGGACCAGCTTGGAAAATTTCTAAAACATTTTTAGATCATCTTTTGCATGCTTTAAAATGAACTAGGAACATTATTTTGGTGCTTAATGTAACATTTAGGTGCTTAAGTAAGTTTTTTTTAGTATTAGTTTTCAAAGTTCACAATCTTATCACCAAGGGGTCAAAAGAAAACCACCACACCTTTTGATTTGGGGATTAAAATTGAAATCATCTTTCAAAGCTTTTTTGTTCACTACTTGTTTCAATTAGCACTTTGTTTTTACAAAATACAAGCATGTTGTGTGTATGTTGTTCCATTTGTCCCCTTTAGGGAACCCTTGAAATTCAAAAGTGTTTTCCTTATTTGTAAATTGCCTAGTCCAAGTCATAGAAAGAACATTGTTTGAAGCACTCCCTAAAAACTTGCAAAAGTATTGGTGACCTTGACAACGACCCTAAAGTCTTTCTATTTGATGATTTTTTATTTCATGCAAACTTGGCTTGCGAGAGGGACGTCATAACCTCCCATGAGTTCTCTAAGGAAGCTTTGACTCAAGGTTTCACCTCCCAGTACTAAATTTATTTGACTCCATATTAGAGTTGCACATAGGATGTAGTGGCACTTTGGACATCGCATTACACTAAGTGAACAGTAGGATGTAGTGGTTGCAAAAAGGACTAGACCTTTTTGCAACAAGCCAAGTGATACGGACCCAAAATCCATGATTTTATTTTACATTATTTGACATGAAAGTCATTGTGCAATTGATTCCCCTAGAACATTTGAAAACTTGTAGATCTTAGATAAATCTCCACTTGTCGTGAAAGTATTGTTGGTGCAAGGTGCACCTCAAGGTCCATGTCATAGTATTGTCATTTGAGAGAGGGGGGGTGTAAAAACCCTGCTATATAATACACATTTACTTTTGGATGAACACTTAAAATCCTCTCAAATGATGAATATTGACAGATTCCAACAATACCAAGCAACCTTGTCAATTTAGGATCTAAGAGCGATTAATTAGTTAGTTTTGTCCTAGATTAAAGTCTTATTTGGAGTCAAAATTGGTGTAAACAAATGATGAAAACCAAACACATGGTCCCCAATTTTGTTTGAACAAAGAGGTGTTATGTTGCCCACGTGAATCATTAATTTTCTTTACTCAAATTTCATCAAAACTTGGAGTCATATCATCCACTTTAGTGTAGTTATGATGCCCAATTGATTCTAGACATTTGTCAAAGTTTGTTTAAGTCCTTCATGTTGACGTAGTGGATTGCACCCGGGGGTAGGACGCCTAGCTCTCGCCCTTCCACATGCAACAATAGAAACTCCCCTCTCCCCTGTAGGACCGACGAAGCTGGAGGGGAGACTCTCTAGGTAAGGGCTAGCTCCCTTTGATGCATCTAATTTGTTCGAGTAAGTGCTAACATATATATATATATATATATATATATATATATATATATATATATATATATATATATATATAATGGTGGGGGATGAAAAGGGAGAAAGATTGCAGGAAAACAAACTACTCTAAAGGAGGTGATGCACCAAAACGATCCGACCTTCTCACATTCACACTTAAAATTAGAAAAACACATACATACACTTCAAACTGGTAGAAGGACCAGGCTGCAAAGAACTTGGTAGGGAGGCTTTTAATGAAAAATACAGAAAATAGAGATTCACCAAAGGTGTTGTGGAAAGGCACACTGTATAGTAATTTCTCCTATTTTTGCACTTCCAAATACAACTCTCCTTGTCAGCTGCAAAAATGGCACCTTATAAACACCAGGTATGTTGGTGTTGAACCTATGGAAGCATCAAGAAGTAATGACTAAACACAAACTAACACTCAAACATACACAGAGATATATAACTAGGATAGAGGCAAAAAATGCGTTTATTGATTCAGGTGAAAATTTGCCAGGGCTATGCCTTACAAATGTGGAAGATGATTTCTCAAATGACAAGTCTCCAATATATAGAGGAAGAAAAGGGGCCTTTTGGCACCCTTTTTACAAGTGACCCATGGTAGGCACTGTGTCAACCACTGAAATAACTTCTTGAATTGACACCTTCCTACGTCACTTGGATCGCTTTTTCTGCTTCTGCGTGATGGCCATTCCATTGTCAGGATTTGAATTTATGAGGCGTGCCATTTTCCTGATCTATAGTGTATATCGAAGAAAACCAGTCGCGTCGACCACTGTTGTGCCTCTTTGATGACCGCATGGTAGGCACTGTGTCAACCACTGAAATAACTTCTTGACACCTTCTTGCGTCACTCAAACTGCTTTGTCTACTTTTGCGTGATGGCCATTCTACTATCAGGATTTGAATTTATTAGCCACACCATCTGCCTGCTCTTTGTTCTCTAGGCTCTTTGTCCTTTTCCACTCCTTCAGCCCTCAGGGGCAATCTTCTAGCGGGTCACTACATTCTTTGGGCTCATTCCATGGTTGGCACTCAGGCATTTAAAAACCAATAGCTTTTTTGCAGCTTTAAATTTGACGTCCTCGAGCCTATCACCCCTGGACTCTCCTTCAGTTCCATGCCTTGCCCCTTTCGCTGAGAGTGCATCTACCTTTGACACGTGTCGTAATATGTTGACTTGGACACCTAAAAGACACTTTGAAATGCAGATGTTGACATGTGGCGACTTCTGTTGAGCTGATAATGGGACGTGGCAGCATTCACTTACATTAGATGGCCTTTTGAGAGTCAGGCAGAAGTTGACACGTGGTCGCTTCTGCAGATCTTTTAGCTACCTTAGAGAAATTTTGGGCCCTTTTCTGGTTCTTAGCATACGCTGACACTTGGCACACTCTACATAGCTCCTAACAACTCATTCAGGCCCACCACAGTCTCCCTTGAAGCCAATAGGAGAAACCCACAGATGTTTCCACCTGTCGGCTTTTGTCGAGCCCTACAGAGGACATGTGGCATGTTTTGCTGCTCCTAAAAAGCATGTTGAAGTCCTCCGCGGTTGCCACTTGGTGCTTTTCATGCTCTGGCTTCCCTAGAGTAAAATTTGATGTTCTCAGGCCTGTCACCGTCCTTGGCAAAATTCATCGGGCCTTTTTCCATGGCTTTTCTGCTTCAGGCCCTTTGGTTGCCCTCTATAAGGGCTTTTTTGGATCTTGAACTGCCTTCCAGCTATAGGGCACACCCTTGAACCAAGCCATTGAACCAACCCGTTGAACCAAAAATGGTTCAATGATGTGTGCTGAGCCCCTATGAGCTGTTCATTAGATCTCCTTGTTGAACTTGCCGAAGTGTTAAGCCGAAGTGTCAAGGCATTGAACCAACTCGTTGAACCGGAGCGTTGGACCAAAGCCGATTGAACTGCCGATTGAACCAAAGCTTGAAATGAAGCGATGGTTCAATGGTTCGAAGATGCCAACCTTCCTTGTGTATTTCTTCAGACAAAAATCTGAAGAAGCTTTGTAAAATCTTGCCCCTTTTGCCTGGTTCTTCAACTACTGAAAGAAAACCTGCAGAGTCCATAGAAAACCAAGCTCTGCAGAGTTCGTAGAAATCACTAGATTCATGCAAAATAAAAAATGAATTAGCCTGGAATAGTAGGGGAAGAAGGGGACCGATTTTTGGCATATTGGGCAAAAATGGTCAATAAATTGTTAGGGTGTGGAGGTAAAAGCTTCAACTGTTGCAGACATGGAGAGGTTGCTGGAGTTTCAAAAGTATCGACGTCGACATCATGACCGACGTCGGTCAGATACAGTGCAGAAGGCAACTGGCGTCGGTAGGGAGTCAGCCGACGTCGGCAGCACTAGACAGACAGGGACCGACGTCGGTCGCCTGTGGCGGTTCCAGAACTGCTGTTGACGAACAGTCAGTTAAGAGAAGCAAGTGTTTGCATGTTTAAATGACTAATTATAGTCACGAGCTGCGTGTCTAATTATTGTAGTTAGAGTTCTATTTTTGTATGCATGGGATCCTATTTAAAGACCCATGAGGCATGTATTGTAATTGTCAAGCAGGCAAGTAAAAGCATTGAAGGAAGCAAGGTCAAGGAGATCTACAGGTGTAAGGTCAAGGAGATCAGCTGAAGCATTCAAGGAGGGAATAGAAACTCAAGTTGTAGAGTTGGTTGGTTGAGCAAGAGAGAGAGGGAAGAAGGTCTTGAGGTGTGGCAAGCCTTTGAGGTGGAGGAAGAAGTGGCATCTTCCTTATTATATTTTCTTCTAGTAATATTTAATACAAGATTGTGTATTGTCTCTCAAATTTTTTGTTGTCTCAAGTTTCTAGTTAATCATTCTGGTATAATTTTGTGTTTAATTGCTTATAAGAAAGTAATCAATTGTGCTTCCGTTGGATAAGGGGTTCCTAACAATTGGTATCAAAGCTACGATTTGCAGGGAGCAAGTTATCATTTTTGATTACAGGTCATTCACAGGGTTTTCTGATTGAGTGGGAGTTCAGCAATGGCAGAAGAAAGTAAGCTACGAATGGAGAAGTTTAATAGCAAGAATTATCAACATTGGAGGATGTAGATAGAAGATTATCTGTATCAGAAAGATTTGTACTTACCGTTGGGTGGGGTTGCATGCAAGCCCACATATATGAAGGATGAAGAATGGATTGTTCTTGATCGAAAGGCTCTAGGATCCATAAGGTTGAGTCTTGCATCGTCTGTGATTTTCAACTTATCACAGTGTAAGACAATGGAAGAGTTGATAAAATCCTTGGCGAATTTATACAAAAAGCCCTCAGCTTCTAATAAGGTCTTTTTTATGAAGCAGCTATTTACTTTGCAAATGTAGGAATGTGGATTGGTACATACTCATCTTAGTGATTTCCATGGTTTGGTAAACCAGTTAGCTTCAGTCAATATTGTTTTTGATGATGAGGTAAAGGCTCTCTTGATTTTATGTTCTTTGCCTGAAAGTTGGGATAGTTTGGTTATGGCAGTAAGTAATTCTGCATCTGCTTCTAAAATCTTAAAAGTTGATGATGTTGTAAGTGTGATCTTGAATGAAGAAATACGTAGGAGAAGCACAGGTGAATCATCAGGGAATGCTCTAAGTGCAGAAAGCAGGGGAAGGCAAAGGGAGAAGATATAGCAAAGGAAATCAAGGTCAAAGGTGGGAAGGAGATCTGAATCCAAAAATGGAAGTGTTACCTGCTAATTTTGTAGAAAGAAAGGACACACAAAGAAGGAGTGTTGGTTGAGAGATAAAGAGAATCAACATGAAGGTAATGAAGAAGCAAAGGATGCAAATATTGTGGTACAGGACGCTCTCATACTTTCTTTGGATAGTCAGGTAGGATCATGGGTTTTAGATTCTGGTTCATCTTTTCATGCATCCCCAAACAGAGATTTGTTCCATGAGTATGTCCAGGGAGACTTTGGAGTGGTTTATTTAGGGGATGGTACGCCTTGTCAAATAGTTGGCAAAGGGAAAGTGCAGCTGAGATTACAGATGGACAACACATGGGTGTTGAAAGAGGTCATGCATGTCCCGATTCTGAAGCAGAGTTTGGTTTCTGTAGGAAAGTTGGGTGATGAGGGATGCACAATAACCCTCACAGCGGATTCTTGGAAGGTTACCAAGGGAGCACTTGTTTTAGCAAGAGGTAAGAAAGTAGGTACTCTTTATTTATCTACTTGTATTGTTGATTCTACTTCTGGTTCATCTAATTCAGCTATAGATTCGAAGATGTGGCTTAATAGGCTTGGTCACATGAATAAGAAGGGAATGGCCGTTCTTGATTCAAAAGGTATGTGTTCAGATTCAGAAAGCATAGATAGAGTTCATTGCAGAAAAAGAAAATTTGATGCTTTTGACAGGAACAAAGAAGCCTTGGTGTTTACAAAGGAGCTGATGGACAGAGATCAGTCACAGGGGCTGAATAAATCTGAGCAGGGCAGTATGGACAAGGGTTTGATCCAAGATGAGCTTGCGGATGAAAAATTCATCACTTACAGGAACACACAGTCACCGATGTCGGTCACTTAGAACCAATGTCGGTCAGTCAGATACCGACATCGGTCATGTGCAGACCAGCAGGGTCGATAGAGTCGGGCAGGATAAGTCTGACATCGGTCAGGCAGGGACCGACGTCGACAGGAGGGACACCGGCGTCGGCCAGGGAAATGGCATTGGCAGTCAGGGTCAGTGCAGGGAATCGACATCGATCGGGAGCAGACTGGGAGATGGCCGAGATCGGTCACTGGAACGGATGATGGGTGGACAGCAAGCTGTCAAAGAGTCTCAAACACCCATATGGAGGTCAAAAAGGGTAAGTGAACCTCATATTCATTGTTCACCTTCTTTATATTGCTTACTGATGGTCAAGAACTAGGAAGATGGAAGAAGCAATGCAGGTAGAATCTAGAAACAGTGGGAGCTTGGCATGGATGAGGAGTGTGAGTCCTTGGAGAAGAACCAAACAAGTATTTGTTGGTAGAGTTGTCAGCTAGAAGAAAGCACTAGATAGAGGGATGGATTCCCATTTTAGAGAAGAGAGTGGATGGACACGTGAGACAGAAGGCTAGGGCACATAGTCTTGAGTAGGCTGCAGAATAATGGAGGTTTGACCATTGTATTTATCTTTACCAGGTTGGATAATATTAGCTACATTATCCTGTTACTGTTTTTTGTTGCTTGTTGCAGGGTTACATATACAGGGAGTTTTCTGAGCTAAGGGTAAAGTTGGTTCAGAAGTATGTCATGAAGAATTTGGGAACAGCAAAATTCTTTTGGCATAAGTGACAGGTTTAACATCATAGGTCTTATGGTGGTTGGTCTTCAAGAGTGACTTTGAAGAGGGATACAGAGCCAAGGGAATAAAATAGATGGTGTACAGGTATAGGTACAATAGTAGCTGTTTATCTCCAAGTGGGAGATTGTTAGGGTGTGGAGCTAAAATCTTCAACTGTTGCAGACATGGAGAGGTTGCTGGAGTTTCAGAAGTACCGGCGTCGGCATCATGACCGACGTCGGTCAGATACAGTGCAGAAGGAAACTGGCATCGGCAGGGAGTCGGCCGACGTCGGTAGCACCAAACAGACAGAGACCGACGTCAGTCGCCTGTGGCAGTTCCAGAACTACTGTTGACGAACAGTCAGTTAAGAGAAGTGAGTGTTTGCATGTTTAAATGATTAATTATAGTCACGAGCTGCGTGTCTAATTATTGTAGTTAGAGTTCTATTTTTGTATGCATGGGATCCTATTTAAAGACCCATGAGGCATGTATTGTAATTGTCAAGCAGGCAAGTAAAAATATTGAAGGAAGCAAGGTCAAGGAGATCTACAGGTGTAAGGTCAAGGAGAACAGCTGAAGCATTCAAGGAGGGGATAGCAACTCAAGTTGTAGAGTTGGTTGGTTGAGAAAGAGAGAGAGGGAAGAAGGTCTTGAGGTGTGGCAAGCCTTTGAGGTGGAGGAAGAAGTGGCATCTTCCTTATTGTATTTTCTTCTAGTAATATTTAATACAAGAGTGTGTATTGTCTCTCAAATTCTTTGCTGTCTCAAGTTTCTAGTTAATCATTCTGGTATAATTTCGTGTTTAATTGCTTATAAGAAAGTAATCAATTGTGCTTCCATTGGATAAGGGGTTCCTAACACAAATTGGTGACTCCCAGGGGAAGCATGCCTGCTATGCTTAGAAACCAGTTGCCTTAAAAATTCATTGGGCACGGGGTCAGATTGTTACTTAAGGATCAACCATAGCTCTGATAAATCTAGAACCAATCACGCAGATTCACCTCAAAAGGGAAAGAAAACTGAAAGCAACCTACTATATATAGCTAACCAGGTATTTTTTATTCCCTCCTGGATCAAAGGAAAGCTTCTAACGTCTCCTTCATCTGACACACCCAGTATCGATAATGGATCCCACAAAGAAATATTTATGTGCAGCTTCTTCACTTGGTCTACCATGTTGATCTAAGGATTGCTCCCTTCCATATTTTCTTTGGGGTCGCTTGCAGCCTCCTGAGGCGTAGGCAAGGGAGCTAAATGTACGACTGGCAGCCTGAAATTTGGGAATTTTTGGTTCGCCTGTGGTGGAAGAGATGGTGTGGACGTTTGAACAGTTGCTTGAGTTTCTTCCATAGCTCTCCCTTTGGATCTTGTGTTGGTTGCAACATAGTCAACCTGATTGTCTGCAGCACCTACATAATTGATTGTACAGAACTCACCTTCCAAGTGGTTCATAAGAGTAGAGTCAGGCTGACTCTGACTGCTGCTTGTGCTGGGTTGCATTAGAGCCTCGAAGACCTGGGAATGAGTGGTTGCCTGATTGTCTAGCACATTTGGGTAACAACCCATCATCTCATTTGTATAAGCAGCTTGCTCCTGACCATATCCCATGGTTGAACATCTTGGCCGTTCCTACACCAGATTGTTCTGAACTGGCACCATGACCTTAGATGATGAAGGGGGGCCTGGGTTGTAGCTCTGAAACGGTCTAGTTTGAGTAAGCTGACCCTGTCCTTGATTGTAGTTTTGGAAAGGGTGTCTAGGGGCTTGGCCATAATGCTGGTATCCCTATTTTGGTCTATTGCTTTGAGCTTGTTGCCTTTTAAGAGCTATAAGTTCATTTAACATACTCTGCAATAGATTCTTAACTTCATGAAGCTCATTGGATGGAGCAGTAGCTGGTTTGTCTATGCTAGGCAGAGGAGCTAATGTGGGAGCAACGACCTGAATTAGAGGTAGCATTTCTAGGAAAAGTGGCATGTGGGGTCTAGGGGCTATTTTCCCAGCCTATACTAAGCAATTTTTAGCTGCTATGGCTATTTCATATGCAGCAGGCAGCACATGCCCTCCCATGGATTATATCATCACAGCAATATCACTATTTAATGCTCTTAAATAATATAAGAAAGCATTGCTATCAGTCAGTCTTACTAGAACAGGGATTCTATCCCATGTCTTCTGAAATTGTGTGTTGAAATCTTGCATATATTCGTGTGGGCTCTCTTCATGATCGTCAACTGCTCAGCAAGCGAGAGGTGGTCGCTCTTTTCTCCAAAACGGTCCATCAATTGAGTACCCAATCCATTCCAATAATGGATTAAATTTATAGGCAAAGTCCCGTACCAGTCAAGAGCTTTGCCCTCGAGAGATAATGCCAACAATCTGATTGTGATATTTTCCTTCGTGACATTGTGAATATTGCAGAGGTTAGCAATATTTCTAATGTGATCAATAGCTGTAACGAGCCCCTCTCCATTAAAGGGAGGCACACTTTTGAGGACCGCTCCTGGAATTGGGTCATAATGTTGGAGGTTCAAGGGACTCTGACCACGAAAGGTCACAAAGGGTAATGCCATAGCTATAAGGGGATTCAAACGGGGTACTTCTCTTGTGAAGGAAGCACCTGTAGCCAGACTGGGAAGATGACTCGCTTAATAAGGATGAGTCTCTTTGAACCTCAGTCACTTTGCTAAGTTGAGAGGTAATTCAATGAATTCAAAAGGGACACCCTTATTAGTGGATCGTGTGGTGATTTTAGGCATCGAAAGTCAGACTGGTCTTTGATTAGGAAATGAGGTTCTTACCAGTGGAGTCGCCAGATGCTGTAAATAGTTGATTTGTTGTAACAGAACCAACATCAATCCTGAAACCTTACTAAGTTGTAAAATTGGATCCCACCGAGCATGCCAAAAACTGTTGATGTAGTGGATTACACCTGAGGGCAAGACACCTAGCTCCCGCCCTTCCACACACAACAATGGAAACTCCCCTCTCGCCTGTGGGACCAGTGAAGCTAGAGGGTAGAGTCTCTAGGTAAGGGCTAGCTCCCTTTGATGCATCTAACTTGTTCCAGTAAGTGCTAACATATATATATATATATATATATAATGGTGGGGGATGAAAAGGGAGAAATTTTGCAAGAAAACAAACTACTCTAAAGGAGGTGATGCACCAAAATGATCCGACCTTCTCACATTCACACTTAAAATTAGACAAACACATACATACACTTCAAACTGGCAGAAGGACTAGGCTGCAAGGAAATTGGCAGGGAGGCTTTTAATGAAAAATACAAAAAACAGAGATTCACCAAAGGTGCTATGGAAAGGCACACTGTATAGTAATTTCTCTTGTTTCTGCAATTCCAAATATAGCTCTCCTTGTTAGCTATAGAAATGGCACCTTATAAACACCAGGTATGTTGGTGTTGAACCTATGGAAGCATCAAGAAGCAATGACTAAACACAAACTAAAACTCAGACATACACAGAGATATCTAACCAGGATAGAGGCAAAAAATGCGTTTATTAATTCAGGTGAAAATTTGCCAAGGCTACGCCTTACAAATGTGGAAGATGATTTCTCAAATGACAAGTCTCCAATATATAGAAGAAGAAAAGGGGCCTTTTGGCACCCTTTTTACAAGTGACCCATGGTAGGCATTGTGTCAACCAATGAAATAACTTCTTGAATCGACACCTTCCTACGTCACTTGGATCGCTTCGTCTGCTTTTGCATGATGGCCATTCTGCTGTAAGGATTTAAATTTATGAGCCGTGCCATTTTCCTACTCTGCAGTGCATATTAAAGAAAACCAGTCGCGTTAACCACTGTTGTGCCTCTTTGATGACCGCATGGTAGGCACTGTGTCAACCACTGAAATAACTTCTTGACACCTTCCTGCGTCACTTGGATTGCTTCATCTACTTCTATGTGATGGCCATTATGCTGTCAGGATTTGAATTTATTAGCCACATCGTTCGCCTGCTCTTTGTTCTCTGGGCTCTTTGTCCTTTTCTGCTCCTTCAGCGCTCAGGGGTGATCTTTTGGTAGGCCGCTGCATTCTTTGGGCTCATTCCATGGTTGGCACTCAGGCATTTAAAAACCAATGGTTTTTTTGTAGCTTTAAATATGACATCCTCCAGCCTGTCACCCTTGGACTCTCCTTTGGCTCCCTGTCTTGCCCCTTTCCCTGAGAGTGCATCTACCTTTGACACATGTCGTAATCCACTACTTGGACACCTAGAAGACACTTTGAAATGCAGACGTTGACACGTGGTGGCTTTTACCGAGCTGATAATGGGACGTGGCAGCATCCACTTACATTAGAGGGTCTTTTGAGAGTCAGGTGGAAGTTGACACGTGGTCACTTTTGCAGAGCCTTTAGCTACCTTAGAGAAATTTTTGGGCCCTTTTCTGGTTCTTAGCGGATGCTGACACTTGGCACACTCTGCATAGCTCCTAACAACTCATTCGAGCCCACCACAGTCTTCCTTGAAGCCAACAAGAGAAACCCACGGATCTTGCCACCTGTCAGCTTTTGTCGAGCCCTACAGAGGACACATCGCATGTTTCACTGCTCCTAAAAAAGCATGTTGAAGTCCTCCGCGGTTGCCACTTGGTGCTTTCCACGCTCTGGCTTCCTTGGTGTAAAATTTGACGTTCTCGAGCCCGTCACCGTCCTTGGTAAAGTTCATCAGGCCTTTTTTCGTGGTTTTTCTACTTCAAGCCCTTTGGCTGCCCTCTACAAGGGCTTTTTTGGATCTTGAACTGCCCTCCGACTGTAGGGCACACCCTTGAACCAAGCCATTGAACCAACCTGTTGAACCAAAAATGGTCCAATGCTGCGTGCCGAGCCCCTCTGAGCTGTTTGTTGGATCTCCTTGTTGAACCTATCAAAGTGTTAAGCTGAAGTGTCAAGGCATTGAACCAACGTGTTGAACTAACTCGTTGAATCAGAGCGTTAGACCGAATCCGATTGAACCAAAGCTTGAAATGAAGTGATGGTTCAATGGTTAGAAGATGCCAACCTTCCTTATGAATTTCTTCAAACAAAAATTTGAAGAAGCTTTGTAAAATCTTGCCCCTTTTGCCTGGTTCTTCAACTGCCAAAAGAAAACCTACAGAGTCTGTAGAAAACCAAGCTCTGCAGAGTCTGTAAAAATCACCAGATTCATGTAAAATAAAAAATGAATTGGCCTAGAATAGCAGGGGAAGAAGGGGACCGATTTTTGGCCTGTTGGGCAAAAATGGTCAACACTTCATTTATAATATAAATTCAAAATTGCACCTTCATAAGTTCATAGGGTTGATGTGTTAAGTGGATTCGCCATTTGCACTAAACATGAGGGAACTTAGGCTCAATTTCCAATTTGGGTTGAAGGTTGCTTAAGACTCATAATCGTTATCACCACTTGATAGATTTTAGTCATTTTGTGTTAAACACTTGCACTTTGAGTCTATGCACCACAACATTTTGAGTCAAGAAAGGTAGTGTTATGTTGTCAAATTTATGAGAAATTATCTTTGCCTCAGAGAGTTTTTGAAACAAGCATTTTGTTACATCTTTTGGGTAGTCTAACACTGTTATGCTGCCCAAAACATTTCAGATATTGTTTCATAGGCCCTCTTGCATAGAGTTCAAATTTGTTCCTACATTTTCAAACCAATCCGAGTATACATTTGTGAACCTTTGTCTAGCACAATTACTTTGTTCACTTTTTATCTAGCTCATTTGTCAAAATAACCAAGTTTTATACCATTATTTGTGAGAAAAAATAAACTATCTCTAAAGTGCCTTTTGTTTCATACTTTATACCTATTTGATCGAGTCCATGTCCAAGAATCATTTCCTAGAGTTTATTAGAAGTGTTTCAAATCTATTAGATTAAGAATTTAATCTATTTTCAAAGTCTAGATTTTGACATCATTTGGCCAAGAGTCCTATCGCATGCCTTATTTGAGCCTAGCTTTTGACATCACATTTGGCCAAAAGACCTAACAACTTTTAATTTCCTAGATTAGACTGATTTGAAACACTTCAACCTTAGCATTTGGCATTTTTATTTTTAGGTCATTCACTTAATCTTTTTTGTGTAAGACATGAAACATTAGATACTTAATGTTAGCTTGAGTTATCACAAATATTTACATAAACCTTTTTGATCCTTTTGACAAATCTAGACCAAGTTTGAACATCAGCTTTTAGACATTGTCTTTCTGGAGTTTGTAGAACTCTTTGACCTTTTATTACAAAAACATTTACTATGAATCCCAACATGTATTCCTACATTCGTAGGGGACTCATGTACAACCTAGGGATTAGTAATGTGGTTGCATAGGAAGAAATGGTGCAAGACCCCTATAGAAATAATATTGCTTATGAGATGGATCCTTATCCCTCTTATAATACTCAATTAGGGTCACAAAGCCAAGATCTATTGGCTAACTATTTGGTTAATACACCACCTTATTTAGAACAAGACCAAAAACAAACCACACAATACCTAGCTACAATACCCACAGCTGACGAACCAGTTCTACAGCAATCATGCTCTACTAATACACCTTTCACCTATGATCCATTTTTATTTAAGCGTCATTTATTGGAAAATAAAAATGAGATTTTGGTTAGAGCCATAGAGGTAAGGGCAGAGTTTCCAACAGACTTCCCCCATGAGAATTTACCAAGCTTAGTAAGAATGGCCCACAACATAATTTATGATCAACAAGCTTATTCTAGCACTATTTAGGCTCTAGTCCAAACAACATACTAGGACCCTAATATGCCTAAAAAAGGTAAAAACCTCATGGAAGACCACTTTAACCAAATGTAGATGGCATATCAAACCTACCTGAATCTAGCACGTAATTTCAATTAGATGACCATGGTGAGAAAAACTCTTATTGACTTAGTTCCTTCAACAGGAGTTTTGATAGATTTAACTAGACAAGACAATAAGAGGTCAGACCCATTTGTGCAAAACACTTCAGTAGATAACTTGTTGCATATGCCCATTATTGAAGAAGTGTCTTCTGCTTCTATGTAAAATAATGAGTAAAATATAGTGGACAATGTGCAAGTAATGTCCAATCTAAATCAAAGTGATACTAATGCACAAATAACTAGTCAACAACATGTGTTTGTAGTTAATACCATGATTAGGCCATCATACCAGGGAGTAGGAGTTTCTACATCCCAACCTCAATTAGCTACTTCATCAACGGTGCAACCAATAATATTAGGTAGTCAATTGGTAACCAATGTCATGCCTTAACAACTTAATGTGACGAATCTTACTCCTCCTCAACAAGTGACAAGCAGTATTCCACAACACCAGGCACAATATAGTGTACCAATGCAACAAAGGTCGAATGTATTGCCACCTTAACAAGGGGAAACTAATGTTCCACCTCATCAGGTAGTGACAAACATACCTCTTCAATCACAGACTAGTGTACCAATCCAAAACCAAATGATGACTAGCCAACAATGTGTAAATATTAGTCAATGATAGATTTTGAATCTTTAACATGTGATCACTTCCCAAAAAGGATTCATGTAATAAGGAGGCTCCCATGTTTTCTAAGTACCTACTAGACAACAATTGGTTCAAAATGTGCCATAAGTTCAGAGATAGGGTCTTGGTTCACAAGTTTCCACTCAACAACAAGGTTCAATTAGTCGACAACATGTCCCTTTTCAACCACAATAGGCACAATATAGTTATATCCCTCCATCCCAACCATAAAATCCTTCAAGTCAAACCTTCATAACCAACCCAAACCAGAATATCGCACAAACAAATGTGCAATTTCGAGTACATCCTAATCCATGTATGCATATTTTTGGTCTATTTCCCAACCAAAACAATGTACCCCAATAGATATCTCCATCAGACCTTGGTCAAAGTATCCCACCATGTGACCTCCCAAACATCTACCAAACCAATGTTCTCCCTCAATCCAATGTTCCTTCTAGTTTTCTATCCCAAGAATTGCAACAAATAAAGGGTGCAATTGATATCATTTAGGCTGATAAACAGACTAAAAAATGTAAGTTGGATGACGTGTGTTCTTATCCATTCAACATGGAGTACTTATAGATACCATTTCCTATAGGATATGGACCATAGAAATTCAACAAATACAAAGGAAAAGGTGACCCTAAGGCTCATTTAACCGAGTTCATTGTCATATGTCAACCAGTGGCATATAACAATATATACCTTTTGTTGTTGTTTTCAAGAAGCTTGGTTGGATAAGCCTTGGAGTGGTTTTTAAAGTTGCCCAGCAATTCAATAACATATTTTGATGATCTTTATGATAAGTTTGTGCAGTTTTTTCCCTATAATCTTGATCATGAGATTTCATTGGTTGACTTGACACAATTAAAACAAAAATTGGGTAAGAGTTTTGAGAGTTTTCTAAAGCGATGGAGAGCCCTTGCAAGCTAATTCACCCATAGTTTACTAGATAAATAATTAGCCGTTGTGTTTATTAAAAATTTGCATAGTGAGATAGCTTATCATCTGGACTATAATGTGCACATACTTTCAAGGAGATCATCAACAAAGGCTAATTGATTGAGCAAGCTCTTATTAATAAATGGATCATCAAGCTTACTTCAACTAATCAAAATCAATGTACCAATCAAGGAAGTGGCCAAAAACAATATCCAATCCAAGCATAAGCATCACAACTAGCACAAGCCAATAACCAAGATAGATCAAAGCAATTCAACTGCAATAAGAATATTGTGGGCAACGAAGTAACCGAGTCACATCATGTCTAAATAGTGAAAACATCATCAACACCGCCTTTTCATCTCACTCCCACCCAACAACCTCTTCAACCCACACCACAAGCATAATAACCAAGACCCATGCAACAAATACAACAACCTTTACCATTACAAACTTCTCCTCCAAGGAGAATTGTGCCTATGTGTCATGTCTTTAGTGACCTAAGAGCCTATTGAGTATGTATTTCACAAACTTGTTGTTGCTAATCTGATTAGTTGGCCTATACCAAAGCATTATCCACAAGGCATTCCTTATCATGATTGGTACCATGAAAATGAATTTTATGAATATCATCGGGTCAACGGGCATAATCTATGAAGATGTGTGCAAATCAAGCATTTAACTGAGCATATGTTGGAGAATGGGGAGATAACATTTGATAATGGTGCTTCCACCTCCAATCAAACTCTTGAGATTTATCAAAACCCCTTTCCTCAATATAACACACAACAATAGCATAATAATAATCAACAACAACAACACCAACTGGTGCAACAGCAATATCAAAGGCCAAACCAACAGAATCAATAGTAGAACCCACAACATTAGAACAATAGACAAATCCAAGGTCAAGATGGTAATAACCAACAAACCTACCATGAAATTGCACATGACTACAATAAGGTTATAGGTCATATTGGTGTAGTGGTAGTTGGGGGAGGAGAAACTACCACTTGTTGTATAGGTGGATCATGTGGGAGTGTAACTAGGTTGGCCATAAGAATGGCTGTTGGAATGGCTATTGTAACTAGGTTGACCGAGCACTAATCAATCTAGACCATTATTAAATAATACCACTCAACCAAATTATATGGATAATCCTTCTCTGACTTGGGATCGTACATAGGCAAACGAACAAATCGGGAGTTCCATTTTTGGACCTTATACCGATAACTCACCCTTGCCACATGACCACATATAAGTGCATCAACAATCGAGACTTATCCTATCTAGGATCACACCATTCCCAACATTTGTTAGCAATTATGGTCCAACATTTAATCCTGATTATGCAATCACAACTTCAAGGTTAAAGATTACCATCCCAAGCTCACAACTATTTGCCATTTTTCTTATTATCCAATCAATTGTTCAGCCTGAGAATAAATCATTCACCATTGACCAAGATAAAAAGTTTGATATTGTAGAATAATTGTAGAAGACACCAGCACAGATTTTTATTTTAGATTTGCTATAAACATCAACAATCCACAAGAACATTTTGAATGAGTTTTAAACCCAATCCACTATTGTTAGTGACATATCCCCTGACAAATTTTAAGCTTTGGTTGGACACCTAGCTCTAACCCAGCAAGTCACATTCAACCAAAGTGATGTGTCTTCCCTTGGCCCTCTCCATAATAATCCATTGTACATAGAAGTTTATATAAAGTGGCATAAAGTGAAATGTGTACTTATAGATAATGGATCAGACTCAACATAGTGTCTCTAAAGCCCATCAAGCTTCTTGGGTACACAATGGCAGATCTCCAGCCAGAAATGATAACTATCAAAGCCTATGATAATCAAGAAAGAGAATCATAAGGCACCATTAGCTTATCAGTTATCATTGGGCTTTTGACCCATCATACACTTTGCCATGTGCTTGATCTTGAGTTGTCATATAATATGCTTTTAGGTAGGCCTTGGTTACATGAGATTCATGCAGTCTCGTCAACACTGCACCAATGTATCAAGTTCTCCCACTCAGGGATGGAAGTGAATATTCCAAGAGATTTACTCCCATATGAATATTGCAAACATCTTGAAGTTGAGTTTTAAATCTAAAATTACCAATATGGCATGAATTCAAGTTCCAAGCAAGATAAATGAAAGGCCATACTTATTGATCCTCCATAGTATAATTACATAGATCCTAATACCTTGGATTTCTTTTCCCACATGCCACCTCCTGAAGCTTCCAATCATTTCACCATTTCATATAACGGCCCAAGGAAGTATGCGACCCATGATACCTTCTATATTGTAAATCTTCATCATAATCCAAAGACCTTTAACCAACCTAAAATTACCCCACACATGCATTGGAAACAAAAGAACAAAGATAAGGGACCCATCATGTTTATAACGGTATCTAGCCTAGAACTAGACCCTCTTGAAGGGGATGAATCCGGTTATACAATGACAACGAAGATGATTGTTATAAAAGTGTAAAGTATCATATTCCTAATAGGATCATGGAGCATCAAGATTATGAAGGAAGAGGTATCAGACCAAATGAATAAGGAACCATTGAGCCAATTTTCATGATTAAGTATAAAAGACCTTATGGACTTGGATTTAAACTGCATGGGGGTGACCCCACATATCTTATTCGAGTTATATCACTGGTGGCTAGTGATGATGATGTTGACAACAAAGTAGAGTTTGATCATAGCCTCACCTTTGATGACTTAGATGAGACTAACCTATTCAATAGCAATGCCATTTTTACCCTTACCCCAGTCATTCATCATAACCCATTGCCATTATACTATCCCCAACTGACAGATTGGGACCAACAAGAACCAGTTTATCAGTTGATGAGTTTTAGAATGATGAGGCATTCTTTGATTTTCTAGGCCTTAGAGATAACATTCCCTTAGGAGATCATAAATCAGGATTCTCAATTACATTAGATCCTAAAGCCTATTCTAGAGAGCGGGTGAACATCCTTAGCCAAAAATAAATAAATAAAATATTGAGGTCCCAAAGTGAAAACCTTTTTGAGGTGCTTTCTGACCAAGGAAAAAGTAAAGATAAAGGCCAATATAGTGGTGAAAACCCGTTTTAGATGCCATTAGATGGGGGTGTTCATTCTTCTTCAAATTTAGACCAGGAGACCACCAACGATGAACTTGTTTATGGATCTGAGTTCAATTTTGAGCAATAACAAGTATTTGATCAAATTCTTCAAAAATTTCCAATTTTTTTTGTCACATGGACAGATTTCCCATTGAGGGACTCATATTCATCATACCTAATAGACGTTGAAGAGCAAGTCCTAACAAAGGACCTTGATATAGTATAACAGTTCAAGTCTTTGCCTACTATCCTAGAAGATGGTTGGACCCTTCTAGTCAAAGATATAATAGAGGTAAACATTAGGACTCCATCAGACCTAAAATGGATAAAATTAGGCATGTCCCTCACCAAGGAGTAACATGAAGTCTTTACAGCTCTGTTGAGAGAATTTGTAGATATCATTAAATGGGGCTTATTCTGACATGTCAGGTTTGGATCCCGCCTTGGTTCTACACCACCTTGTGGTTAATCCTGATGCCAAATCAGTGAAAAAAAAGTTTCGTAAGATGCATCCTTGCATTGTTGTCTTGATAAAGAAAGAGTTGGAAAAACTCTTAGAATTAGGATGTATCCAGTCCATTGACTACTCAAAATGCATATCTAATGTTGTACATATTAACAAAAACCCTGAGGGAATCAGAATCTGTATTGATTTTTGAGACAAACAAATCTTATCCTAAGGATGACTTTTCATTGCCTAATATTGACATGATCATCGAGTCCACAATGGGTTATGAAATGCTTTCACTCATGGATGGCTTTTCAAGATACAATCAGAACAAAATAACACCAAAAGACCAACATAAAATAACGTTCACCACTCCACGAAAAACATTTTATTATCACGTAATGCCATTTGGTCTTAAAAATGATAGAGCTACATATCAAAGGGAGATGACTATCATATTCCATGATATGATGCATGATGTTGTTGAAGACTATGTCGATGACATATTAGGAAAATCCAAGACCAAGGGCGACCATCCAACAGTGCTATGTAGGATATTTGAAAGATTGTGGGAGTACAAAGTCAAAATCAATCCAAAGAAATGTGTGTTTGGATTAATCTCAGGAAAATTACTTGGCTTCATTATATCTCACAGAGGTATTGAAGTCAATCTGACCAAAGTCCATGATATAATTGAGATGCCACCATCGACCAATTTATAGCAACTCCATAGTTTGCAAGGTAAGATCCAGTCAATCTGACGCTTCATTTTTTAGTTAGTAGACATGTGTCATCTATTTACACATCTTCTGAAGAAGGGAGTTACATTTCACTAGGATGACCACTGTTAAATAGCATTTTAACAACTCAAAGACTATCTAGTTAATCCACCTATTTTGTTACCTCCTATGTCAAGAAGGTTGTTCTTGTTGTATCTATCAGCGACTGATAATGCCTTGGGGGAACTTTTAGCTCAACATGATAATAATGGAAAATAACATGCAGTATACTACTTAAGCCATATCTTGGTCACGTATAAACACAACTATGCACCTATTGAAAAAGCTTGTCTAGCCATGGTCTTCTCAATTCAAAAACTGTGCCATTACATGTTGAACAATAAGACCATGGTTATTTCAAAAGTAGATTCACTCAAGTATCTACTATCTAAAATATATTTACAAGGTAAAATGGCCAAATGGATCATGCTTCTTAGTGAGTTTTACATAGAGTATGTCAATCAGAAGACAATCAAATAATAGGTCCTTATAGATCAACTTGTTGAAGCACCCCTTGTAGACACAAAGCCACTCACATTTAATTTTCTTGATGAATCCATAATGACTATCATGGACACACCTCTTGAGGAATAGCACTAGAAGCTATATTTTGATGGTTCATTTATTGCACATGGATCAGAATATGCCTCTTATTTATTACACCATAGGGGGATCTAATCCCTAAATCATTCAAAATCAGTTTTCCTTGTACAAACAACATGGCCAAGTATGAAGCACTTGTCTCAGGACTTTGATAGGTAGTACACTGGAACATATCTCATCTCCAAGTTTATGGTGATTCTCAGTTAAACATCAATCATGTCATAGACCATTTCCAAACCAAATATGACAAGCTGGTTCCATATAAGGCTATGGTCGATACCCTAAAATAGAAAATTACAAATATCCAATTTGAGCATATATTAAGGTATAGTAATAGAATTGCAGATGCCATGGCTACTATTGGCTCTCTAATTCAACAAACAAACAAAGCTAGAGAGTATTAGTTCCTCATTGAGAATTTGGTTGCACCAGCTCATGAACCTTCAACCGTTGCAATGATTTATGATATTGTTGGTCCTAATTATATCTAGTACTTAGAACTTTACAACTACCTTCATGACCAAGTTCTACCACCTAACCTATCCTAAAAATAAACCAAAGCCTTTATCCATCACTCCACTCGTTATACTCTACTTAGATCCACCCTTTACCACCATAGTTTTGATGAAATTTTACTTCGTTGTTTAACTTTAACAGAATATACGCTAGTATTAAGAGAATTTCATGAAGGGGTATATGAAACTCATTCTAACAAGGCAGTCCTATCCAAAAAGGTCTTGTGTACTGGTTATTATTGGCCCATGATAGATGCAGATGCAACTGTATATGTAAAGAAGTGTGACAAGTGTCAATGGTATGCTAATTTGATTCATGCCCTAGCCCAAACTCTGAAATTGATGTTGACACTATGGCCATTTGTTACATGAAGACTTGACCTCATTGGAAAGATTAACCCCACTTCATTTGATGGCCATAAACATATCCTTACAACCATCTAGTATTTTACTAAGTGGGTTGAATCTATACCCCTCACTTATGTGATTGAAAAGCAAATTTCCAAGTTTATCTTCAACCATCTCATTTTCCGCTATGGTATCCCCTCTGATAATATATCTTATAATGGAGGATCATTTAAGAATAAGGATGTAGATAAACTATGTATCGAATATCACATCACAAAACATTTTTCTATAACATAATACCCTCAAGGTAATGGCCAAGCCAAATCATCAAACAAAACCATTGTTAATATTCTCAAAATGATTGTCAATAATGTCAGTCATGATTGGTACCTTCAAATTTTTCCAACCCTTTGGGTATATCGTACCAATCACCATACCCCCACAAAAGCCACTCCATATTCACTTATTTATGGTACTTAAGCCATCCTTCCCATTGAGGTCGAGTTACATTCACTACGCATATCTTTCAAGCATGCCCTAGATGATCATGACTATCGAGTAGCCTGCCTAAAAGAGCTAGACTTACTTGATAAAAAATGCATAGTCGCACTCAATAATCTTCAAGCATATTAGAACCGACTCAAAGGCCACTACAATTGACATGTCAAGTATAGAACATTTGAACTTGGTGATCTTGTTCTTAAAGATAATCAAAAGAATACCATGGCTGAGAAGAAGCATAAAGGTAAAATCAAACCAAACTGGATAGGACCTTTCATCATTACTATAGATTATGGATCAGGAGCATATAGGCTCGCCACAATAGATGGAGATGAGCTTCCTGAGCTGATGAATATTATTCATCGTAAGTGCTATTATGCTTGAGTGTTAGGGTATATTATCTGTGAGGACCATTTTATGTTGTGCCATTTTGTCCCTATTCTTCTTTATATGAGTATCATTCTTATCATTCCTTTTGGTCCATTCCATCTACTTTACCATCCTGTTCTATCAACAATACATATTCTAAATCCTATCCACCCAACCCGTTTGACCTTGGTTTTTACCATTCATTGCACAGTTTTATCACTGAGAAATCTGATCAGTTTCATCAATTATTTCAAGTACTTTCGACAGAGATCATATTTTGGAGCAGTATGATAGAGGTTTTGGCAGTTGTATCCTTCATTTGTTATTCCTTTTTTATCACCGATTTTGCTACTAATTATAATCGCCTTTGGGAAAATTAGTACCATTGATCTATACCATTGTGTCCTAATTTAACCACTTATAGGCAAACTAGGGGCAACATTTGTTTATTGAGCCTTGACATACCAACTTGCCACTTATGCCATACTATCCCTTTTTACCAACTGTGCTTGTTTTTTTGAATTGACTGCTACACTAATTGAATTCCTCCATTGTAGGGAGAAACTACAGTGACTTGAGGTCCTACTCTAGGACTATGTAGGCAGTACTCGATACTTGTTGAGGTCAGCCCAGTTACCCTTTCCACCATGCTCTTTCCATTTTATGAGCACCCTAAGTTTGAATGCTCTTGCCATTTTGTGAGCAACCTAAGCTTGAATGCTCTCGCTATTTTATGAGCAACTTAAGTTTGAATGCTCTCATCATTTTACGAGCAACCTAAGTTTGAACACTCTCACTATTTTATGAGCACCTTAAGTTTGAATGCTCTCATTGTTTTATGAGTAAACTAAGTTTAACCACTCTCACTATTTTGTGAGCACCCTAAGTTTAAATGTTCTCACCATTTTGTGAGCTTGAACCATTTAGTGTCTCGTTATTCTTGATCGAGTTGAGATACTTCAAAAAATATATAAATATTTGTAAAATTGTTAGAAAAAACCAAAAACATTGACCATTTCTTTGCCTTAAGGATTCTGGGAACCCTTACTAAATTGTAAGCAAACCACTTGTCACTTAGTTTCCCCATCCTTTTTGGCCTTTTCTCTCACGCACTTACTGTTTTGCAAGACCATTCTTATTCTTCTATCACATCCATTTTGTTTATTTTCATCAATTATCGCATTCTTCCCATTCCTTGGGAGAACTAAATTTGGCTTGAAGTTTTTTATTGGATATTTCATCCATAGAACTATGTAGGCAGCATCCACTTGACTAGTGCATATGGAGACAGCTCGGCCACCCCCTTCCTTTTTCTTCTATTCCCTTATTTTGTTCATTTGTTAAGCTATCATCTATTTTCTAAGGACAATGTTCGTATGGTTTCTATTGCATTATTTATTTGTTTGTCTCTACTTATTTTATTTGTTTGTTTGTCTGCCTGTTTGTTTGCTTTCAGCACTGTTGCTTTGATTCGGTTTATGTGTTCTCATTGGGTGATTCCTTGCCCACACTTATATTCAAATTCATCCATATTCATATGTTGACATTATCATCATGGTTTCTATCATTGGTGCATTGTTTTATATTAAGTATTGGATTGTGGGAGTCAGTCCTTATGCATATTTTAGCCAAGTCCTCATGATCTTATACCATGATGCCTACCGACATGTGCCATAAAAAAATTCAGCTATAATAAGTCTATTCAACAATGATGGCATCAACATCTCTTTGACACTGACATCCTGATTCAATCCCAATCATATCCCAAATAGAATAATTAACCACGAAAGAATTTCAACCTTTATTAGTTCAGATGAGCATCTCCCTATTAGTAGGTTGTTCCAATTCATCATTGCCCTCTGTGTTAAGTTATCATCATCCTTGACCAAGTTTATCATGTTTGCCATAATCAGGGTCCAATTATTATATCTACCTATGGGCAAATCATTGCACACCGTCCCACCTGCATTTCTTGATGATTATAACTGCCTTTAGGCAAATCATTATGTTATCACCACTATATGTTTTCCACCCATACAGGGGCATGTTGTTATCTTATTTTTTTATCCTAACTGGGGCAGCTCCATCTTCTTAATGATTATAACCACTTTTAGGCAAATCATTGTGTTATCATACCACATTGCCATTATTAGGGTACAATCCTTATAACCATCTTTGGGCAAACCATTGTACACTGTCCCATTTGCATTCTTAGTGATTTTGACTACTTTTTCAATATCATTGTGTTTTCACCCCATCATCTTTCCTTTCTTTGGTACCCTCGTTTCACTTCTTTCTTTTCAAGGGACTATTTGCCCACCTACTTGTGCCAACCATTCCCTCGAGGGGGTATCTTATAGTTAGTTTATCATCATTATAGTTGTAGGCATGCAGGACCTTTTCATTCTTTGAGAAGACATTACTGTGCTTATAGCTTGCAATGCCTTCTTAACTAGGGGCAAACTGTAGACACCTAAATTTGGCCACCAATAACCTCCAATCAAGGTTTTGACCAATTTCCACCAAAGTGCACAATTTAGCCTAAAAACACTAAAACAAGCTAAATGATGTGAAACTGACATATTCAAGTGCTAATTTTGGCTAGAGTATCATTAAATGGGGCAATGTAATTTATGGGCCAACTAACTTTGATCAGATCATTTTGAGTCAAAATACCAATTTTGCATCTGGGTGATCTAAATTGCTCTTTCCTATCAAATATCTTGCACAAGACACATGCCTTTATTATTTGTTGTTAGTAACATCTTAAATTGGATAACAGATCAAACATATCTGACAATGACTTTCAATTTTAATCCAATCGAATTTTGGACTAATAATAAGTCATTCTGATCAATTTGAGTAATTTGTGCACAAAGTGCTTAATCATGCTTAAGAGCTAGTTAAACCAAGTTAGATCCTAATTAATAATTCCATGGAAACTTGTTGAATACTTGTTTTTAAAAATGAATACTGAATATCTACATCATCAGGTGACCTCATTTCTTGGGAAAGACATCCCTAGGCAATAAATGACACAAATATCAAGATTCATGTCTCCCATGCCTCATCAAAGCCGTCCATGCCTCTTAATTACTCCTCTATCCAAAATATTGATTAGCCTATTTATAAATTTTAATTTCATAATTGGATTAATTTTTAGCCACACATCTCAATCCTGAGATGGATGGTTCAAGTTGATTCTACCCATTTGAAAAAATCTATAAATAGGAGGCCTTGCCACATGAATTTTAAGCTTGGATAATGCAAAGTTACCATGCTAAATTGACTTTAAAGCCTCATATAAATTAGTGTTATAATGCCAAATTGTTGAGCCAAGCTAAGCCATAAGCCACAAGGTGCCAAGGAGAAGAGGAGATAGCCAAGCCTCCTTTGATGAAGACTTCGTGAGCACAAACTGAGCAAGCTAATCGAAGAACACTCTTGGAGTATCAAGGAAGGTAAGGAATGTGTGTTTCTTGCATTTTATTTGTGCTTTGTTCATTTATTTTTCTTCACTAAGCTCCCCCTTTGAGATAGGCTTAATGTGTTAGCATTTAGTGTGTTTTATTTGATTTTGATTTCATTCACTAACACGATATTAATCTCCCCTTATTACAATCTTATGTTCACACCTTCCACCTCACCCCTTCTTGAGAAAGAGCCCATTTTTAGGGAAGCCAACGAAGAAGAAAGAGCTCAAGTCATATCTAATCAAGAAGATGCCATGGGTGAATATGAGGAAGAAATCACAGTAGGGACTCCCCTTGGTGAACGCAAGTGCAACTCTACCTTCTTGAATGAAGAGAAACATATTGAAGATTCTTTTGTAGTTGTTCATGAGGAATGTGGCCAAGACTTAAAGGAGGAAGTGCTTGAAAAATACCCTATATCTGTTGTCCATGATGAAGAAGCTCTTGAGCATGATGGTCATGAAGAATAAGACTTATGGTAGGAGTTTCATGCCATAAAACAAGATTTTGAACAACTTGAAGATTCAACTTCTTCTCCTAAAAAGTACGCGCCTAATCATGAAGTTATAAATGATCATCTCAAGCATGAAGTTGAATGTGCTATCAAGGGTAAAGGTGAACTTCAAGTCATTTCTTAAGAAGCTACAATCCTAAAGGAATATCACGAGACCAAGGTAGAGGATGTAGTCCTTGAAGATCACTCAATACCTCAGCTTGATTTTGAGCCACTCTCAAATGCTTTGGAGCAAAAATAAGATCAACTTGATGACCTCATATATAAGGAAGAGAAAGTTGAAGAGGTAGTGGTTCTAGATGACATGGAGGACAAAGATGATTGGCAACTACAAATGAAGCTCTTTCAAGAGCTTGAAGAGCTTTGCTAAGTTAAGGGCCAAATACATGACAAGGTGGACAAAGAGTTCTCCATGAAGGGTAATGACCAAGATTGGGTAGACTATGCAGAGCTCCTTGATGAGCTTGAAGAACTTGCAGCTAAGAGAAAACCTAATCTTATTGAGAGCACCATGGAAACTAAGAAGGTATGTCTTGTTGAACTGTCATTAGAGGTCATAGTTAAGGAGCCATATGATAAAGTTGAGGTTGTTTGGATGCAAGAGGAGTTAATTTCCATAACTAACCTGGTTGGATCTGCTTGGTTCTCATTGAAAATCATACCAATGAAGTTGGCAAACATCATGAAGAAGATGGAGGCATCAATGCCAAGAGTCAAAAGGCTACATGCCTCATTCAATCCTTCATTCCATGAAGTAATAAGGTTTTCAAACTTCCCCTTTGATCCAGGAGGAAGTGTTTCTTTCAGGTTAGTTTGTGTTTGATTTAGTTAGTTTGGTTTATGTGTGTGTCTTCCATAAGGGCTCATGAAGCACAAGTGTTTGTTGGCTTAGTTTTTTGTCTTGTGTGTTGTTTCTTGTTAGTTTTTTGTTGTTTGGTGTGTTGTAAAAGGCAAATTATGTGTCAAACCTGGTGTATAGGTGACTTCATATCCCAATGGATAGGAGAAGGCTACTATTCTTGGGCATAGCATTCATGCCACCACTGAAAATTGCCAATAATGTTGACAAATTTGACCACAAGTCAAAATGAGTCAATCCCCTATAGTCAAGTTTTTGATATAGGGGTATATTATAATATTATGGGGTGTATCATGGTTAACTTTATGTGATTTAATGTCTTTATAGCCTTGGTCATGGTCTAATTAATTCCTTTTATCATTTGATGTCATTTAGGGGTCATTTTAGAGCATTAAATGCAAATGGTAAGGTTTTCCAAGCAATACAAATGTTACAAAGTTTTCCTTAATGTGTATGGGTTTAATACATATCCGAGATGTCAGTCCCTAACAAAAAATTGTAAGTGCCCTATTGAAAAAAGAAGAAAGGTTACAGTTTGGGCAATTTTGGAAGTTGTATGGCCTCTAAAAGAAGGTAACACTGAATCCGGGCAACAATTCAGATGACAATTCGGGTGATGGGTCCACCTCAATTGATGGCAGAACTTTTGGGAGCCATAACTTTTGCACCGTAGCTCCAATTGACTCACCGTTTGAACCGTTGGAAAGCTAATAATGAGAGGAACATCGTGAGATGGCATTGAGCTCTAATCAATGAATTTTGAGTCCCTAAAACCCATGGAAGTGTCCCAAATTTCAATTTTAGTAGTGTAGTCTAAAAATAGTAAGTCTCTAAAAATAGTAATTCCTCGAATTCTATATTATTGTAAATCATGGAAGTCGAACCAATTCATCTCCCTCAAGATTGCTAACCTTCCACATCCTGCCCACACATTAAAAACATGTATAAATGAAGATGTATCCCGAAAAGGAAATCAAACATCTCTTCTCAGAGATAAGCATATGTTTGGATCTGCAAATTTGATCAATAAAACATCTCTTCTCAGAGATAGCATTATTTGAATTATTTTGTTCTTGTTTCTTGAATTATCTTTCAACCAAATATTTCGTGTTTTGGATCAGTGGCATCAGAGTGGTTTGTCTTTAGAGTGTATGATCCCAAGAATGAGGTCATATTACCGGAAGCTTGGGTGGAAAATAGAATCAACAGACTATCCACCTATTCACTCCAAATGAATTTAAATAGCGGACAACACCGAGACATCTAATCCTTTCAAGGAAATGGTGAATGAAGCCCTCCAACAATAGCAAGTGCAGATGCTGAAATAATTCACTCAAATTCTATAATAAATCTCGATGGGAAATTTTGGCTCCTTATCCACACCCGCACATCCTTTCAATGCCCCAACACCCTTCAAGGTTCAGGTGAATTTTGATATCCCTACATTTGAAGGCAAAATCAATGCTGATGCAGTAGAAAATTGGTTGGATCAATTATCTTATTATTTTTTTGTAAATAAATTCACCGATAAAGAGAATATCACTTTTGCTCTTTTGAAAGCATCATTGCCTGTCCAAAATTGGTGGGAAGTGTACAAAAAGAGATTCAGTGTAGATGATATTGGCCTTGAGATAGAACCTACTGGGGATGACTTCATAGAAGCTGTGAAGGAATAATACTACCCCATTGGAGCATATAATGATCTGTATATAGAGTGGCAATAACTTCACCAAGGTAAGGAACAATCTGTTTAAGATTACATTGATATTTTTCATTTTCTATCTGCAAGATTGGGCATCCAAGAAAGTGAGAAACATAAGGTTCTCAAATATCATGGTGGACTACAATGGTACATACGGGGAGAAATGGAACTCCTTAATTTAGAAACCCTTGGTGAGGCGTATAATTTCACAGTGAAGATTGAGTAGAATCATGAAAGAATGAATATGAAGAATCAGCCTTCAAAATGGAGAAGTGACAAAGAAGGGCAAACACGAGGCCAAAATTGGAAGCAAAAGGAAGGAAAGGCTGAGAAATGGTGTGATTATCACACATATGGAACTCACTCCAAAGAAGAATGTCGAGCCATCAAGTCCCTACTTTTTGAGTCACAATCCTCAACATATACTGCTCTGCCTCATACAGACCCTATAGTTGAAGAGGTTGAAGAAGAGATTATAGATGCTGAGCCTAAAGCCATTGTTGCTTCATCACAAACCCATGAGGAGAGGCTAGATGACAAGGAAATGTTGTTTCACTCTCAGTTATGGGTGAAAGATAAGCCTCTGCATTTCATTTTTGATAGTGGAAGTCAAAAGAATTTAATCTCTACTAATGTTGTGAAAAGCCTAAATCTGTCCATGAAGCCTCACGCAAAGCCATACAGTATTGGATGGTTGAGTCCAGGGAGAAACTTCCATGTCACCCAACAATTTCTTCTCTCATATGCAATAAAACCCTTCCAAGATGAGGTCTTATGTGATGTGATCAATCTAGATGTTTATGATGTACTCTTTGGTCAACCATTCATGTATGATCGACATGGCATATATGAATCAAGAACTTGAAGGATTACTCTCATTCTTGGAACACATCGCTATAAGGTACTAGAGGTACCACCTTCTACATTTGTCTCTCTGATTAGTGCCAAGAAATTTGTTCTCGTGGTGGTCAAGCCACAAAAATTCAAAAGGGTTGATGTTACAGCCCTGACTACACAAACAACACAACAATAGAAGTAAGTGGATACCAAGCTGAAGAAGTTCACAGCCTTCCATCCACAGACTGATGGTCAGACAAAAATGGTGAACAATCAAGCCCTGCACAGTTTCATAAATCACAGTCCCTTTCAAGTATGCATCGGGAACCAAATCGAAGTACAAATACCACACTTGATGACAAATATTGATGCAATGGGGACCATTGCTTCTCAAGGAGGGAGGAATGATCCGAGCGATAATTCAAATGACAATACGGGTGATGGGTCCACCTCAATTGATGGCAGAACTTATGGGAGCCATAACTTTTGCACCGTAGCTCCAATTGACTCGTCGTTTGAACCGTTGGAAAGCTAATAATGAGTGGAACATTGTGAGATGGCATTGAGATCCACTCAATGAAGTTTTACCCCTTAAAACCCAATGGAAGTGTCTCAAATTTAAATTTTAGTAGTGCAGTCTAAAAATAGTAAGTTTCTAAAAATAGTAATTCCTCGAATTCTATATTGTTGTAAATCATAGAAGTCGAACCAATTCATCTCCCTCGAGATTGGTGACTTTTCACATCCTCCCCACACCTTCAAAACATGTATAAATGAAAATGTAACCCAAAAAGGAAATCATACATCTCTTCTCAGAGATAAGCATATGCTTGGATCTGCAAATTTGATCAATAAAACATCTCTTCTCAGAGATAGCATTATTTGAATTGTTTTGTTCTTGTTTCTTGAATTATCTTTCAACCAAAGCTTTTAAGTTTTGGATCAGTGGTATCAGAGTAGTTTGTCTTTAGAGTGTATGATCCTAAGAACGAGGTTAGATTACAGAAAGCTTGAGTGAAAAATAGAATCAGTAGACTATCCACTTATTCACTCCAAATGATTTCAAATGGCAGACAACACCGAGACATCTGATCCTTTCAAGGAAATGGTGAATGAAGACCTCTAACAATAGCAAGCACATATGCTACAACAATTTTCTCAAATTCTACAACAAATCTCAATGGAAAATTTTGGCTCCTCATCCGTACCTGCACATCTTTTCAGTGTCCCAACACCCTTCAAGGTTCAGGGGAATTTTGATATCCTTACATTTGAAGGCAAAATCAATGTTGATGTAGTAGAAAATTGGTTAGATCAATTATCTTCTTATTTTTCTATAAATAAATTCGCTAATAAAGAGAAGATCACTTTTGCTCTTTTAAAAGCATCATTGCCTGTCAAAAATTGGTGGAAGTATACAAAAAGAGATTTAGTGTAGATGATATTGGCCTTGAGACAGAACCTACTTGGGATGACTTCATAGAGACAGAACCTACTTAGGATGACTTCATAGAAGCTGTGAAGGAAGAATACTACCCCTTTGGAGCATATGATGATCTGTATATAGAGTGGCAACAACTTCATCAAGGTAAGGAACAATCTATTCAAAATTACACTGATATTTTTCATTCTCTATCTGCAAGATTGAGCATCCAATAAAGTGAGAAACATAAGGTTCTCAAATATCATGGTGGACTACAATGGTACATACGGGGAGAAATGAAACTCTTCAATTTGGAAACCCTTGGTGAGGCGTACAGTTCGCAATGACGATTAAGCAGAAGCATGTAAGAATGAATATGAAGAATCAGCCTTCAAAATGGAGAAGTGACAAAGAAGGTCAAACATGAGGCCAAAATTGGATGCAAAAGGAAGGAAAGGCTGGGAAATGGTGTGATTATCACAAATCTGGAACTCACTCTAAAGAAGAATGTTGAGCCATCAAGTCCCTACTTTCTGAGTCACAATCCTCAACATCTACTGCTCTACCTCATACAGACCCTGTAGTTGAAGAGGTTGAAGAAGAATTATAGATGCTAAGCCTGAAGCCATTGTTGCTTCATCACAGACCCATGAGGAGAGGCTAGATGACAAGGAAAGGTTGTTTCACTCTAAGTTATGGGTGAAAGGTAAGCCTCTGCATTTCATTCTTGATAGTGGAAGTCAAAAGAATTTAATCTCTACTAATGTTGTGAAAAGCCTAAATCTGTCCATGAAACCTCACCCAAAGCCATACAGTATTGGATGGTTGAGTCTAGGGAGAAACCTTCGTGTCACCCACCAATGTCTTCTCTCATATGCAATAAAACCCTTCTAAGATGAGGTCTTATGTGATGTGGTCAGTCTAGATGTTTGTGATGTACTCTTTGGTCAGCCATTCATGTATGATCGACATAGCATATATGAATCAAGAACTTAAAGGATTACTCTCACTCTTGGAAGATGGAGCTATAGGGTACCAGAGGTACCACCTTCTACATCTATCTCTCTTATTAGTGCCAAGAAATTTGTTTTCATGGTGGTCAAGCCACAAGAATCCAAAAGAGTTGATGTTACAGCCCTGACTACACAAACAACACAACAACATAAGTAAGTAGATACGAAGCTGAAGAAGTTCACGGCCTTCCAACCACAGACTAATGGTCAGATAGAAATGGTGAACAATCAGGCCTTGCACAGTTCCATAAATCACAGTCCCTTTCAAGTATGCATCGAGAACCAAATTGAAGTACAACTACCACACTTGATGACAAATCTTGATCCAATGTGGATCATTTCTTCTCAAGAAGGGAGGAATGATCTAGGCAACAATTCACATGACAATTTGGGTGATGGGTCCACCTCAATTGATGGCAGAACTTTTAGGAGCCATATTTTTTGCACCGTAGCTCCAATTGACTCACCATTTGAACCGTTGGAAAGCTAATAATGAGGGGAACGCCATGAGATGGCATTGATATTTTCTCAATTAAGGTTGGCCCCCTAAAATCCAATGGAAGTGTCCCAAATTTAAATTCTAGTAGTGCAGTCTAAAATAGTAAGTTTCTAAAAATAGTAATTCCTCGAATTCTATATTGTTGTAAATCATGGAAGTCGAACCAATTCATCTCCCTCAATATTGGTGACCTTCCACATCCTCCCCGCACATTCAAAACATGTATAAATGAAGATGTAACCCAAAAATGAAATCAGACATCTCTTCTCAGAGATAAGCATATGTTTGGATCTGCAAATTTGATCAATAAAACATCTCTTCTCAGAGATAACATTATTTGAATAGTTTTATTCTTATTTCTTGAATTATCTTTGAACCAAAGCTTTCGTGTTTTGGATTAGTGGTATCAGAGTGATTTGTCTTTAGAGTGTATGATCTCAAAAATGAGGTCAGATTACAGGAAGCTTGGGTGGAAAATAGAATCAACAGACTATCCACCTATTCGCTCCAAATGACTTCAAATGGCAGACAACACCGAGACATCCGATCCTTTCAAGGAAATGGTGAATGAATCCCTTCAACAATAGTAAGAGCATATACTACAACAATTCACTTAAATTCTATAATAAATCTCGATGGGAAATTCTAGCTCCTCATCTGCACCCACACATCCTTTTAGTGCCCCAACACCCTTCAAAGTTTAGGTGAATTTTGATATCCTTACATTTGAAGGCAAAATCAATGCTAATGCAGTAGAAAATTGGTTGGATCAATTATCTTCTTGTTTTTCTGTAAATAAATTCACCGATAAAGAGAAGATCACTTTTGCTTTTTTGAAAGCATCATTGCCTGTCAAAAATTGGTGGAAAGTGTACAAAAAGAGATTCATTGTAGATGATATTGGCCTTGAGGCAGAACCTACTTGGGACGACTTCATATAAGTTGTGAAGGAAAAATACTACCCCTTTGGAGCATATGATGATTTGTATATAGAGTGGCAACAACTTCGCCAAGGTAAGGAATACTCTGTTCAAGATTACACTGATATTTTTCATTCTCTATCTGCAAGATTGGGCATCCAAAAAAGTGAGAAACATAAGGTTCTCAAATATCGTGGTGGACTATAATGGTACATATAGAGAGAAATGGAACTCTTGAATTTGGAAACCCTTGGTGAGGCATACAAGTTCACAGTGAAGATTGAGCAGAAGCATGGAAGAATGAATATGAAGAATCAGCCTTCAAAATGGAGAAGTGACAAAGAAGGTCAAACATGAGGCCAAAATTGGAAGCAAAAGGAAGGAAAAGTTGGAAAATGGTGTGATTATCACAAATCTAGAACTCACTCCAAAGAAGAATGTTGATCCATCAAGTCCCTCCTTTCTGAGTCACAATCCTCAACATCTACTGCTCTACCTCATACAAACCCTATAGTTGAAGAGGTTAAAGAAGAGATTATAGATGCTGAGCCTAAAGCCATTGTTGCTTCATCATAGACCCATGAGGAGAGGCTTGATGACAAGGAAATGTTGTTTCACTTTAAGTTATGGGTAAAAGGTAAGCCTCTGCATTTCATTCTTGATAGTGGAAGTCAAAAGAATTTAATCTCTACTAATGTTTTGAAAAGCCTAAATCTATCTATGAAGCCTCACCCAAAGCCATACAGTATTGGATGGTTGAGTCCAGGGAGAAACCTCCGTGTCACCCACCAATATCTTCTCTCATTGTAATAAAACCCTTCCAATATGAGGTCTTATGTGATTTGGTCAATCTAGATGTTTGTGATGTACTCTTTGGTCAACCATTCATGTATGATCGACATGGCATATATGAATCAAGAACTTGAAGGATTACTCTCATTCTTGAAACACGACGCTATAGGGTACTAGAGGTACCACCTTCTGCATTTGTCTCTCTGATTAGTGCCAAGAAATTTGTTCTCATAGTGGTCAAGCCACAAGAATTCAAAAAGGTTGATGTTACAGCCCTGACTACACAAACAACACAATAATAGAAGTAAGTAGATACCAAGCTGAAGAAGTTCATGGCCTTCCATCCATAGACTGATGGTCAGACATAAATGGTGAACAATCAAGCCCTGCACAGTTCCATAAATCGCAATCCCTTTCAAGTATGCATTGGGAACCAAATCGAAGTACAACTACCACACTTGATGACAAATCTTGATGCAATGGGGACCATTGCTTCTCAAGGAGGGAGGAATGATCCGGGCAACAATTCAGATGACAATACGGGTGATGGGTCCACCTCAATTGATGGCAGAACTTTTGGGAGCCATAACTTTTGCACTGTAGCTCTAATTGACTCGCCATTTGAACCGTTGGAAAGCTAATAATGAGGGAAACATTGTGATATGGCATTGAGATCCACTCAATAAAGTTTCACCCCCTAAAACCTAATGGAAGTGTTCTAAATTTAAATTTTAGTAGTGCAGTCTAAAAATAGTAAGTTTCTAAAAATAGTAATTCCTCGAATTCTATATTGTTGTAAATCGTAGAAGTCAAACCAATTCATCTCCCTCGAGATTGGTGACCTTCCACATCCTCCCCACACCTTCACAACATGTATAAATGAAGATGTAACCTAAAAAGGAAATCAGACATCTCTTCTCAGATATAAACATATGTTTAGATCTGCAAATTTGATCAATAAAACATCTCTTCTCATAGATACCATTATTTCAATTGTTTTGTTCTTGTTTCTTGAATTATCTTTCAACCAAAGCTTTCAAGTTTTGGATCAGTGGTATCAAAGTAGTTTCTCTTTAGAGTGTATGATCCCAAGAATGAGGTCAGATACAGGAAGCTTGGGTGGAAAATAGAATCAGCAGACTATCCACCTATTCGCTCCAAACGACTTCAAATGGCAGACAACACCGAGACATCCGATCCTTTCAAGAAAATGGTGAATGAAGACCTCTAACAAAAACAAGCACATATGCTACAACAATTTGCTCAAATTCTACAACAAATCTCAATGGGAAATTTTGGCTCCTCATCCGCACCCGCACATCCTTTCAGTGTCCCAACACCCTTCAAAGTTTAGGTGAATTTTGATATCCTTACATTTGAAGGCAAAATCAATGCTGATGTAGTAGAAAATTGGTTAGATCAATTATCTTCTTATTTTTCTATAAATAAATTCACCAATAAAGAGAATATCACTTTTGCTCTTTTAAAAGCATCATTGCCTATCAAAAATTGGTGGGAAGTGTACAAAAAGAGATTTAGTGTAGATGATATTGGTGTTAGGGTGTGGAGCTAAAAGCTTCACCCGGATGCAAGCATGGAGGAGGATTGCAGAGTCACAGTCACCGACGTCGGCAGGCCACACCGACGTCGGTCAGGGTCGACAAAAGAGCAACCGACATCAGCAGGATATCGGCCGACGTCAGTCACCTCCACGAAGATAGGGACCACGTCGGTTGCCTGTGCGGTTCCAGAACTGCTGTTGACAAATAGTCAGTTAAGTGAACGGGCAGTTTGCATGATGAAGACGAGTTCAAAGTCTTGAGCCGCAAGTCTAATTAGTGTATGCATGAGATCTATATAATAGACTCATGGGCTGTATTGTTAAGTGAAGAACAATGAAGAACTAAGTAGAACTTAGAGAGTTCTTCCTCTGGAAGAGCATGTTCTTCCAGGTATGTAAGATCAAGTTTGGTCAGCAGGGTGTTGTTAGATCATGGAGGACATATACATGTGATAGGTAAGATCATGTTGGTATGTAGGGATGTGTGTATGCGAGGGTCAGAAGAGGATCAACGGGGAGCAAGATCAGGGTGACAACAATACATCAGGAGCAGGATCATGGTGAGATCTACTTGGAGTACCGGTTCGTACTTGATGAGGTGAACAACAACTTGTGTTAGCTGTTAGTTGTGACCTAGTGAGAGAAGATTACTCTGGAGGGAAGATTACTGTAAGCCCACGAAGTGGAAGAAAGAGTCCCACCTCTTTGTTGTAAATTCCTTTGTAATGAGTTGAATATAGTTGTATATTGCCTCTCACATTCTGTGTGTTTTCTCATTTGTTCTTTTGTGTAATTCTGCATGTTTAATTGCTTATACATTGGTAATCATGTGTGCTCTTAAATCTGACAAGTTGTGTCAGAGCTTTGGGGAGTTTCGGTCCTGTCAATTGGTATCAGAGCGAGGTTGGACGTTCTCAGAGCGAGTTTGACTAACAGATGGTCCAGATCTGTTAAGTGTTTGTTGATTACAGGATACTCACAGGGGTTGCTGTTTGAGTGGGAGTATAGCAATGGCAGAAGAAGGTAAGCTGAGAATGAAGAAATTCAGGCACAGGGTTAGCACCACAAGGAGTGTGGTGGGTTGTCTTAAAGTGGGAGCTTGAAGAGGAATACAAGCCAAGATGCAGATTAGACAGAGTACTAGTTTAGGTACAGGTGCAACTATTTATCTCCAAGTGGGAGATTGTTAGGGTGTGGAGCTAAAAGCTTCACCCAGATGCAAGCATGGAGGAGGATTGCAGAGTCACAGTCACCGACATCGGCAGGCCACACCGACATCGGTCAGGGTCGACAGAAGAGCAACCGACATCGGCAAGATATCGATCGACATCGATCACCTCTAGGAAGACAGGGACCGACGTCAGTCGCTTGTGCGGGTCCAGAACTGCTGTTGATGAACAGTCAGTTAAGTGAATGGGCAGTTTGCATGATGAAGACGAGTTCGAAGTCTTGAGCCGCAAGTCTAATTAGTGTATGCATGAGATCTATATAATAGACTCATGGGTTGTATTGTTAAGTGAAGAACGATGAAGAACTAAGTATAACTTAGAGAGTTCTTCCCCTGGAAGAGCATGTTCTTCCAGGTATGTAAGATCAAGTTTGGTCAGCAGGGTGTTGTTAGATCATGGAGGACATCTACATGTGATAAGTAAGATCAGGTTGGTCTTCAGGGATGTGTGTATGCGAGGGTCAGAAGAGGATCGACGGGGAGCAAGATCAGGGTGACAGCAATACATCAAGAGCAGGATCATGGTGAGATCTACTTGGAGTACCGGTTCATACTCGATGAGGTGAACAACAGCTTGTGTTAGCTGTTAGTTGTGACCTAGTGAGAGAAGATTAGTTTGGAGGGAAGATTACTGTAAGCCCACGAAGTGGAAGAAAGAGTCCCACCTCTTTGTTGTAAATTCCTTTGTAATGAGTTGAATATAGTTGTATATTGCCTCTCACATTCTGTGTGTTTTCTCATTTGTTCTTCTGTGTAATTCCACATGTTTAATTGCTTATACATTGGTAATCATGTGTGCTCTTAAATCTGACAAGTTGTGTCAGAGCTTTGGGGAGTTTCGGTCCTATCAATTGGCCTTGAGACAGAACCTACTTGGGATGACTTCATAGAAGCTGTGAAGGAAGAATACTACCCCTTTGGAGCATATGATGATCTGTATATAGAGTGGCAACAACTTCATCAAGGTAAGGAACAATCTGTTCATGATTACACTAATATTTTTCATTCTCTATCTGCAAGATTGAGCATCCAAGAAAGTGAGAAACATAAGGTTCTCAAATATCATGGTGGACTACAATGGTACATACGAGGATAAATGAAACTCTTCAATTTGGAAACCCTTGGTGAGGCGTACAAGTTCGTAGTGAAGATTGAGTAGAAGCATGGAAGAATGAATATGAAGAATCAGCCTTCAAAATGGATAAGTGACAAAGAAGGTCAAACACGAGGCCAAAATTGGAAGCAAAAGGAAGGAAAGGCTGGGAAATGGTGTGATTATCACAAATCTAAAACTCACTCTAAAGAAGAATGTCGAGCCATCAAGTCCCTGCTTTCTGAGTCACAATCCTCAACATCTAATGCTCTACCTCATACAGACCCTACAGTTGAAGAGGTTGAAGAAGAGATTATAGATGTTGAGCTTGAAGCCATTGTTGCTTCATCACAGACCCATGAGGAGAGGCTAGATGACAAGGAAAGGTTGTTTCACTCTAAGTTATGGGTGAAAGGTAAGCCTCTGCATTTCATTCTTGATAGTGGAAGTCAAAAAAATTTAATCTCTACTAATGTTGTGAAAAGCCTAAATCTGTCCATGAAGCCTCACCCAAAGGCATACAGTATTTGATGGTTGAGTCCAGGGAGAAACCTCCGTGTCACCCACCAATGTCTTCTCTCATATGCAATAAAACCCTTCCAAGATGAGGTCTTATGTGATGTAGTCAATCTAGATGTTTGTGATGTACTCTTTGGTCAGCCATTCTCGACATGGCATATATGAATCAAAAACTTGAAGGATTACTCTCACTCTTGGAACATGGTGCTACAGGGTACCAGAGGTACCACCTTCTACATCTGTCTCTCTGATTAGTGCCAAGAAATTTGTTCTCATGGTGGTCAAGCTACAAGAATCCAAAAGGGTTGATGTTATAGCCCCGACTACACAAATAACACAAAAACATAAGTAAGTAGATATCGCGCTGAAGAAGTTCACGGCCTTCCATCCACATACTGATGGTCAGACAGAAATGGTGAACAATCAGGCCCTGCATAGTTCCATAAAGCACAGTCCCTTTCAAGTATGCATCGAGAACCAAATCAAAGTACAACTACCACACTTGATGACAAATCTTGATCCAATGTGGACCATTGCTTCTCAATAGGGGAGGAATGATCTGGGCAACAATTCAGATGACAATTCAGGTGATGGGTCCACCTCAATTGATGGTAGAACTTTTAGGAGGCATAACTTTTGCACCGTAGCTCCAATTGACTCACCGTTTGAACCGTTGGAAAGCTAATAATGAGGGGAATGTCGTGAGATGGAATTTATATTTTCTCAATGACGTTTTACCCCCAAAAACACAATGGAAGTGTCACAAATTTCAATTTTAGTAGTGCAGTCTAAAAATAGTAAGTTTCTAAAAATAGTAATTCCTCGAATTCCATATTGTTGTAAATCATGGAAGTCAAACCAATTCATCTCCCTCGAGATTGGTGACCTTCCACGTCCTCCCCACACCTTAAAAACACGTATAAATGAAGATGTAACCTAAAAAAAATCAGACATCTCTTCTCAGAGATAAGCATATGTTTGGATCTGCAAATTTGATCAATAAAACATCTCTTCTCAGAGATAGCATTATTTGAATTATTTTGTTCTTATTTATTGAATTATTTTTCAACCAAAGCTTTCATGTTTTGGATAAAACACACATGAAAAGATTCTTCATGGCTCTTCAACTTCCCTAGACTCATCTCAACATTTGATCATCTTTGGAAGTGCTTAAATGTTCAAAAATCATTCTTCTCTTTCATCACCCTTCTAGACATGTATAACCAATCAACAAGTTTATGCTTAGTACGACCATTAGAATAAGTTTTAGGTCAAATGCCTTTCGGGGGTGATATTATACTCTGTCATCTTCACATTCATGTTTGGAGTTCAAGGATTGGCTTCCTATACTTTATGAACCATCCTTAACAAGTTGGTTGTACTTTTCTCCTTATTTCCCACACCCTATAGGTTTTACCTCTATTTGGACAGTTTTATACAATCTAATTGCTAAGATTGATTACAAAGGATGTGGAATTCCTTATCACATGTTTCACATATTTGGTTTCATGTTTTAAAGTGTTTTGATGGGTACAACATCTCAAATTATAAGTTGGTCTCACATGGAGTTACAGACAAGTTTACATCATTTACAGAAGGTCTCTTTATTTTCAAGGGCTTCAAGTTAGTATGATATGATGCTAAATGCATCTCAAGTGTCATGAAAATCCCCCTTCCTCATAGGTTCAATCTCTAAAGCTAGCACCATGTAGTTGTAGTCAAGAGTGCTTCACACAGTCAACTTCCTACAACTTCCAATCTACTCTCAGGGATTTTTAAGTTGAAATGGGATATGAAAACTTGTGTCAAGAATTTAAATGTTTTAAAATCCCATTTGAACATTTTAAGAAGGCTTGAGTCTGGGTTTAGGATCCTTCATGATGCATATTGAATAAATACTACCCTCATAGCCTGGTATACAACTTCATGCATGCCTACAGGTGCTTCACAAGTGCCAATCACATTAAAAGGGAGTATTTTAACTGGTTTGAAGTCCCATGAGGTAGAAAAGATTCATTTGAAATCATTTTGAAGGTTTGGAACTACTTAGAGAAACATATATCATATACACAATTTACATTATGCTCCCAATGCCCTTGTTTCCTACTTTAAGTGTATCTATAAGTGTCTCATAAGATATAGCCATGTTGGAATGAAGACTTTTGACCTTGTTTGAAGTTTTAATAGGATTGAAAGATCCATTTGAGATTTTTAAGAGGTTTAAGATTGGTGGTAATACCATAACCATGCTCATTGCCAATAACCTACCTCCATTGCCTTGTAGATTGTATATTCACCTTCAAATGCCTCACAGAGATCTAGATTGTTGTATGGTGGTTGTTCAAACATGTTTAAGACCTTCATTGGGTTTGAAGAAGATGCCATAAGGACCATGTACAAGGTCATATAACATGAAAATTATTCAAGCCTTACGCTTACTGCCTTGTTTGTTATTGTGTGTGCATCTACAGGCTCTCTCACAGGCTTGAGATTGTTGGATAGAGATGTCAGACATGTGGTAGACTCTCCTCAAGGTCTTAGAGTTATGGAGACATAATGATAACCAATGTTGAAATCATATAATGGCAAATAGGTCTAAAAGTGTAGTATTTATATATGGAATTTGTTTAGGGACAAATTTCCCTAAAGCTCCAAAATAGAGCACCAAACACTTTTATTGATGCCATGTAACATTGTGGCATGGGGTCTAAGTGAGGTTGAAGGTATCCATATTGTAGATTTCATATAGGGGAAGAATCGTGCAAAAGATTATGGATGTATGAATAGACGAAAGTGGTGTTTGGACCCTCCCAAATCATGAATTTGTTCATTGCAAACATTCAATGATGTCTACATAATTTCAAGTTCCAAGTGACCTCTACCCTTCAAGTTGTAATATGAAGGCATATATTCCTTTCAGGGGATCTTTTTGAGTTAAAAGGATCATTTATGTTTCAAAATGCATCAAAAAAGGTTAAATTTCAAGATGTTATCATCCATGCACACTTACAGGTGTGTCACTACTCAAGAAAGTCACCTACAACCCGATTGTAGGTGACTCACAAGTTCATGTAAAGAACTTTGGTGGTATTAGGCATTCAAACACAAAAAAATGCCAATTAGGTTGGCTCTAAGATCTCATAATGTCCCTAGGATGAGAGACACAGGTTCCAAGAAGTGAAACACAACCTACAAGCCATTTTTTCCTCAACAAAGTCAACCACAGTTGACTTTGTAGAAGTGAGCTACAACATAGTGCTTTCATTATTGACAGCATGAATATGACTTTATCAGGTTTAGATAGATGTCACATGTTATTATAAGGATATAAAGATTATTTAATCATCATGATCAAGCTTTGAACTTGCTGGTGTCACCTACAGGGGTCACCTTCTAGGCAAGAAGCAAGAAAACACAATCAACAGTCTAGAACACTCATGTACAAGTTATGAAATAAGAGGTTGGCAAAGGACAAAGAGTGTTAGAATGATACAAAGCTTATTGAGGTTTTTTTACATCACATAAAATTCTAAAGCCAATAGGATAGAGCATTGAAGGGTCTAATCTTCAAAGGATACCACAACCACAATCAACCCTACACAATCAACCTTCTCAAGAGTCTGTTTTGGGTTCAAAGGCATTTGAGGGTGTTAGGAGCATCAAATAAACCTAAAAATTGATATTGAGTATCCTCATGCCCCCCTTAATCCATTCATACCTCCATTTAGATGACAAGCTAGAGGATATACCCTCTATTCTGTCTCAGACAGAGGGTACTCTAGGAAGCAAGAAGTTTGCAATATAGAGGAATGAAGATGAAAAGATGAGCTATAAGTTGATACAACCTTGAAATGGGATTTGGAAATATGTGTTATACCTAGAATAATCTAAAAAACCATTCACAGGTGACTGAAACCAATCAGGGTGTCTTAAACCCATGAGCATGCAGACAGACTTATTAGGTCTTGATTAGGCCTAGTGCCTAATAAGGTCCAAGTTTCATTTCAAGCATTAGATGAGCATTATAACTCATTAGAACATGTTTTTTGGGAGTCATAAGGTATTTTTGAGCTGTTGGAATGTAGAGAAAACCATGTGAAAGCCATTTCTTGGCTTAGACTAATTCAAGGTGTGTAGAATGCATGAAAGGAGATTGAGTATGCAAGTTTGAGAGCTCAAACATGCTGGGAGACTTTGCATGGGAGTATAAGAGGTTGAGAGATGTTAGAGGAGGTCCCTAGAAATGTTTTGGTGAAATTTATTGAAGGATTTAGTGTCACATCTATATGAAACATCCTAAGAGGGCAAAACATCTCCAAACCCTCCAAAACCCTATATAAAGACTCGATTGGGAAAATGAGGGAGAAGAAGCATCTAGGAGGCATGTAATGAGAATGAAAGTGGTTGGACCTTTCAAAAAATTCTCTATAGCTCCTTCCCACTAAATTGAGGCATTCCTTACTTGTACATGCATGGTACAAAATTGGTTTCTTAATAGTTTTGTATGTTGTGTAGGTATGGAGGGGTTTCAAGGGATGAAATAAACATTGGGAGAGGGCTTGGTGATTAAAATAATACAACATATTCATTTATTACTTAAACAAAACTCCTAAGTGCTTCTACAAATTCTCCCACTTCAGCGAATCAAAACTGCCATAATGAACAAGCTAGTGGGAGAGTGAAAATGCTAAGTGTGAGTCCATTTAAGGTACACCTAATGAATCTAAGGCTAAAAGAGGTCTTGACATGTGTCATTCACTCCTCTATATGGATTTTCATGGAAAATTGAAGCCAACTTTGAGGCCAATTGGCAGGGGTAACTGAAAGAGGAGTTATTTAGACTACAAACAATGATAGCTCATGTGCAAAAGAATCCTGATAACTAGGGATGCCACCAATGTATAGTGGAGCATGTCTAAAATCCCTCCCCCTTGGTGCAATCATCACTTGTATCCCTAGTTAGTTGTAGGATGTTCTAAAAGGGCCAAATGATGAAGGCAGTTATCTGAGCAAGCAATGAGGAGACCTATGCCACATTTTAGGAGTTTTATGCATTTGAGGGCCATTTATCCTATCATACCTTGCATGGTTTATCTCACACTTCATTATCATGTATGTATAAGTCATTTTCTTAGCATGACACATGCCCTAGTGACCCTTGAACTTCTCTTTTCTCACTTCTCTCTCAAGTTCTATAAGTAGAAGCCATTTTAGCTATTGTAAGCTAATACCACATCATGTATGGCAAAGCCCTATTGGTTTTGACATTGTAATTTGCCATAGAATAATAAATACAACCTAGTTTGAGTTCATATATCATCTTGTCAAGGTGTGTCAAGATATGTATAGTGAACAATTAAGAGATATCTATCTATCCTTTCTTTCTCTTAATCCTTCCATGTTTGATGCAAATGATTTGAGTCTAGCAGGTCATATGAAGTGTTATTAAGTGTATGGATCTATTCTTAAGTGTATAATGAGTCTTAGTATCTGTAACTGATGTATGGTTTCACTTACCTTGGATAGTCTTCATGTATGTTACCTTCATATTGAAACACTAATGCTAATGCATTATAGGATTCTTAGACTAGTGTTGTAAGCCTTGTCTCTTTGTGAAAGGAGTATGATAGTTTTTAGAAGACCTTCTGGTGTATCACCCCCTTAGAGTAGTTTCATTTCATGCAAACTTTCATCCCTTTTCCCACAAACAATCAACTAGTTTAGGTGATATGTACTTCAAGGCATATTCAAGGAGCTAGCCTTTAAACTTAGAGATCTACTTTCACTATAAGTACACCCACATACCTGAAAGTATTCCCATGTTACCCAAATCTAGAGGAGGCTTGAACACCCTCCTCTAAGATGCAAGATTTGGTGACAATAATTATATTATAAAATATATAATAAATTAGACCTTAAAATTTTAATTATAAGAGACAAACAATATATTAAAATGGATAATTTTTTTAGAATCTACTTTAATATTATTAAGCTAGAGGCTTATACAGTGGGCGAAGCCTGTATATTTGTTTCATGTTAGGACAAAACAAAAATATGTTGTTGTCAGCCAATCCATGATTGACATGTTTTACAGTAGCAGAGTTGTGAGAAGGGCAGTTTAGATGATGTCAACTGTAAGTTGTCAATGGATGTCTACAAGAGGCAGGGACATCTGATGCAGGAAGGTGAGAGGTTGATGATGCGATAGGCAGCGCATGGATTTGGGACATTACACATGTCGCTCAATCAATGTTCCATGTTAGAAATGGAATCATGCTTTACTGCCTCCTGGTCAGGCTTAGTCACTTCTATCAGGGGTTGCTGCTCTGATTTGGTAGGCTACAAGCGCCGACTGCTTTAGCAGTAGTTTGTGACACTTACTCAAGCATCTTACACACTTTCTTATGCTTTAATGCTGCATTGTTGTGCTTAACAGGCTTCATAATTCTTATCAGGATTTCAATACTCTGACTTTACTGCACTCCTTGCATCTTGGGTTTTTCTTTCACGCTCTATCCATAGAGTCAGTACTTTTTCAACGTCAACTGCACTCTTTTCTATAGATAGTGCTTCTATTGCGTAAATGCATATTTGTAGTCTATTGAAAGTATATAGGGGCTTTATGAGTCTGTTGAAATCCTTGACTGAAATGGAACGTAGTTTTGCTTGAGTTGAAATAGCTGAGATAAAAAGAGTGGTGGTGATGTTGAACTTGGGTTGAGTTAAAGAAAAGAAAAGAACATAACTTGATATGGCAATAATGTTAATGTTGTTGGACGCAAAGGCTACTTCAGGAGGTTTGAACCCTGAACGTGGTGATAACAAGGATTACATGAGATTGCAGGGGTAGAAGAAGCGACTGTAGGAAGACACGACAATGGTAGCAATGACTGCATCTACGAATAATCATATGGTGTATGTATCATCATATAAATACGAAAGGCCACCTGAGGCGTATTCTTTTCTCAAGCATCATCATCATCACCATCAATCTAAATAGTTGTCTGCATATTTATCCAATACAAATATATTTGGCTTGCAACAGGGCGCTTGTTTGAATCACAGGAGAAGCATTTTAAGCATCAAGCTTGTAGCTCAATTAGTGCAGGCAAGATCTTTCATAAGATTTAAGATTTAATTTATTGTTCTATAATTTTTAATTTAAATTAATACTCAAGTAAATTATAATTTAAATTAACAATTAAATAAAATATAATTTAAATCAATAATTAAATAAAATAATTTAAATTAACAATCAAATAAAATAATTTAAATTAACAATCAAATAAAACAATTTATATTAACAATCAAATAAAATAATTTAAATTAACAATCAAATAAAATAAATTATTGTTCTAAAATTTATATTCGAACAATAACAAAAGAAAAAGTAAAATAAATTTAAAATTTAATTTATTGTTCTATAATTTTTAATTTGAATCAACAATCAAATAAAATAATTTATTATTCTAAAATTTATATTTAAACAATTATAAAGTAAAAATAATTTAAGATTTAATTTATTGTTCTGAAACAAATAAAAATAATTTAAAATTTAATTTATTGTTATATATTTTTTAATTTAAATTAACAATCAAATAAAATAATTTATTATTCTAAAATTCAAATAATTTCTCCTAATTATTTATTATTTATGTTGATTATTTATGGATTTATTATTATTTATTGTATATATATGGTGTGGCTTCATAATATTGTGTTTTATATTGGGTTTAAAATAGTTCTCTACAATACAACGAGTCTCTATATTATATGGTGAAAGAGACTTTCTTCCATTTCGTCACAAGTTTCATTATATGTTGGCTGACGCATATTCAATTTTATGTTATTGTGAATTGACGGGAAGGGTAGAGGAAAACCCACATTTAGTTGGTTAGTATAATTTATGATTGGTTTTGGTGGCTCTATTTAAGAATTAAATGGCAGGGTTAAAATCCTCAAAAGGGGTGACAAACGATAACATTCACTGTCACTTTGACAACTCATGGACGGTCTCTTTCTTCCTTCCAATTGGTTGTTTTGCTGGGATCTTTACAACCATGTTTGGTTTTGGTTTATTGATCTAATCAATCTTCCATTAGTCTTTAGTTAGGATACATTAGAATTATAAACATAAATATGATATATTAATTGTTGTAAATATATATTTTTTAAATTGAGTTTTTTTTTTAATGATGTCAGTAAAATATTTGTTTTAATTATTTAGTTTATTACATCGAGAAGTGTAACTTAGAGTGACAATCGAGTGTAATGGCGCGAGTGGATAATTTTTACTTTAGTTTGAACCAACATATCAAAAATAAAAATAAAAATATATAACCGGTCAATAAAAAGACACATTTCCGCTAACCAAACTAAATCAAAATAATTTTCATCTTTTAAGCTATTAGATTCCAAGCCTAAATGCATTCTCACGATTTGTATAAATGGGGATGATGAATTATTGAAAACAAGAAATTTTTTTCCCTTAATTTGAAAGATTCATGCGGGGAAGTAAAAATATATTACAGTTTATGTTCTTTTATGTAATTACTAAATTTTATTATGAGTTTCAGTTGGAGCAGAGAGATTTGATGTAGCACTGTGCAGAGTATGGTGTCCATATCTTGCAATCCTCTTTCTATTATTTTTTGATGTACATCTACACCAACAATGTGGATAACACTTAAGAAACAATGAAACACTATTTGGACATCATTCATCTCAGCGTTACATTCTCTAACCAAATTAGTAATCTCTCATAGCCTATCACAAGTAATTATTGTGATTGGAAGTTCAATTTCCAAGAACCTAATCCTATGTACAACATATATAATCCCAATTCCCTTAATTTATTAAGACAAAACATCATTAATCAAACAAAGATCCATATTAACTATAAATGAAAAAGAAAACATTCATTCCTGACAGTGCACCTTGCACCTTTGATGCAAATGTTAGTAAGAACTTAACGTCCAACTATTTTCATAATTTACATTGTATAATGACGATAACTACATCTTTATGCTTAATCTTAATTTGGAATTAAAATTTTACTAATTATTATGAATTGTAATTTTTATTAAATAGATTTTTATAATTTAAATGCTTAATTCTTCTATAAGATCATTAGCATTCATACAATACCTCCGGCTTTCTTTGCAATAGCTAATACACCTCCATTCACTATGCAAAATTAGAATAGACCACTTATTCTGGGGACCAACTTCCATGAAAAACAGGCGCAATTACGGGCATACATATTGCCAAATAAAAGCATTGACCAAATGGAGCGCCACTTAACATAAACATATCATAAAATTCGACCGCCAAGCACCGTTCGTTTAGACGGAATGGAATAGTCTAGAGAGCGAAGATGACGTGACACACGAGGTTCCTCCACCGCCACGCCAGCAAAACTTACGAGTTCTTCCTTCTATATATTCCCCTTCCTGCGCTCCGCATTTATTCTGTTTCCGTTGCGGTGGGTTTCTCTACGAAGAAGGATGTCTCGGAATACGATTCATTGGACGGGATGGGATTCGATCCATGGTTTTCCAGGTTTCTATTTTATCTGTTCTCCTCTTTTTAGTTTATACGTCCTTTTCAGTCCTTATTTGTTTGCGTGCCAGTTTTTGCAGCGTTTGTGCTTGATCTCTCTGTTTTCTGTCGTATACATGAAGTTTCCGGTCCCTGTTTCTTATCGGGTTAGATTTTTTTTAAGTTCCATGGGTAGGGTTTTTACGGTACGTTTTTAGGATGGCTGTGCATATGCTCTCGTTTGATTGCGCACATTTGTATTTCACGCAGGGTCTACAATTTTTTTTTTTAATCTCATCAGCTTTTTCTTACGATTTACCCTTATTTGTTCTGGGTTTTTTTGTGTTTTCGTAGAAATAGATGCCTCGGGGGGTTTTGAAGTCTTTCTTCATTGGGGGTTTTAAGATCCGTTTTGACTCTTTTTTTATTTTTTTTCCTTGCGGTTTTAGAGCGCCGTTGATTACCGGTGTTCCTTGCCTGGGAGGTTTTATGGTCCACTATAGATTGTTATTCATTTGCCGTTAGGGTTTGAAGCAGTTCATGTCTAAAGCTTTGTATTGTAAATTTTAGGGCCGGGGTTATAAGGTCCGTTAAAAGTGCTATTTGCCTACTGTTTAGTCAGTTTTGTTTTTGTGAGCTGCTTCTACACTCCCCTCGTACACACGAGCGCACTGTAATCAGATCTGATATATATTAGTGGTATTTTTTGTTCAATTAATTTTGTAAATTTAACCTTTTTTGTTAGGTTAGTTTGGTAAATAATCTTTTATTTTTTTAACCACGGCTGGATGGTAGTTTGTCTCCTTAATAATCATGGATGGAGGATCCGTTCTGCAAGGTTTCAATCCCCTCAAACTCACTCAACGCTCTCATATGGCATCACCTGTTTTGTTTCGACTGCAATGATTTATTTTTCTGTTGTTTACATCTGGTTTCATTCCTCTCCCAGGGGTTTGTAGAAGTTTATGGTGTTTGTATTATGGGGTTCAGGATGTATTGTTTCTGAGATTTCTTATGTTTATTCTATTCGGGTCCCATGGCTTGTATTGGTTCTGTGAATTAGCTAATTTACTTCGTTAAAATTCTTTTCGGGTCCCATGGTTTGGCAGGGGTCCCATGGTTTATTGGTTCTGTGAATTATCAAACTTACCTCTGATTAGATATGCTGTTCTTTCTTTGTAGGTTTGTTGAATCATGGTCTCGAAGCTACTTGTTTGTTGATTTTTAAGGACTATCAGATATGATCCTGTTTTTGAGGACTATTAGCAGCGACTTGTAACTGTTAGTAAAGTTACTGTTTCAGGGTTTGGAAGCGACTTGTTGCTCAGTTTTATAAGAACTATTAGAATTCAGTGGTGGGGAGAAAAGGGCAGGTGTGTTTCTTTAAATGTTGGAAGCGGCTTGTTTGTTAATCGAGTACTATTATAGATGTTCTTCTTTATAGGATTTCCATCTTAGTGGAGGTTCTGTCTCAGGGCTATTAGAGTCCAGCAGTGGTGTGGAGAAAATGGCATGTGTGTTTGTTTAAAAGTTGATTAATGTTTTCTATATTTGTGTTACGTTGTAAATATCACAGGTTTTGCTTATACTGGATTCTGCAACAATTTTGATGACAAATTCACAGTGAAATGGTGATGATACGGTTGAAATGGCTCTCGGTGTAATTTACCCTTGCAAGGTAACCTTTGACCTTGCAATCTAACTTAATGATAGATCACGTGGATTTGACTGTTGGGGTATGCCAAACTAAAATTTAATTTGCATTCTAACCTTACACATACTTCTGTCACGCCAAACATGATAACTTATCTTCTTTGGATAAGGCGTTTTGTTCCGAAATAAAAAACGATGTACAGCTTGTGTTCTATCTTTCCCACAAGTTGACATTGCTATTCCATGGCAAATAGACATGTTTGTGGATGGTTTCTGTTTTGATGAAGGTAATTAAGCTATCTGGATTGAAGTTTTCACGTGTTTGATTGTAATATCTAAAGTTAAATGTGATTGCTTTTATTAAAATCCTATGATTACGTATAATTTTTTATTAAGTAGTATAATTAATTATTAGTGATTTCCGTTGTGCTCACAGGATAGGCTCGGAGGAGCGAGGAGATGTGCCCAGACACAATTATGCTGGATTCGGTTGATCTGTGAGCAAAATTTCATGGTGTTGTATAAGTCGGTTGAAGGATTTGCCAATAAATGATGGGGAGCGTACTTCTGTCTATATTATAAATTACAATTATAATTCATAAGAAATTTGTTTTCGCTTATGTATCTGGGATGTGTTTGGCGCTAGGCAAGATTACTTCTGCCGGTTCTTTTTATGTAAGAAGTCTCATTCATTACTGGGAGAGCTATTAATGTTAACAGCTCGTCCCTGAATGTATTGTTTTAAAGGCCCATTTGCACTTGTTCAGGCATGTATGTACTAGCTATAAAGGATCTTACCTCGATGGGTGCGCTCACGGGGTTGGTCCACAAAGTAATAAAATAATTCCCTTTTTCGGTTTTGGCAGGGGGCTTTTGCTCCTGCCAGTGTGCTGGTGTCCTCTTTGACTTTATGATTTTGGTGCTTGTTTGTTACAGATGTGTCTTATGGTGGCGAAATCTTTATAGTAATTCTTTCGGTTGTCTTGAAGGCCAGAGTCACTTTTGCACAACATTATTTTGTTGTTTGGGGAGATCCTACGTTCCTACCCTTGCCATGAGAGGCGATGGATTCGCTGTGTGATATTGAGCTAAAGCACTGCAATAATTTCATCATCATGACAACGAGCTTCACAACATTTCTTAGACATCTGGGTCCCGGATAATGCAGGTGGGTCGTACTTCCCTTTTGTTTAATTTTGGATAAAACTGGTAGTGATTAGATGCGTAAATAAATCATTGGCTACATTTTGACACTACTAAAACGAACACGGTAGACCAGCTTTGTTTGTTCAAGCCTCGAATCAGTTGCCAAAACAATCGATTGAGGATCGTTGTATTCGTTTTAGTTGTGCGTGCGCTTTTTATTTTATTTGTCTGTGTTGGTTGAAATTAAAATCGTCTCAAAAGGTGTAATAAGATTTTAATGATGAGAAACCCTTTAATAATGAGAAAACTAGTCTCTATAGTTAAAACATGATGCCTGCTGGACGCGGTCAAGAAATTATGATGAATTTTGTTATTATTATCAATGAACGGGCTTGCAGAAGGCCGTGTTATACTGTGGCAATATTTTAAGCTTTATTATTGATTTTTACAAATGGTCCTAATGATAATAAATTATGGAATGAAACTTAGTTCATCAAGAGTTTAAATTTTAAATTTGCAATTTAAAAAGTTGTGTTTTTTTCATGCTATTTAAACCCTACAAAGGCACACATCGGCGCTTCTTTCAATTCAGAACAACTGGCGATTCGTACATCAGGAGTTCAAGTTTATCTTTATTCAAACTAGCTCCATTTTAATTGAAGTATCTAAAGTTCTTGTGTTATATTTCCTGCCTTCTCTCAAAGCGAGATGTTTCTCCTTAACTCATGACAAGAATAGACCTTTATATTTAAATGCAATTATGTTTGACCACTTGAGGCTTATTTATAATTTAACTAAATATATTGTTAATTTAACTAAGCCTTCAAATCTAATCGGGTTCAAAAAATCTGTTCTGAATTTACAGGGATCAATGGAAATTGTGTTAAAAAAATCTGTTCTGAATTTACAGGAACAATGGAAACACTATTAATGTATCACAATTTGTCATATGAATTGACATATTAACTGGCACTGTCATCTAAACTCCATGGAGACTAAATTAATTGTTGCTCGCTATTCTAGCCTCTGTTTCTGTCTGATTAGCTATTATATTGTAGCATTAAGTATGCTTTTGATTTTTGATATAGATAGTTGCTCTGATTGTTCCAGCTGATGATCAGAAAGAGTTTAAATATCTCACTTCAGTTCTTAAAAAAATATGCTTCTGGTTTAATTTAGAACACCTGCTTTCACTTTTCAATCGATTCAGAAGATAATAACATGATGATATGAGAACAGTGGGATTTAGGTGAATTTGCTATGCCACTGAGTATTTAAGGTGTGTACCGTTCTGCTTGAAAGAGGTACGTGCTGTTGATGCTAGTGAATGTACTTTTCTCCAATGTCAAAATATTGTAGGTATATATCTTTCTGCTTGAAAGAGGTATGTACTGTTGATGCTAGGGAGTGCACTTTTCTTGTACTGTTGAAAAGTTGTAGATTTTATCTCAGGCTAGGGCTTATGCTGTGAGGTCATAGTATTATTTATTGTTGTACTATTTTGTTAGTGCGTTGGCCTTTAGCTATGCACCTATATGCAAATACTCGAGTGGAGGCTTTTGTTTGAGATACCTCGTCAAGTTGAAGCATATATTTGACTACTTTTACGTGATTAATGGAAGATTCCAATGCCTTGTGAACTGTATAAGAACAAAAATTGATGAACAGTTGGAGATGTTGCGGAAAACATGATTGCTAAACTATTGTTAGCAGAAAGTAACAGAAACTAATTCAGGCCGGTGCCCTTGGTGTAACATGTTCAAGCTAGTGATTGCTGAGATGCTTAAGATGCAGCACAAGATGGAAGAACAGTGTGTTTTGGTACGCATGGTGCGATGAAAGTGCTGTCAATGGTCAAATTGCATTGGCTTTGTCAGTATCGAATGATCTCGATCAAATATTAATTTTAAAATCTCTTCTTTGTATCCTTGTTTTATCACAACAAAGAAATTATTGTCTTAAACTATCCATATATGGACTTTGACCCAAAGTAGTGGGTTGTGTAAACGACTGCTTTAATGAAGTGTCAATTGTTGTTCGACGGAGCGATTTCATGCCATCAGCATGTCCCAGACTGTTTGTATTGAAGAACGTGATATATGTTTGAAGCATGTAGCTAAAGTCAATCAAGGATTTTACCTCGTTGGGTGCGCTCACGGGGTTGGTCCACAAAGTAATAATAAATTCTATGTTTTCTTGGTTTTTGCAGGGGGTTTTACCCCTGCTGGTGTCGGGTGTTTTGGTTATTGAGTGATGGTGATATGAGTGTGATAGCTTTATTCCTTTTCATTAAAGCTTGTTATTGAAATTCAAAGATATTTATAACAAGGTTTGCTTAAAAGAGTAGGAATTGATATTGCTATGGATTCCCATTGTCTTTGCTTTGGAAGGCTGGAAGGAAGGAGAGGGATTGGCTTTTCCTCTGCTGTTCCTATTATATTAAAAGATCTCCTTTATAAATTTTCATAATTACATACACATGCACATGCTTTTCAATGGTTATTGCTGGTTATATTCATTTTCGAATGCTTTTACGAGTTGAAAGTGATTTGGATTAAATGCCTAGGTATGCAACTGTCTACCTGATGCCCTACTAATCTAAGGTTTTTTTTGGTTTCTGCAGCTGGTTTGTCTAGGCGAAGGGCTCTTTGTATTATTTGAAAAATAAATTTTGCGAAAGAGAATTTGGTTTTTGGTAGTTAGTTTGATAAGTCTACATTAAAGGTTCATTGTATCATTGGATAAATTTATTAACTTCTAATGTTCACTTAATTGCATGGGATTGTCTAGGTAAAGGGCCTCTTTGTATTATTTGAGAAATTTACTTAATTGCATGGTACGACATTTGGTCTTAACACATCCTGGTGCTTAGATCGGTAGTTTTTAGGTTGGTTCTATAAAATGACATTGAAAAGTGGATAATGGCATTTGTTGTTTCAGAAAGTTGCATCGAAAAGCTGACAAACAGCACGCATGAAGGTGATGCAGGAGAAAGCTGACAAGCCGCAAATGCCTCAACCCTACCAACATCAACTGCTCCATTTCTGCCCTCTTGAGCTCTCCATTTAATTAGAAACTGCTCACATGACTGCAAAGATCCCAAGAACCCGCTATTAGTCTATTACCTATCCATATGCATTTCACATCATTTGCTTGCCTTAGGAATGTTAATTTTATATCCATCGTTTGAAAGCCTTTGTGTGATCTTCCTATTGAAGGATATTTATAAGTGTTGAAGCCATTAAAATTTTAGACCTGCTGGAGCAAAGGCACCTATTTCAAGACTACAATAGAGATAATAGTCGCCTGACGGAGAATGGTACCTTGTTCTCGAGTTTGATAATAGGAAGACGTAACCTTTTTCTAAATGTTTCCAGTTTTGAAGGCCATCTTTTAGAGATAGGGTTGGACAGACGAGCAATAGATCAGTTTTGAGGGCCATCTTAGAGATAGTGTTGGACAGATGAGCAATAGATAAAAGTTTGTCAAAGCGTAACACCTGGCTTGTGAAGTATGTATTAAAACATTCCTGTAACGAATCTGCGGATATGCTGTTAACTGGAGAATTTGAGAGGGCAGAAATGGAGCAGTTGATGGTGGTAGATTTTGGTGCTCTCTTCCAGGTGCAGCTGGGACACTCGGAACTTATTATTTGCACAAATAGTCGAAATTGAAGTTATTGCGTCTAATCATCGACCTGCAACACCTCCTTATTGGGGAAGGCCAAAGTAAATTTGTAATTATAAGTTTTCATTGGATTGTTATTAGGTTGGTATGAGTGATCTCTTAAATGTGAAGATAGTTTTATTCAATGTATTGCCTACATTTAAGATGGAATTACTAACAAAAGTAGTGTTGTTCTCGAAGGAAGTTGCGATTTGGCAGGCGTAAAGGTCGTTTTTGGAAGTGGCATTTATTTAGTACTATGAACTACATGTAATTGTTACGACAAATTCAGCAGTAATGGTGGAGCAACCATTTACCGTATGTATCATATGCTGTATTTGGTTAACGAATTTTGTCAATTTATGTTGTTAGATTCTGTAGATTGCTGTCAAATTACAACAACTTTGTCATTTGTACATTTAAAAAGCTGAAAGGCCATAAATTTGTCTAAAATTGTCGTCCTTTAAAATCAAATGCTCTGTTCTTCTTATGTTATAAGTTTCTGTAGATTGCTGACAATTTACAGGTTGCTGACAATTTACAACTACCTGTCATTTGTACATTTTAAAATCTGGAAAGGTCATAAATTTGTCTAAAAATAAATGCTCTGTTCTTTTGATATAAAAACTAGCCATTAGTGATTTGGTGAAATTGTTTTTACCATGGTTAAGACCGTTTTGACTGGGTAACTTGCTTTTGATTAAGATTAATGCGTACATCGTGTTCGAAGTTATCTACATATTGTAACTATTTTAGAGTGTCTCTTTCCTCTGGAGTGAGCATATTTATTGTTCAAGTTGTATAAGTAGGTCAGTTGACGACTCGTAAATTGCATGTTATATGATGGCATTGCATGTTGGATAATGGTATTGACATATACATTAGTGGAAGTTTCTATCAGTCTGATGGAAAATCGAGTATTTGAGTTAACGGTGTGTGGTGTTTTTGGAATTGTTGGTGTTATTTGAATTGTTGGCAGAAGGCAAGAATTGCTGGCTGAAAGTAAGCACCGTCCGCAACTCCTAGCAGAAGGCCTGTGTTTTTGATGTATTATGGTTTTAAATAATACAATGATTTGTGATGTGACATCCTTGCACATGCAAAGTGGCTGATATGCGACCCTATTATTTTTGCTCAACAGAATGAAAAGACAACGGTGAGGGGCTTCTGGGGAACCTTTACAGGGTCAAATGACACTGGCTGTCCGGTATTCAAACTATAAACTGTATTATCTTTTATGAGATATATTACCGTAAAACTTTTTATTTAGTAAAAGTAATCTATTTGTTTAATTCGGTTCTGTTTTGGTGGCATGGTTGTATCATAATGGTTAAGAATTTGCAACATATTTTGTAGCTTAGTCTACAAATTAATAAATCGTTTTCTCTCTTTGGTTTTGGCCGGGGGCCCCTCCTGCCATTGCTATGTAGTATTTTCTTAAACCATTTGTTATCTGGTTGTCGGACTCATTATGACAGTATGAAGAAACTGATCTAAAATCGGAAATCTATTTTTTTTTGCCTTTTTATTTTGTAATGAACTACAATATGGTGTGGGGCAACATGATTAATTATAAGATATTGTTAGGCTGTATGAGGGGTGTGAAAAAATGCTTCTTAAAGGCAAGGGAAAAAATGCTATTTAAAGGCAAGGGATGTTTTTTGCTTGGCAGGTGGTGGAAAACATGGAAAATGTTCTGTTAGTCCGGTCTTTCACTAATTGTCTAGGAGTATATCGACAGTGGATGCCTCAACGTACGGTGGAAGCTGGAAAACATGCATCTGCTTTCCAAAGTTAAGAGTCGTGAAACACTGGTAAAGCAGGCGGGGTTGTCCTTTTGTGTGTTCGTTTAAGGGCGTGAAAAACATGTTTCTCAAAGGTAAGGAGTTAGTTTTGCACGGCAGGAAAATTACAGTTAATCTGGACTTTCAGTCATTACTTAGGTGTATTATTTGTTTTTGAGAAAGTTTTGCATTGCAGAAAAATGTACAGTTAAATCTGGTCTTTCGGTTATTGCTTAGGCATATTATTTGTTCTTTACATTTTGAGAATGGATTACAATTTGTAATGTTAGACAGCCTTTTGTGTGAAGGGTTTGAAATCTTCTTAATTTTGCGTGGCAGAAAAATGTATAGTTAATCTGGTCTTTCAGTCATTGTTTAGGTGTATTACTTGTTCTTTTCATTTTGAGATTGAACTATATATGCGTTTTGTATGAAGGGTTGGAACAAGAAGCTTCTTGAAGGTTAAGGAACGGAAGTGAGATGAACTCTTAATCTGGTGAGTATGTAACTGCAATTTGTTCTGAGAGACGGCCTTTTCTATCAATGGTGTGAATATATGCTCCTCAAAGATAAGGAATTAGTTTGAGTATATATTGAGATTGAACTGCAATAAATATTGTATAAGGGAGTGTATCATTAATCTGGTCTCGGTTATTGTTTAGGATTATATATTGAGATTGAACTGCAATAAGTATTGTCAGACAGCCTTTTGTATAAAGGGTGTGAGCGGTATGGTTTCTCAAAGCCAAGGAATTAGTTTGGTTAGTTTTTACATGGCAGGGAAATGTACTGTTAATCAGGTCAAGTTATTGCTAAGGAGTAAAGATTAACAGTGGAATGTGAACAGTGAATGTTTCCAACGCACAGATGAAGTTGGAAAGGAAAATATGCACCTGCTTTATAAAGCTTATCAACAGTCATGAAATAGTGTTACAAGGTTATTGATAATATAGACAAAGTAGGTGGGATTGTGTCCTTTTGAAATGCAGCTGTTTTAAAAAACGTATTTGAAACTTATCTGGAGATGCACCTGCTTTACTTGTCTGGAGATGCATCTGCTTTACTCGTCATTTGAAACTTTATGATGTTGGAAAGGAAAATATGCATCTGCTTTATAAAGTTTATCAACAGTCATGAAACATTGTGATAAGGTTATTGATAACATAGACAAAGTAGGTGGGACTGTCTTTTTGAAAGCTTATCAACAGTCTTGAAACATTGTGACAAGGTTATTGATAACATAGACAAAGTGGATGGGATTGTCTTTTTGAAATGCAACTACTTTAAAAAAGGTATTTGAAACTTGTTTGGAGATGCATCTGCACTTTACTTGTCTGGACATGCTTCTGTTTTAAGCTGTCGGACGTGCTCTTGCTTTACAAAGTCATTTGAAACTTATTTGGAGATGCACCTGCGCTTTACTTGTCTGGACGTGTTCCTGTTTTACGAAGTTATTTTAAACTTCTCAGATGTGCTCTTGCTTTGCGAAGTTATTTGAAACTTGTCCGGACGCTCAACTATTGTTGGTCTTGAAAACATTGATAAAGCAGGTGGGATGGTTAATTTGTCAGAATGCTCGACTATTTGTGGTCTTGAAACATTGATAAAGCAGGTGGGGTGGTTAACTTGTCAGAACGCTCAACTATTTGTGGTCTTGAAACATTGATAAAACAGGTGGGGTTGATAACTTTCAGGATGCTCAACTATTGTCGGTCTTGAAACATTTGATTAAGCAGGTGGGTTTGTACTTTTTACTTTCATCAAAATATTTCTCAAGAGTTGAAGCTTTTCTGGGCTTATACTTTAGGACCTGCATTTGTGATGTTTATTAAAATGAACGATAAGTCAGGCTTGTTAAAAGAAATTTGTAGCCAATAATTCGAATGCTGCAGGATATTGTTGTTGATTTTTTAGCGCTCAAGGTTGAAATTGGACACAGTATTTAGTGTATTGTAACTTATGAGTATGGTATAATTGCCATTGCGGTCGACGACAGATGGAAGAGACAGGTTCGATTCTTTTGTGGTTATGTATTTTTTTTCAGATGCAATTTAAAATCGATATAATGATATTATCATTAGGTTTCTTTAGCTTTATTTAAAGTTAAAACATAGTTTTAGGTTTATTTAAAATTGTAATGTAATAAAATATAAATATAAATATTTGAAATTTGAAAGATATAAAATATAAATTAGGTATTAATTAGGTTTATATAAATATTTGAATATAATTAGGTTTATATAAATATTTAAATATAAATAAAATTATGTTAAATTAGGTTAAATTAAATTTACATATTCTATATTAAGTCTATTTTTTTTTTATAATATAAAATATAGGTGCATTTACATTTAGATTATAATATATAATATTTATTTTTTAAACTTTAATTTAAATAAGCATAGTTTTAGGTTTTTTTTTAATTTGTAATTTAAATATTATAAAATATAAATATAAATATTTGAAATTTGAAAGTTATAAAATCTGAATATATTAATTAAGTTTATTTTTATTATAAAATATTTATATAAATAAATCTATTTTAAATGAGGTTAATATATTCCGTATTTTAAGTTTATTTTATTTTATAAATATAATATAAAAAATGTTTATATTAAGATCATAATATATAATATTTATTTTAAATATTTTTAGTTTTTGTTTTTTTTTTAAATTTGAGTTGTAGTAAATATGTAATACATAATAAAACTAATTTTTTCAATATTATTATATATTTTTATTATTTTTTTATAATTTTATAATTTTATTATATGTAAGTTTAAAATTAAAATTAATAATAGTATGATATATTTTTATCATTTTTTGAAGTTTTGTATTTTATTTTCGAAGGATAATTTAAAATTAAAATTAATAATAGTATATTATGATTTGTCTTTTTTAATAGTTATGATTTTAAAGCATTTTTCAATTTTACAAATGGTAAATTAATGCCTCATTATTTAATAAAATTGATGAAATACTTTTTGGCCCTTACGAACTTGGTATAGAATTTTGATGAAATATTTTTTGGCCCTTCTGAACTTTATTAACTATGATTATGGGAGTATTAAATGTTCTTATATGTTTGCTAGGCTTCAATTGATGTATGGTACTTTAATTTACACGCACTTCTTTGCCTCTTGCTTTAACATTGTCAGTGAAGATGGCTTTTTGTCGGTTTGAATAGTCCAATGCCAAACTCTAGCTTCTCTAACCATGGATTTGGCAAAGCAGATTTTAAGGTTTTGTTGAATCTAGTGTCCAAGGTTTTGGTTGTGATCATATCCATTTGTAAAATGTTGTGAAGTTGCAGCCCTATCAAGAGAGCTATTTGTCGGAACTCAAACGTGTTTTTTATTTTTGCTGCCAGAACATATTGCTTGAAGTTTATTAAATATGCATGGCATGCCTGGCAAAACATATTGAACCGTTGCAATCAAATGTTTTCGGTTGTCCTTAATGATGTATACAGATGAGTTATTTAATATAAGGTTCCGTATGCGCAAATATATAGTCGAGTTATTTAATATATGGTTCTGTATATGCAATGTTCGTTAGTCCTTAATAATGCATATAATTGAATTATTTAATATCATCATCTATATGCAAATACAGCAATAGATTTGGTCGAGATCATTTTCGGCCTATGGAACATTTGCTTGTGTGGAATTGAATAATATGTTTACTAAATGATGTAATATCATTGCTTTCATGCGTACATTTATGCACCAGTGATAAGTTTTGAGTTGATGAACCACTGATAGTTGCATGTTATTTCAGGGTTTACATTGGTAGGTCACAGAGCAACTGTTGTTTTATTCTCTTTTTAGTTGTTCTACCTGTGGTCACTAGTCTAGTCGTTTTTTTCAGCTATTTATTTAGCATTACTACGTTTGCCAAGTTCTGTCACATTTGTTTGCCACGTTCCTGTGAGATAATCATAGTACGAAGTTGATTTCTGAGGGTACCGATGGCATCCAAATATTTATATAAATTTTGTAGTAAGCCTAGGCAGTCTTTCACAGGAGTGGAAGTGAAAACCGATAGTCTAGTTTTATTTTGTTACCTACTGGTTTGAATGGCGAAAGCTGGCTTTGATGTTGATAGCTATTTTCACGTTCTTAAGAATATTTTAAGACGCTTCTGATTAGATGTTTACCCCTTCGTATGAAGGTAGAGTACCTGAGGGTATTTTGATTTTTTAGGACCATTAATGAAATCTGATTTGTCCAAGGCCACTAGAAAATGGAAGTCCTTTTAAGGTTCGCGAATGTAGAATGCACTTCAAATAAGGTGTGCATCCTTATTCTTAAAATTTGAACGCGTCATCTCAAAAGAAAATAAGTTAATTATTATTAAGGTTATTGTGATGGTGTTATTTTTACTTTATAATGGTATGATGTCTTAAATGGTATGATGTTTTATTGTGTTAAGTATTTTAAACATTATAATGATGTTTTCATTGCAGAAGTGGTTACCTCCCTTTTAAAAGCACAAGTTCTTCATCATTATGAAGAATTATTGTTATGGTTTTATATTTTTACTTTATGATAATATGATGCATCATTGTGTTGAGTGTTTTAAACATTATGGTGATGTTTTTATTAGTCAAGTGGTGAGACGATGCACTTGTAAGTATTGGTAGTTTGATTTTTTATGGTGTTTTTATCATTAATTTTTTTCCTCCATTGTTGAATATGATGTTTAATTTCTCGTAGCATGATGTTTTTGTTAGAGGAAGTGTTAAGGGGGTCGATTAGTGGTATTTTGGTTTTTTGATTGTCTTGTTTTATATATAGTTTTTCTTGTTTCCATTGTTGAGTATGATGTTCAATCTCAGACATTTTTGCTTAATATCTTGTTTTCAGTGAATACGTTTCATTTCATAGATCTTTAATATTTAGGAAGTGACTGGTTAATTGTCTAGTTTTAGGTGTTAATTTTAATCTATCATGAGAATGTGCGTTAAATTTCTTGCTGTTGAAATGATTGATTTATCCTCTTCTATTTTAGCAAAATTGGCTTTTGGAATTGAAGTGACAGTTTTTCATATGTAAATTTGTTTACTTATTTTGAAGTTTTTTTGGTTTAAAAATTTGATAAATTTGGTTCTTAAAGTAATTTAAATTGGATGGGAGAAAGCAATGATTATTGAAGTTACTAATTTTTATTTTTTATGGGATAGGAGTGAAGAGTTGGAAAACAATAAGTGAATTTGTATGGGGAATTTAAAGATAATTATATATTGAAGGGGAGATAGGCAAGATCGTAAAACCAAGTTCTTGTCTCATATTGTTGGATATGAGAGGCGATTTTTAAAAAGATGGTTCAATAGCACAGAATTGGGAATATGTTGTAAAAGCCTATAGAGGATTGTTTTGCCATACATGGTCCCTTGTAGATGGAAAATGATTATGTTGTAAAAGCCTATAGAGGATTGTTTTGCCATACATGGTCCCTTGTAGATGGAAAATGATTATGTCGTAAAAGCCTATAGAGGATTGTTTTGCCATACATGGTCCCTTGTAGATGGAAAATGATTTTGTTATGTTGTATTTGAAATAGATTGCAAGGTTTTACTCTCAATTTTCACATTCCTTAGCAGGATCGCCCGATTGGGGACCTAACTCTCAATTGGGGAGGGAATATGTTGGGTAGTGAACACGCTAGCATGATCACCCAATTGGGGGACCTACCTCTCAATTGGGTAAGACAATAAAAACAATCTATATTCATTGTAAGAGTTTGGTAGATTTCTTGAATTTTTTCAATTTAAGATCGTGATGGTGCTTATCTTCTATGTCCAATTAGGATGGGATTTTATTTATCTATTGTTGGGTATGGTAGGATTCTCTACCACCAATAGTTGTGTCTAAAGGAAGATTGTTATGCTAAACATTGTCTACTTTTAATCGGAAAATGTGTGTTCGAATAGATTAGAATATTTTACTCCTACATTATCTTAGCACCTTATTAGATGGGATCCCAATATCCTTTATTGGGTAGTGATTGCAAATATGTTAGCAACAGGGTCGAACAATCTTTATAAGATTTTCTAGGGAGATTCTTTTGTTGGCATCCATCAATTCATGGTTATGATAACACCTATTGTGATAAGATATACTTAATTTGTGATTATGATAAAAAAAACTTGCGAGATAAAACCATGATTTTGTCATTTTCCTCTATTTGAACCATATTTTTTTATTAATGTCTTATAAGGTTTATTTAATTTGTGATTTTGATATGATTATGATAAAGAATTATAAGATAAAATCATGTAATATAAAAGTGCAGTTATTTTCCTTTATTTGAATCCACCTTTTATTATTATTATTTATTTGAACACATCTTTTTGCCTCATTATAATAGAAGAATTTTGAGAAAAAATAGGAATATAAAAGTTTTTGTTTAATTTTTGTAGTTTACAATTATGATGATATCCATTTTATTTGCTTTGTGATGGTAAATTTACATAATTCATTATTGTAAATATATTGATATTTCTTCCATTATGATAGAAGAACTATGAAACTTCAACTTTTACGATAATGTTTATCTTATTTTTCCATTATGATGGTCAATTTACATAATTCATTATTATGATAATATCAATATTATTTCTTCCATTATGATGGAAAAATTATGAGACTTTACCATTGTGTTGGGCATACTAAAGCTATGATGGAAAAATTATGAGACTTTACCATTGTGTTGGGCATGCTAAAACTTTGTAGGTGTTGTCTCTTTATTGCTTAGGGAGTGTTGGTACCTAAAATCATTTCTAGGATTGTTTTTTAAAGGTGCAACTTGGGAAGTTTTGGTTCCTGAAATAATTTTTAGGATTGTATTTTCTATGTGCAACTGGGAGTTTTGGTACCTAAAATCATTTTGTTATGTGCAATTGTACCCTCTTCTGTATGGTTGTCTTGATAGACAATTCATCATTGTTATTCCAATTTTGTTTGATTTTGTGCAACTTATTATTCTGTGTTATTCCCTTGCGAATTGTAAGAAAATGTATTATCGCCCTATTTTTAATGGTAATTAGCATCCTTATTCATTTATAAAGCAGGAAATTGGTGTTGGTTTGAGAATAAGTAATGTAGTTATTAATGATTGTGATTATTATCATTTGTTCCTAATCTTGTTATACCTTTTTCTATGTTTATCCATTATGTCGGATATTCTTTTGTTTTAGCATGTACATATTATCTCAAAACAATTTTCTTTGTTTGAAAATAAATAATGGAGTTATTAATGATTGTGATTATTATCAATTGTTACTAATCTTGTTATCCCTTTTCCCATGTTTATCCAGTATGTTAGATATTATTGTGTTAGCATTATATATATATATTTTATTTCAACGATTTTTTTCGTGTTTTTATTAGACATGTCATTGTTATTGTATTTATACTTGTACTTGGAATACTCATTTTAATCACAGAGATCTTGAATTAATTTTTTTTACATTAATATTTTTAGAAATAAATTATAAATATCCTTGGAACATTATTTAATGTTTTCAAAAATATATTACAATATCTTGAGTATTTCTTATTGCCTCTATTCCTTTCAACTGTTTCAGTGTTTCTTATTGCCTCTCTTCCTTTCTCTATTATCTCCTCCCAATTTGCAATATTCGCAAGCAAATCTACCAACCTATCATGGTTTTTTGTTTTTCTTTCATATTCTTTTTACATATTTTTATTTTTGTACTTTTCTTATTTTTTTTCAATTATTTGTACTGTAATAATAATCAATACAGCTCATCTTTATTGATTCTTCTCTTCTTATCAAGCTTTGGAGCAGAGGAGTTCTATTGTTTATTCAACTACACCACCTTATCCACTAATCATGAATTCACATTCTAATCTGGGCCGAGAGATTTGATGTTTATGTTTCTGGGTATGTTACCATTGCTTTTTGTCACATTCAACATTGTCATTTGAAGTAAAAGTTTTTATGTTTTTCTAATGAATGTTCCATAAATTTAAAAAATGAGCTTGGCCACTATAGTCGTTATCTTGTGGTTACTTGTTTAGGAACTTTCAGTATGTAATGTGGCCAGGATTTCAGTACCCCCGCCCCCTTTTTTTTAATGGAAAATAAATACGCAACAAATATTTTATTTATAATTAAAGCAAGGTGTATAAAAGGCTAGTTAAGATCTTTCTCTTGTGTGGTAGGTATTTGAACAGTTATAGGTTTATTTTTGTATGTATCTACGATGTCTTTGTTTTAACTTTTTTTTCTTGTTATAAGAATGTTACATTGTGGTTTTTTATTTCTCTATATATATATTGATTTATATCAATTATTTTATGTTATTATTATATGTTCATTTCAGTCTTTATATAAAAATGTATGCAAAATAGTTTTTCTTTTAAGTCCTGACATCTTTGTAAAGAAGGCAATGCCTAAGGACAGCATTAAGGTATTGACCTTTTATTAATCTTGACGAGTGTTCTTATTCTTTTGAAGAGGCTTTTGAGGAGTTATAGATTTACTTTTATTTATTTTCCTATTCTTTTTCTCTTATGTGAGGCTATTGAGGAGCTATAGATTTACTTTTGAGTATATACATCTATGAGTTTTGTGTTTAGACATTGTGGTTTTTGCCCTTTTATATTTTTTGATTTACACTAAATATTTTGTTTGATTGTTATACGTTCAGTCTTTGTTGCAAGAAACGTGACGGCTTCTCTCCATTTCGCGTTTTATCGTGCAGAAACACGTACGTAACGATAACGGCGTTTCCAACGGGAGTTTAGCCGTCATTTAAAGATTGAACGCCGTTTCTGCTATAGCAGAGGTCGGCAGCGCGAAACTTGGTGGTCAAAATGCAACTAGAGTCAAAATACCGTGTAATTAAGGCAGAGGATATTGGGTACATCTTTTTTCAAACTTTAGCTGTGCGCTGGCTGTTAGTCGGCCTGTCCATATTTGAAAAGGACAAAAAAATATAAATATTTAAAAAGAAATCTGTGATGAGTGGTGCCCTGTGTGCCACGTGCTGGCATTTTTTAAAGAAAGAAAATACAGTTTTACATTAATATTCGATTGTGTAAACTCTTAACTTCGATAATTTCACAAGCAATTTTTTTTATTAAGAAATAATTTTTATTATTTTATTATGTTTTAATAAATAATGTTTTTAAAAATAATTATATGATTGACTTTAAAATAAATTTAATAATAATAATTTTTGTGAAGTATTTTTCATAATAGAAAAGAATTAAACATTCATTTAAAAAGTTTTATTCAAATATATCATATATTTTTAATTAAAAAATTAATTTAAAATATTAAAAAATAGAATGAAATATTAAAATACAAATATTTCTAGATTTAAATAATTTCACATATAAATTTTTATTATTGAATATTTATTATTATTAATTTAAATAATTTTATTACATGTTTTAATAAATAACATTTTTGTAATAATTTCATATGTGAATTTTTATTATTGTTATTAATTTAGATAATTTTGTTGAATGTTTTAATAAATAATATTTTTTAAAAAGTAATAATTTAATTAAATTTAAAATAAATTTTGTATTAAATCATTTTTACTTGTATAAACAAAAATCAATTAAATATATTTAATTTTTTAAATTTATATTTAATTATTATTATATGTTTTACATGTCGATGAGTTGTTGGATAATGAATCTTATTCTCTCTCTTTAGATTTGAATCATCTAAAGAGGAGAGTGGAGGAAATAAAATCATCATTACTCTTTTTGCGTTGAGTGGTGTAAAGCTTATGAAGGAATAACTAAAATTTTTTGATGAAATTTGATTTTATTCAAGACACATTGTATACTTTATTTTTTTAAAACACTATTGCAGTCATTAGATAATAAATAAAAATGAGAACATTTGAAATAGATTTATTTTTTCAAAATTATATAAACTATCTAGTGATAATACAATTTTCAATGTTTTAGTTATATTTATAATTGAATTTTAATGAAAAAATTATATATATATTTAAATCTGTTTTTTATGTGTAACTTCTTTCAATCTTGTTTCTTGTTACGTTTTTGTTCTCATGTCTTTTCGTTTCTCGTTTCTTGTTTTTTATAACATAGCGTTTAATCATGGCCTACAATAAGACCAACACTCTTTAAAATAAAGAAAAGGAAGCTATATTGTATATTATATTTTTATGCAACAAGCGAATTAAAATATTTCAATATGTAATAAGTATATTGTATGCTATATCCTTATGTAACAAGCGAATTGAAATATTTAAATATGTAATAAACAAATAAAATATTTACCGATAATATTATATTGTAGTTTTTAATTTCTATATTATTTTTTATTGCATATTATATTTATTTATTAGATATTTCAATTAAGTTCTTACATAGAAGTTCTAACAACTTTGTAAGATGATACCTAACATTACATTGTGGATTTTGATTTCTATCTTTTTTGACTTGACTCTATGGCTCTCTTGAAGTTGGTAATAATTTTGCAAAGAAGCCATTAAGGTTTTGCCCATTTCTTTCTTTTGACAATTGTTGGTCTTGTTGTAGGGTTTATTGGGGTTTACTTTTATTTATTTTGATAAAGTGTTGCTTGTATTTTTTTTCTTCTTTTGTGAATGTTTTGAAGGGCTATGGGTTTATTTTTGAAAATATATCAATGACTTTTGTGTTGGTATATTGTTTTTTTTTAAAATATATTTTTTGATTTACACCAATTTTTTTTTATTATGATTGTTATAGGTTTAATTATGGCCCATAATAGAACCAACACTCATTTAAAAAAAAAAAAGGACAATCTTTTAATTTTGCTTTGCAATGTTTTCAAGATTTTAAAAAAGTTATATTGTATATTATATAATTATGTAACAAGTGAATTGAAATACTTCAATATATAATAATAAATAAAATATTCTGTATGAGTCAAAAATAAAATAAAAATCACAATGTAATGTTATTAGGAACATTACATTGTGGTTTTTAATTTTTATATTATTTTGACTTACATATAATATTTTATTTGTTTATTACATATTTCAATTCAGTGGTTACATAAATGTATACAAACTATCTTTTTCAAAATCCTAACAACTTTACAAAGAAAAACATTAAAATGTTGTCTAACATTGTAATGTGGATTTTGATTTCTATCTTTTTTGATTTTATAATTTTTATTTTTTTAAACTTACATAAAATACTTTATTTAATTATTACATATTCAATTCAATTTTTACATAAATATATATATACAAAATAGCTTTCTTAAAGTCTTAATAACTTTACAAGGAAGCCATTAAAGTTTTGCGCTTTTCTTGCTTTTGACAATTGTTCTTGTTGTGGGTCATAAAAAAAAGTTATACACATTCTTTTTATTATATGCACATGCTCCTCTTTGTTACGGCAAAATATTGCAACATTCAAAGTAGGCTGGATTTTGACTATGCTAGGTATTTTCCTATTTTGGTGTAATAAATCAAAATTGGGGTTGAATTCATACGAGATTTTCTTCGCATTGGACTAACAATAGCATGTTGTTGCTTTGGGATGACGGTGAAATTCTTGGTTGGTTTTAGAAGTTTATAGGCACAATTGTATGACCACACATTGCTTTATAAGACATCCCTTTCTAGTTTTTTAATGCATGTTGGTTTAATAAGTTTAGGTGGTTATTTGTTTTGGGTAGTCGAGAATGTAGAGTTATAATGTTATAAAATTTATGGGTAAAATTGAAAGTGTGATTTTTTAATGATTTAATCTTTGTTTGATGTTTAATATAATAATCTGGCACTTTCATTTATACTTTGTTTTTGGGTTATTGATGATATTAAAGTTTAGTATTGAAGAGGTGTTTTGGGTAGGTGGGAATGTAGAGTTATAATGTTATAAAATTTATGAGTAAAATTAAAAGTGTGATTCAATGATTTAATCTTTGTTTGATGTTTAATATAATAATATGGTACTCTCGTTTATAATTTTTTTTGGGGTATTGATGATATTAGAGCCTAGTATTGAAGAGGTAGTTGTTAGTAGGCTTAGAAAGTTTAGGTGGTTAATAGTTTTGGGTAGTTGTGAATGTAGGGTTCTAATGTTACTTATAGGTAAATAGGGAGAATGTGTAGTTGAATGATTTAATCTTTGTTTTATATTTAATAAAGTTTATAATGTTATTTGTATGTAAGAGGTAGTCCTTACTAGGCTTAGAAAGTTTAGGTGGTTAGTAGTTTTGGGTAGTCGGGAATGTAAGGTTATAATGTTATTTATGGGTAAATAGAGAGAATGTGTAATTGAATGATTTAATCTTTGTTTTATGTTTAATAAAGTTCTAATGTCATTTGTATGTTATTTAAAAGAGTTTAACAGGGGTTGATGAAAGATTGAAGTAGTTGAAGCGAAGAGATAGTTGCGTGGGTGTTGATGAAAGATGTAGGTAGTTGAAGCCATTGCATGAACTTGAGAGAGATCAAAATATTTGAGAGAGATCAAAATTTTATCTAGTTGTGTGGGTGTTGATGAAGGAGGTAGTTGAAGCCATTGCATGAACTTGAGAGAGCAAAAGATTTATTGTAATTGTATTATATTTGTATTAGTATGAAATGGCATTCTTTGGAGACATGATATCAAAGATGTTTGATGTTATCAAAACAGTTCTAAAACTTCATTGTTGCATGTTTAGCATAATTCATAAGGATAGGGAAATTGGAGTGTTTCCTTTTTTAAGTTTTTTTTTTTTGAGCATGTACCGTTTTATTGTTGGAGCATGGTTTGTTATAAATATGTTATCAATGTTATAAATATGTATGATAACAAGTTCTATGTTAAAATGTTTGAATTTTATTAAAACAAATTTAAAACTACACTCTTTGTTGTAATTGGGTACAATACATATGGAAAGGGAAATTGGAGTGTTTCGTCTTTTAGCAATTTTTTGATAAAGCATGTATGATTTTATTGTTGAAACATGTTTGCTATTTTTTTACTAAGGAGAGAATATGAAAGAGACCTTGGATGCTTTGGAGGTATGATAGTTTGGGTTTACATCTTTGTTGAAACTGGTTGTATGGATGGTTGTATACAACTCCAAAATTGATAAAATCTATTGCACAAACATGTTTATCAATGGTGGATGTAGTTCTCTTGTGCTAGTTTGTTTATTTTCCATGTTGGGTATGAAGAGATAAAGGTAGCGTTAAAATAAATCTGGAGTGTTGTGGGGAAATTGTCCTTTGTTGCTTTTTGGCCTTTGCCAAAATATGGATTGTTAGTGTCTGACATGATCATTGGTGAAAAATATTATTGGTCCTTTGGATGCTAGAACCTTCCACTCTCGGATATTTAGTTTCACCCCTATCATCCTGTTCCTAAGAATATAATTGGCAAGGATGATTAGTGAAAGTTTACATGAATAGTTGATAAATGTGAGGGAGGAAAAGTAGTTTTTGATGGTAAAGTGAATTACCTTTTTTGGTTTATAAACAAGTAGTTTCATTGAAGTTAGAAGAATATATGACCATTTTTCTTAATTGTAGAATAAAGAATAAAAAGCCTTTCAAAAAGATAGATGCTTTTGCTTTCAAAGTAATTTGTGGGCTCGATGATGATTATAGTGTTCACATTTCTCGTGAGTCAAAATAATTATTTCTAAATAGGGTGACTGGTTTATATGATATACCATTTTCATGTAGATTGTATATTTGGATCCAAAAGCTGTCTTGAAGTTTTTAGGTCTATCGATGACTTAGCTAGTATTACCATGTTGAAGTTCACAAATCACTTTTTGATAAACACAAGAAATAGGTTCATTTTTCAATTCTTGCAAAAATGTTCATTGTGTAAAAAAAATCTCTTTGTTGAGATTATTAATGGAAATGTAAATCCGTATAAATTTTGCATTAGTTATTCTTACCATGGTGAAGAAAACACAAGAAATGGGTTCATTTTCCCATCAAAATTGGTTTTTTTTTACAAAGATTTTATTTTTGCCAAAAATATATCGGTTAAGATTATCAATGCAAATTTGAAACTATATGAATTCAACATTTCTTTTGATGGACATGGTAGAATGGAGTCTTTTCTTAAGACTTTGTGTGCTCAAGTTCACACTCAATGTTTATTGGGTTAATTGTGATTACATGATAGAAGTCAAAAGAAGAGAGAGATGAGTCGTACAACTCTTTGGGGAGATTAACATATCTTATATTTGGTTGATGATGATATAACAATTGTATAGTGACTTGCATTCTTCAAGGACATATTATGATCTCGTTTGTCTAACATGGATTACTTTCTAAAAGCACTACCTTAGTTGCAGCTCCAAACTTGTTTTGAAGAGAATTAAAAGGTGGTTGATGAATAAGATAAGAGCATGAGAAGATGGTGTTTGGGTATCTAGGACCTGGAAGCCATATTCATTTTAGCATACAACCACAAATCGAAAAGTTCAGAGTAAGTATTCTTCACTAAATTGTTTCTTCATTTGGTATTCCTGACAATGACATGGCAATGTTAATGATGGAAAGTGCTAATAGAATTCGTAAGGAAATTTGTTCCAAGTGTAGTAATGTCTCACACAAATAGATCAAAGTGATTCCACTAAAAGATCCTAACATGGAAGAACCAACAAAAATGTAATCCTCCATCTTGTGGTGTTTTTGATTTTTTTGGATTTCTTGGATGTGGTGCGAAGGAGAATTTTTTAAACCTAACTTTATTGATTAACAGTATAAAAAAAGATTAATTTAAGGTCTCTCTCCTTTGAAAAATGTAATCCCCTATCTTGGGTGAATTTCTTGCATGATGGTGTCACAATTTTTTAGACTAAACTTCATTGAGATTAACAGTCAAAAGAAAATTGCTTAAGCTCCATCTCCGCTGAGAAATATAGCCTCGAATGTTAATTTAATTTCCATTGTTTATCTTGTTGCCTTATCTTTTGCACCTAGCAGTGTCCTCGTACCTCCCTCAAATGTCAACTTTCCTCCTTGTCAAAATTTGTAAGTTGGTCCTTCCACTTATGCTTGTCATTTAGGAGATAAGTCTCACACAACTCTTGTAGACAAAACATCTACCACAGGATCTAACTGGATCAAACAACTTGTGAACAAAATAAAGACTCATGTTGGGAAAGTAGTGATTTCAAATCCTTGTGCAATGTTAAAGTCAAAAAATATTCCAATTTTATTTATTTATGGCAAACTTGTAGATTGCCACTCAAAACTTGGCAAGAGAACAAATAAGATATCAAGGTTTTTAATTATCTAGTGCATGATATTCTTGCACCCAAAAATAATCAAGGTGGGATTTTTAGTAAACACATTGGCTTTATCAAAACACTAGGAAATAGATAGCGAAAAGAGGGATTTACAAAGTCAACTCTAAAGGATCAAGACGTTCTATTGTCTCTTGTTTTCAAAAAAGGTGACAAATTTGCTTTCTGGCCATGGTGTTGAGGATTTGCTTGAGAGGGTGTTCATTGATTGACTAAATATTTGTAATGACATTGTTAGATGTTTCAATAAACTTTGCTCTTTATATAATAAGATGAAGCAAACTACTAAGAACTTGTGTGCTTAAAAAGAGAGGTGGGAGAATGCACATCTTGATTCATTCACATGTCAAACACTATTCTTGAAGAACTAGTAGTCGGTAAGGTGTTTTTATTTTTTGAGGAAGGTTTGTTCAATAAATATAACTACAAGATCAATGTGAGAATTGAAGAGGTAAAGAGAGTAGAAGATGTGGAAAAAGGATTACAAAGTGTTATATTTGACCTTAAAGTTTGATGATCTTGCACAACAAATAAAGTCTTCTTCGTTCAATGAGCATGGGGATTTTTGTGGGATGATAAGATTGTGAAGAAAAATTTGACCTTCAAGTTTGATGATCTCACATAGAAGATAATCTTCTTTATCTAATGAGCATGGTATTTTTGTAGGATGATAAGATTGTCAAGGAATATTTTAGAAAGTATGTTGGGTCAAGTACACAAATTTGATTGGGATATTTTTTTTAGCTTTGTAGGGCCTTTGAATTTATTGATGACATGATGACAATTTTCAATAGATGCAAAATATGAGGAAGTGAACTCTTAGTTGAGTTGTAGTGATGGGAGACAAGGCCTTATACCCGTCCACATGATCGTGGCAAGGTGTGAAATGTTAAACAATTTAGGAAATATTAGTTAAAAACCACTCCTCGAGATTTAAGCAAGCTCTAGTGTGGAGAAGTTGATATTCCTTCTTGGTCCTAGTCATGGTGCCATTAATTATGTGGTTTAGGGAGTTTGAAAAAATTATTTTAAATTTGTAAATATTTGATATTTAATCTAGTGATATGGTTATCTAATTGTATCTTAAAACTAGTATTTACCTTTTTGATTGATGGGTGCCCTCACCTGAGCGAAAGAGTATATACTCTTATTGGATGCACTTGATCGGGTGTAATGTCGGGTGCCATATCCTAATCTGAGAGGAGGTCGAGAGAGCCTAAGAGAGAGAGATCCAGAGCACTGAGACATAGATCAACTAATTGGCTATAGTGGCCAACCAACATACCCATGTATAACGTCTTGGGGAGGTCGAGGGCAATGAAGCTATATTAATGGATTAAATATTTTTGTTGGCCCATATAGATATAGGTTCATCTTTGGCTTGGCCCCTAAATATATAAGCCATTGTCCCTATATATAGAACTCATCGTATATATAGATCGACATATAATTTAGTTGGTACCCATTCTAAATCAGACTATCTATAATCTAGTCTAGTCTAATATTGGGTGCATTAATTATGTGATCTAGGAAATTTGATAATCTTATTTTAATTTTATAAATATTGGATATTTAAATCAGTTATATAATTATCTAACCGACTCTTAAAAATTGTATCTTAAAACCAATATTTATACTTATGAAGATGAATGGCAAAGGATTTTGTAGACCCTTAAAAAATGGTTTTATTATGTATATGATAAAACTTTGTGTTAGAATGGAAATATTAATGAAAGTAAAACTTGTCTATCATTTTGTGATAAAATCTCCATTCACCTTATCTGGAAGTTTACCTATCCTCCTTTATGCATGCATGTAAACGTATATTTGAAATGGCAAATTGGCATATCATTTTGTGTGATTCGTATTAAACTCTTATTTTACATCATGATGAATGGACATCTAATTTATTTCTTAGCTTTATTTATGAATTGTTTTTAATGGTGAAAACCTCCAAATGCAATTTCTCTTATTGACAATTTCTCTTGGAGTACTCAACACATATTTTTCACTTATTGATAATTTCTATTGGAGCACTCGACACATCAATCTCCCTAAGTGCATGTCATGAAGAGTGTACTAGGATTGGGGTGAGTCGGTTTGTGGTGCTTTGTGAGAGATTCCATCAATGACCATATGTTATATTTTCCTTCATTCGTTATCATCTATTCGGTTTGGGATCTTCTTGTTCTTGTTCTCTATCTTCCCTCTTTTTTCAGGCTTACATATTTTGAGCCGACATCTTTGGCCCATCCAAAAACACCTTGCAACACTCCCCTTCTTCGTCGATGCCATTGGCCAATGCTAAAGTCATGCTATGTTTTCTTAGTATGTCTATGGTTGTGTCGATAACATTGGCTAAGTTTAATTGATAATTTATAGGTTTTTCATATGAATTTATAGGGTACCTGATTTTCATTTATCATAAGCAAGACGTCTAATCTATTTTGTTTGCACACATAAACCCAACTTAGTAAAAAGGTGGATATTTAGGGTTTAGGAGCTTATGCTTGAATAAATCTAGTTTGCACAAGGTCTTTGAAGATTCAAGAAAATTTAAATTGCCAAGGTACACTTAGTCTTTGGAGTCGCCAATTAAGGATACTTAAGTCTTCTTCTTTCAATCTTGAGCTTTAATTACATCTCCCACGAAGTGCCACTTGAGCAAGAGGGAGGTTGATGTGTTAACAAGTCAACCTAAGGTAAGTATGTTTTTTTTCTTTACTTACTTTAGTGGATATATGTGTGCATATGATATATTGGTATGTTAATCTAACATGCTTATATTGTATTAATATATTTGTTAGTGTATGTCATCTTTGCATGCTTTATTATTTTATCTACACCTCTGGCTTACAACCCCTAGTTTTGATACCTCTTGGTTACAATTTTTTAAATTACATTATTTAGTTGCCATCTAATTGAATTTCTCTTTTTTGCTTAACCCTTTTATATCATAGATCTCCTAATTATATCCTTGATACGTCCATTGTATATAACCTTTGCCTATAGCCATGTGTTGCTTTGTGGATCAACACTATTGTATGTTTGTTGGATCTAGTATGGTCTTATACCTTTTCTTATATTAGAGGATATTTATATTGTTGACCATATTTTCTCTACATACACAATTTTTTCTTACCATTCATCACCATATAAATCACTCTCTAAGAGTATATCAAACTTTTAAGTGTCTAAGTTAGTTAACTTGTTCGACACTTAAGCTAATAATGATCAACCCTATGAAAGAAGAAAAGGCGAGATTGTTGAAACCAAGTCAATATCCAAGAATAAAAAACATGAAATTAAAATAGTATGGTTCATAGAGAGCCATATCAAATCTCATTCAATGTTTCAAATTGTGTATTTTCAACATCAAATCTCACCCAACAGATAAACGTGTTCACCATGAAATATTAGCGCTTGTTCCATAGTTCTTAAGATATGACTTGAACTAAAAAGCGCTAGCCCAAGAACCAAAATACATCTTAATACCTCTATCAAAATAAATGAGAGACACACAAATGCTCCACTATAACCGAAGTTGGTTGGATCAAAAGGAAATCAAGTTTCATAACAAAAGATCATAACCCAAAATAAGTTACTCCAGAATAGGGCCATAGATGTTGGTGGAAGAAACTCCATAGCTAGAAAATCATTGCCATGAGAAGAATCCATAATCATATAAAAGTATCAAACCTTTCCCTTTGAATGTCAACATCTTTAGATGTGAACAAAAAAACCCAAAGAAATGTCCAATGCACATAAGCAAGCTCAATCCCTCCAAAATCAAGAATGAGAGTCCACCAATCTCTAAGTACACATAAGTAAGATTTCTTATTCAAAGAGCAAGAATCAAAATTGACCAATTATAAATCATAGAAGTAATGTGCACATGCATTGGGTGTGGATTTATATATCATAGCTCACCTGAAGCCACACTTTGTAGTTCAAGTGTTACAAACAAAAGAATTAAGGAAGAAGTGTAAGGAACTATAAAAGGCCCTATCAATTCTTCACCGTATCGTTCTCATAAAAATGCTTAACATAATCATATAATTTAATGTAGACCACCACAAATGTCACACCATTAGCATATCAATGAACTATAGCATATTCATGAAGAGGTTGAAATGCATTATGTGACATTTTAAAAAATTCTTAAAACATCATTTATCAAACCAATCCATTGATGAAATCTCATATAAGAGCATCAAAGCCATCCAAAAACTGATCAAGGATGACATCTTCGTTAAACAAGCTAAATGCATGCAAGGCATATATAATGTTATGCCAAAAATCCTAAGAGGCACTTCATGAGAACACATACCTAACTTATAAAATCATGACTACTCTTCAAAGTGCAGTTAATGATGAATCCCAATGAACACATCAAAGAATGAGAAAATACTCCTCCAAAAAATCCCATCTCATGAATCCACCCTCCAAACTATCATAACATATCCTCTAGGAATAGATGGAGTTGTTTAGAACATGCCTTTGAATTGTGTACAAGAGGGTGATAGTCGGTCATAAAGGTTGATTCTTGCTTACATCCTTTATGAAGAGATAAAAAACTATGAATATGTCATGTGCTAAGTGAAGAAGCTTATGCTCAAAATCCTCAAGAATTAATGAGCCAAACTCAAGGAGTACATGAGATCTCCATCCTTGACCAATACAACAATAAAAGTAATAAATTCTCCAAATAGATGCATAATTATAAGGCACCTTATATAATCCAAGAATCATACAAAATAAAAAAAAATGATAATCCCACAAGTTGGCCCACATACAAAAACAAGGTCATTCATCAACAAAACATAAGCATATAACTCTTCAAGGTGAGAGTCAAGAGACCCAACTATTGAAGAGACACGTATAATTTACTTATACATGAACATAAATACTCCATGAGTCAGCATTAATCCATTAACAATCATTAAAAGGTGCACATCCAAATTTTTTTTATTGAGGCATCTTCAAGAAATGTTGAGTTCAAATACCACTACGAGAGTTATATTGAGGAGAAGAATGTTTCCTCTCTAGAATGTGGATGCTCATATGGTTTATTTGTGGATGAAGTGTGTACAATCATCAACAACAATGGATAATTAATAGATGGTGGATGAGAATTGTGAGAAACATCTCCCAATATAGCCTTATGATAACACAAGTATGTTTTCTTGGATCATGAGCATAAGTATTATAATCAATCACAACATTTTAGATATTTCCAAAAAAACATTGGAAGCATCAATAATTATAACTAATTTACAAACATTAAAAAATGCAAAATAATTATCATTGAGAGAGGTCATACTATCATAACAACTAATAGTGGGGGCAAAATTTTTAGATGTATCATCATAATGAGAAGCATTAGAAGTAGAACAAACATGTGAATAAGTATAATGCTCCCCCATATTCTCAATGATTCCTTGAACGATATCTTGCCCATGTACCATTATGAAGTGGTCCATTAGATGGACGAAAATCACCTCCTTCGAAGAAGATGAGGTTTGAACATTATCTTCATCAATGGTAACATTTAATGAGATGTCTCTATCTAATGAAGATTTACTAGAAAGGTTATCAACATCAAGGTCGTCATTATTAACAACCCCTATATCCATATCCACATGTCAAATCACTTATGTCCCAAGAATAATAGACCTTTGATTACCTGATGTATGATCTTTCTTTTTTCATTAAAAATAAAATAAAATCTTCATTTTATGTATTTTATTTGTATTTTTCTATCACCATGGATTGAGGGTAAACAATTTCACCATACCTTTCTTTGACATAATTGTTCATGCATGCAAGAAGTTTTTGCATGTTCATTGTTGGAAGAAACAACCCACAATCATTATAGTAGCAACAAGATAAGATTTATCATAAGATGCATGATTGTCATTGACCTCATCACCATCATCATAATTTCACCCATTGAGCATCACAACATTAGAAATTGAATCCATACTTTGGTGGTCTCAACAAACTATCAAATACTATCTTTCCTATGCATCACTCTTTGAACATTATATATTATTTCTAAATGAGTGTTTAACATTGTTTCTACTTATAACACATACAGGTTCCATAAATTCATTGATTCCACTCAAATATATTATGGGATCTAGATTAATGAGCTCTTGTATTTATCTACAAATATCATTGTTATCCCCAAGTGAGGTGCAATAGAGATGCTTGTTTAGAATTGGTGATCCTAGAATGAGAAAAAAATGATGCTTGATAAAGTAATGTAATGGGATACCTCTGGGATCTCAAGTATATATTTGTATTGTTGTAATGAATTTTCAAGTTGTTATTGTCTCACTACAAACTTAACAAATTGAGATGTTGGTGTGTGATCTTTCACAATGTTACACATTATTCTGGACAAATCATTAGTAAAATTCTCAATGGGTAAACTGCTAGTATGATCTTAACATTGATTTTACTTATAACACATGTAGGTTCCATAAGTTTAGTCTTTTCCACTGAATATATAATGGGATCTAGATCAATGAGTTCTTGTGTTTATCTTCAAATCTCATTGTTATCCCAAAGTGAGATGCGATAGAGAGGCTTGATAGAATTGAAGATATTGGAATGAGATCAATTTGATGCAAGATGAATCAATGCAATGGGATGCCTCTGGGCTCTTTAAATATATATTTTTATTGTTGTAATGAATTGTCAAGTTATTGTCTCACTACAAACCCAACAAATTGAGATGTTATTGTGTGATCTTTCACAATGTTACGTCCCACAATCATTATAGTAGCTCTGGAAAAAACATTGGTAAAAAACCTCTATGCATATGAGATGAGCTTCTTGCATTGTTTTGAAGATAAAAATGAGATGTTGATCTTTAAAGGGGACTCACAATTTTGATAAAGATAATTATCTCTTTTTATGGACCAATATTGTGCCTGTTAACCAAATTTGACCCCAAGTCAAATTTAGCCACCCCTTCCAAATTCAAACTTATCATAGTCTTGTTATGTGGTCATGTCATATACTATATGGTCCCTATAGTCTTCATTTAACCTTGTTATCATGGTTTTAAGGTCAGTTTGGAGAAGCTAAGGTAATTTCATGTTATGGTCATATGGTGGTATAGGGGTGTCATGGAGAGATAAGGCACGGTCAAGTTGTGTCATAGGTGATTATGAGTTTATTGATGTCATTTTATGTCTTAAACACTTTGTACTAACATTTCATGGTGTTTTGGAAACTCTAAGGTCCATTTGCTAGCTCTAAGGTGGTGAAAATGAGTGAAAAAGATGATTTTGGCTAATATTTGTGTTTGTCAAAGTTCCCTAACTTAAAAATCCATACAAGACCCATTAAAAATAGTTTGTATCAGTTACTCAATTGATACACCTGTCAGTAAGTCATAGCAAAGTCAGATTCTTGAATTTCAATGCTAGTTTGAGGAGTTAGAGGAAGTTGTATTAGCTCTTGAAGTCAATTTCAAGTGAAAACAACTTCAGAACATACTTTAGACTTATACAGGTTGGGAAAAAACATTGGAATAAGTTTCAAGCTCCATAGTTGCAAAATTTTCTCTCTTTCCTCCATCACTCTATTCACAAGCTAGTGAAGGTAAATTTCAATTAGATGGTACATGCCATACAGGTAGATTTGGGGGATGGCATTTTGTCCAAATTTTGGTACCCATATGGGATTCCAATTTATCAGCATTTATTATTGGATTGGTGCTCTTAACTTTATGAACAATCGCTAAAAACCCAAATTGCTTTTTGAGAGCTCAAAACCCCATAGGCTAAGTTTAGAGTAGCTTCAGTGCAAAATGTCAAATTCATGGTTTCATGAAAATAATTGGAATAGGTTATTATATGTATTTATATTCCTCACACACATTCACTCACCTTCTTGGCACGTGTGGATGTCCTTTTAGCATGGAAAGTGGTTCTTGTGCATAGTTTGAAGTGACTGCTATACTTGTCTATGTTTCTGAGTTTCTTAGGGTGATATAATGAATTTGTCGTGACTCTTCATGGTATTTTAATCCCTAAAAAATATGTCAATGGCCTTATAACCAGTCATATATTTAGTATAAGTCTCAGGTGGTCACTTCATTCACCATCTTGGACTGTGTTTTTTGTGTTTACATTTAGCTGGGTGTTTTGATGAGTTTGAATATGTTTTTTAGATATTTTAAAGTTGTGACTTCATGTTTTATATGTTTATGCAATGGAAATAATGGCCTTTGAGCATAATAACCATGTTGCACTTCTCAAGACCCCAAACACACAAGATTGCAAAACATCTTCTACAGGCTTGTATGTCTGTCACTCAATGGAAATCCATGGTGTCAATGATGATTAAAGTTTCCCAAGAATGGTATTAATAATAATGTATTCAAATTTATAAGTAACATTAAACAAATGGAGTTCTTTAAGCATCTAAAGTTGATGAAAGTTGAAGACTGAGCCAACAATGCCTAAAATGTCACCTACAGGACTATGACTATGTTAATTGTGAGTACAAAGGTTGTGAGAGGCCCTGAGTAGTATATGAAATTTAAATTAATGAATAATATACCTATATTTATGAACTATGGATCACTATAGGTAAATGGTGTCATGGTGGAGTTAAAGAAGGACAATCCAAGAAAATACACAGTCAGACCTCAAATACATACCTATAGTCAGCTAAAGAAGAGTGCCTTCAAAGGGATAGGTTGATGGAAACACTGAGTTTAAAGGAATTGAAATAAGTTTATAAACTCTAAAAAATATGGGACAAATCATTTGAAAGGTTTGGAGATAGGTTTAGAGACCTAAGAGGCCATATACACAACCAATCCTAGGGAGACAGTCATCTACAAGATTATAAGAGAAACAATGAATGCACAGGGTTTGAGGATGCTTTGAAGGGGATAGATGTGGTCTCGAAGGTAGTGATAAACTTATATTGATGAATTTTTGGAACATTGATGACATATTCTGACCTAGTTGAAGAGGCCTAACTCCAAAACACATATTCATGTTTCCTAACTGTCACTTATAGGCATGTTGAAGATTTGGTCTTAAAATAGAGGTATTGATGAGATTAGAACTCTTCAAGATAGTTTGAGAGAATTAATAAGACCATAAATAACATAACTGATCCATTTGAATGGTTTGTAAATAGGCTTGAAGACCTAGAAGGCCCTGTACATAGTCAAGTCCATTCATAAACACCACCTACAACAGGCATGAGCAATATTTCCTTGGATAAGTGAATGATGGTAAGGTATAATGATTTAGGGATTTGAAGAGTGTCTAATACATCAAAAATGACATGACTAACATTTGTATAAGTTTAAGGATTGTTTTTAAGATCTAGAAGACCATATGCATAGTCAAACTACCTAAATGACACCTATAGTTAGTCAACTAGGAATGGGCCTTGAACAGAGGCATGGAAACACTATTGATAAGTTTTGGAGCCTTCAGGACACTGAGAAGGTTTCAAGATAACTTCAAAAATATGAATCAAAGCTTTGGAGATTCAATGTTGAAGTGAGAAAGGCATTAAAAACATTGTTAAATCCATATACACAGTCAATTATCTAAGTTGGCACCTACAACTAGTTGATGAAGAATTTGCCTTGAATATTCCAAAGTATTGAAATAGTGGTGTGAAAGGATTTAAAGGAGCTTGAATTTATTAAGACACTAAGCAAATAGTTCCAAATAATGGTCAAGGCCTAACTTACCTCTCATAGTCCTTGATGCACACACAGTTTTATTGGCTCATTGAGCGAAGTGTTTGTTTGAGAGGATTGAAGTTTATGGAGATCTGAGAGGGAAGTGAGACATATAAGGATAATTTTAATAGTGAATTCCAACCTCACATCAATCTCAATACCACCTAAATGTCAAACTCAAACACATGATACTATGCCCATTCCATCTTAATATGCATAACTTGCCTACTCTTGAGAGGTCTAGTTTTACTTGAAGGGAGACTGTAGAGAGTTCTTGAAGAGAGAAAGATGTTTGAATGATATTTAAATGATGATAACATTATTTATCAAATCCTTATACTCAACATGAAATCACACAGTCATGAAAACCCTCTTTAGACCCTATATAGGCCTATTTGTGTTAACAAACCTACTCGGTAGCCTTAAAGAGATGATAGTCAGGCAAGTTGGAGCTTGTATATACCATTAAGACCTTGATAATATGGTGAGGAACATGATCAAGTATTCAATGAGCTCTAAATTTTTTATAGTAGAGACAATGAAATAATTACAGTCCTAGAAGTCCCAAGTACATACATAGTCTTGGGAAGTCAATCCTAAAGAGATGAAATAGAGTTAGATGAAGTGAGTTGAGGACTTATAAAGCTTTGAAGATGTGATTAAGGACTTGAATAAACATTCCATGAAGCCACATACCCAAATAAAGAGAGAAACAAGGTGCATGCAATCCATTGGGGTATGTTATGTAGCCTAAAATAAGAACCCTAGGCCTAAAACAATGACATGTTACAGAGAATTTGAGGAAAAAGGTGATAAGATAGCCATTTAAAGAGGTAAACGGAGATTTAAAAGACCTCATAAAGGTTATTGAATTTAAAAACAACTCAATATAATCACCTACAAACCTCAATTTGTAATCAGACCTCTCTAGAGCACCTAGTGCTAGCCCAAGAGGCTAGTTTGCTTTGCTTGGTACAGATCAAATAAGATGCATGGGACCTTGGGATCCTAGGAAAATTTGGATACCCTAATGCACTTCCATTTTGTGGAATTTTTTTGAGGATTCATGCATTAGCTTTATGAATCATCCTTAAGAACCCAAGTCACTTTTAGGCTTCCTAGAGAGCCATAAGGACCTGGTGAGAGAGAAATCCATTTTCATGCCTTCAAATGGATCAGACAAACTTCTAAACCACCAAAAACATCTTCAAAACACCCCTAATAATCATCCCATGCCATTGGTTGGTACAATATTATACAAAAATATATGGATTAGGGCTAAAAAGACTATTTTTTGCTATTTCATAGGTCTGTATAAGTTGTCAAATCTTCAAATTTGGCATGGAGGAGGGGGAGGATGTTGTCTAAGCAAATCACATGATTATTTGGGTTTTGGTATGTGTGGGGATAATTTAGAAGCATTTTTCACTCTCTTGGTAAGGAGGCCTGATTGAGGCCTAGTTAGAAGAGAGAAGCATTTTCCGCTCTCTTGCAAGACTCTATTACTTGTGATAGAGTCTTGGAAAAATATCAGTATAAAATACACTATGAAATTTGTAGGCCTCACAACAGAATTACACTTGAAACCTTACACTCTTGGATGGTTTCAACAAGGATGACAATTCAAAGTGTCACTCTCTTGCAAGAATCTATTACTTGTGATAGAATCTTGCATTAGAGTGACACTTTGAGTTGTCATCCTTGGTGAAACCATCGAAGAGTGTAAGGTTGCAAGTGTAATTTTGTTGTGAGGCTTACAAATTTCATAGTGTATTCTATAATGATATTTTTACAAATATAAGGTTGATGATGGCATGGATTGGTTGTCCCCATACCCAACAGTTGGTGTGAAAAACATGCTATCATTTATTAAACATTGATAAAAGCTAGTTTGGTATAAATGTTTAGACAAGTAAGAACATCAATATTTTTGCATTGGTCCTCATCTTATGTAGGTTTTATAGCATGAACAAGAAGAGTGGTATGCATGTGTCATTCTCAATCATAATGGATGTCAAACTTGTGATAAATACACAATTTCTTTCTCTTCCCTTTGTCTGGCTTAGGGACAATATAATTAGTTTGAGCAATCACCTATGGTTTAAGCAAAGGTTGCATGTTGCAAGTTTGTTGTTATCTAGTGTGAGTTTGAGAAGTTATTCAAGGTTTTCTCTTGTAAGAGGGGCTAGAGGAGGCTCCTTGCCTTTCTAGTTTATCTTGAATTATTCCTCAATTTCAACATGGTAGGTTTTCTATAATCTTTTATAAGGCAATAATTCTATACCATATTGTTTGTAGTAGTGAAGACCACTATTTCTTTGGGGCTCTATGTAGCTATGTTTTGTAGAAGTCCAGTTAGGCATATATTTTATGGAACTAATTTGTATTATTTGATGCTAGTTGATCTATATATATTTTTAAATAAATAGATATATCTTGTACACACCACAAGAATAATTTATAGGGTAATAGTTTTTATATAAAACATTAGTTAACTTGGACTACATATCAACATGTTATTATGAACTTTTTAAATTGAATTGTAAGACTTCCATCGATATAGCATTGTCTTAGACATCTTAAGTGTTTTGAAGATGATATCTTCTTTTGAATTAATTAATAGTGCAACATGCCTCCAATTGTCAAATCCAATCATTTAGTTCTTAGTTGTTTAGTTTTCATTGGAACATAGAGATGTTGAGATTGACTTGCACCTTGAATGGACTTTGGCCCTAGAATGAGGAATTCATAGTGGCAAGTGGTGTTGAATGATGCATGAGCATCCAAGGTGTATGAGTAATTTTGCATCATTAAAACCAGGCAAACAATGTGTTATTTTCAATAAATATTAGTTCATAGAGATCACCAATTTTTCATGAACTCATTTATCATGTCACTTTGTTGCTTGTAACTCTGAGTTAAGGGTTAAAGGAGGTCACGGTGCCAACAACCCTCATCAAGGTCTTATTTTTATCTATCTCAACATGAATATTATTTACCTAAGTCTCCAAGTCCACAAGGGACTTGATAATTATTTGTGGTCACAACATCACAGTGGTTGCTTATTATATTCCTCAATTTTAAAGTAACCGTGGCTAAGTGTTAAATAATGGTATTGAACCTGATAGTTAATATGTTTGATTGTGAAGTATTAATGAGTCTATGACCACATGATTAAAATTTGAAGTCCACACAAAATTATTGTAAATTTGTGTATATGATGGTGGGTTGATAGGCGATGATGGTCATCAAATTTATTTGCATGTTCATGAGGTCCATGAATTTTGTTGGCTCCCATAGAAATCAAACTCGATGGCATGAGTCTAGGAGCTCAAGATTGTGATAAGTGTCACAATCACAACCTATGCAAGTCACAAGTTTAAAAGTGATCATGATTTTGGGTAAATGCATAAGTGGTCACTAGTGGTTCAATAAATCCATGGGTCCATGAGGACATCAGAGTCACGGGGAAGGATTTTGGAGATTGTTCAGTAAAGACTATAGGATCATGATACATGGCATGATCACGTAATCCATATGATCACAATTCCTAATGTGGTCATGACAATGAGGAATGACATTGAGATCTTCAAGCAAACACATTTTCACACCAATCAATGCATTTATGATATTGTTGTAATGATCTTTAAGAGAACTTTATGGTAATGATGATCACAAGGTAGTGAGCTAGTACATGTGTATGTTTTTAAGGCAAATCTTCTAGGAATCATAAACAATTATGGGGAACATTCGAGAAAGTGATGAGTGGATAAATCAAAAAGGATCTCAGGGCTTTCCATTCAATAGAATTTCCTCAAAGGGAAAAAGCAAGATATAGGGAAAACATAAAAGGAATTTTTTCCTCTAAAGGGAAGGGTTGAAAAAATAGAAGAAAAGAGATCAAGAGTCAACAACATAGAAGAGATCGAAGAAGGTTGACATTGGAAGGATTGAATAAGGGAGGGATATCTGTGAAATAAGTAGAGATCAAAAAAGAGGGACACAAATTATAGAACAATCACAAATAGATAAAAGAGAGATGTCCCATAGAGGAGTTATAGAGTCTACAACAAGGATCGAGATTGTAAAGTCTAAAGAAGCTTAGAGATATAGAAAATAAAGTAACTAATAGAGAGTAATTATGAATGTAGATGTTGTAAAGGCTTGATTTTTATTTAATAAATAAAGTGAAATGTTATTTTTCTATTGTGTAACTTTACCTACATGGATAGGGCATCCCTTTACTATGACCCCTATTGTGAACTACATCAAGTGGTATCAAACTTAGGTTAAGGTTTGAATCTTATTGACAATTTTTTCCCCACATTATTGTGGGTAGAAAAAAAATAGGACATATTCCAACAAAGAAGAGGTGTTGAGTAGAAGGTGGTAGAAGATATGTTGTAGTCAAAGTGAGTTTTGTTATAGGGGTGAGAAATTTGTGAAAATAAAGAAAGCCATGTGATATGTTTTGAGACTTTTTTTTTAGTCAGTTGCAAGTTGTGAAAAATAAGCTTACATTTGTTACAAATGAGAGAGAAGTCTTGCAAGGGGAAGGATTTGTATGAAAGGGTATGAGACTCCTATTGAGTCAGTAACAGGTTTTGAAATAAAAAGCTTGCATGTGAGAAGATAAGTTTGTTGCAGATGTATGAGAAGTCATGCAAGCGTGAATAAATTTTTGAAAGAGTCTCTCTTAAATAAGTTATAGGTTGTGAAAGAGAAACATGTTTGTGAAGAAGAAATGACACATAAAATAAGTAAAACACTAGGAGTAGAAGACCTAACATAGATATTGAAGGAATTCTAATCAATATTGGATGTGATGGAGAAAGAAAAAATAAATAAGTAATCCAAAATATGGATCTAGATTTATGGGCATGTTGTCTAGTTCATTTTCATTATACTCAATTATTTCATTTAGGTATGTAAAACACTATGTAAGATACTTATCCAAGCTTGTTCATATAAAGTGAATTGTTTAGCTAAGTTGTAGTGGCAAAATTAATGTTGGGATGGTCTAGGAATTATTATATTGATAAAATTAAAAAATTTCAGCCTTTTAATTTAATAGTTTCATCAAAGATGTTGAAACAATCATCAAGTACATGCAACAGTGTTGCAAGTGCCAATTTTGCCACCAATTAAAACATGGGTAGAGGAGCAGTTGCCAACACTTCCTCTTATTCACAACAATTTTATTGAAGTCTTTCATGAGTTCCAAGTTGGTAGGGCATAAACATAATCTTTGTTGAAGGCAGAGATCATCAAAGAATTTAGTGAGAAGTCTTGAAGCTAGATTCACATTGTTGTTTGAAAGTTTGGGTCTTTGTTTATGTTATGTAATTGGTTCCTAGCTGTGAGTGGTTGTTCTAGTTATGTTGGACCACTATGAAGTGTTTAATAAATTAAATATAGTCATATGTGCAAGATTTATATAGTGTAGTAATGAAATCTCTACCCATGAAGGTCACGTTTGATAATATTTTATTGCAAACCAACTAGTTGCAGCTCCATAAATAGACACATTATCAATCAATGATAATTGTCAAGATGAATTTAATTCACATCACATAAATGATGATATCTGGACCATGTAATTTCATGGATCCAAATTTTTTATAGGCATCATGATGTAGAGGTACCACAATAAAAGTTTCCCTTTGTAACTCTTTACCAAACACACAATGCTCTTGACCCCTCTACTAGCCCTATTTTGACTATTTTCTTGATGATATGAAAAAATTAAAATGTTTTTATAGAAACCAATTATATTTATGAGTAACATTTATTTAAATATACTTTTGGTCCAAATTTAAAGGCCTAAGTCCCTTTGTAGACCTTCTTTTTAGCTATTATCCCTGCCTAATTAGGCCTCCTTAAGCCCAAACACAAGATAGTAAGTAAAAATCCATACCAATGAGGTTGTACATACTTTAAACCCTTGAAAATAAGTTTAATCATCCAAAAATGGACTAGAGTAACAATTTTTGTGAAATTTTGATGGTTCAAACTCTAGTTATGGTTGAAACCCTAGTTTAGGGTTTTTTGGTGCCTGAGACAACCTGAGAGCACAAAATCCTCCACTGTGAATGTTTTAATGATTTTAAAAGATCCAAATCAAGTTTATAAGGTCTTTTTATACCTTCCTTAATCTATATAAGTGTTGGTTTCTCACAATCAATCTGGTTTCATAGGTTTCCAAGGATCATTTCACTTGACTATGTAAACAAACATGCACCTACAGGTCTGTGTACCTGTCCAAATGAAAATAATGTGCAAAAAAAAAAAATTAAGGGTTAAGAAAATTTAAAAATATGATAAATAAACTCACATAAATGTCTCAAATCTCTTGTTCAATGCTTTATGGTTCATTTCCTTCAAAGAAACATCGTCACCATTCAAGCATACAAAACATGTTCTAGGTAACATGGTCTCTAAACCAGTTTCCAAGCAACAATAATATTCTTGTGTCCTTAATAAGATAATATAGTCCTTAAAAAAAAAAAACCACTATATATTCATTTAAGTTACACTGCCAATTTGAACCAATGTTCATCCATTCAGAAAGTTGACACACAGTCCAACATAATAGTAAATAAGACATGGTCTATGCATACAAAAAACTGATCACCAAATAATGTTACTATTATTTTTTGAAATTATGATCACATAAAATTTTAAATAATTCCTCCAGGGCATGTATAACTATAACCAAATTTCTTTGATTAATAAAACTAAAACATACTATCTGTAATACAATCAAGACACTCAAAAACAGGGTTCTGTACACAAATTTATTGAACATGGTCTTCTTGCTTGCATTCATTAAAATTTTCTCTCACAAAAACATCATATAAATATATTTCATTAAAATTTATTTTGTATGAAGACAACTATTTGGTAACTACCTTGGAGAGGTTTACCAATGGTTATGTGATAAGTTTTGTAAGGTGACCAAGCACCAACATGGAGTTTCAAGGATTATATCACTTTTTACCCTTGTTCATGATTAAAAGGGTCTAAAATAACATTACAAACATGTTTAAATTAATTTTCAAACCTAACCATACCCTGCAAGTCCTAAAAACACGCTAGGAATTCAAAATTTTAAACCTACTAGTTTTGGCAGGAAAATAAAATTTGAAAATTTAAACTAACTAGATGCACTTTTAAATTACCAAATGGAAACATAAGAATTATTGGGGCCTTATAACGTCCATCCAAATTATCATTATATATTATTCAATTCAAACAAGCCAAAATTGACAAAAACTTGCTCCCTAAGAATGGTGCTCTTACATCATACTCCCCGGGAAAGGAAAAAGAACTCATGGACTGTTGTCCATGAGTGCTTATAGAGTACTCCCTTGATTTTGTATATCATGCTCAGTCATCCACATGGCCTATACTAGATGATTCTTCCACTTGACTAGATACTTGAAATACCACTTGTCTCTAGTCCTCTTAATCACCTATTTGTTCAATATGCATTCCATTTCCTCTGTCTTGGCTTTAGGCAACTGCCTTGCCCGATTTGGGTGTACTGGAGCTGCATCATCTGCTGTATTTTATCCTTCATCTCCTTCTTTTTAAGGGTACAATTATAAAACATTAAAGATAGGTGAAATTCCAACTCCACTAGGCTCCAATTTGTATGCATTATTTGCAAACTTCCTGAGAATCTTACAAGGACCTATCTTCTTTATCTTCAGCTTGTTGTATTCACCTCTTGGGTACCTTTCCTTCCTGAGATGGGCTAGGAATAAGTCCACAACTTGTAAATTCACTTCTCTTCTACTCAAATCTACATGTTTCTTATACTTGTCAATACTAGACTCTAAATGCTTTCTCATCTTTTCATACACCTCCTTCATTGCCATTGCAAACTCCTCACCTTCAACACTTCTCTTATCCATATGTTTGATGTCTCTAACCTAAAATAAACCCCTTGGTTTCATGCCATAGATCACCTGGAATGGACTCATACCAATGCTCCTATTGGTAGAATCATTATAAGCAAACTCTTCTTGAGGTCAACACAAGATCCCACTGCTTGGGATGGTGTTTGGACAAACACCTCGACAAATTCCCTAAACTCATATTTACCACCTCAATTTTCCCATTTATTTGAGGATGGTAGGTTGAACTGAAACTCAATTTTATACCTAACTTCTTCCACAATGTCCTCCAGAAGTGACCAAGAAACTTGGTGTCCCTATCAGAAACAATGTTCATAGGTAATTCATGAATCCTCACTACCTCCTTGAAAAACAAATTATCCACATGCATTACATCATTAGTAGTTATACATGGTATGAAATGTACCATTTTATAGAATCTATCAACTACTACAAAAATGGAATCAAAACCTCTTTGTGTCCTAGGCAATCCCATCACAAAATCCATACTTATGGATTCCAAAAGTCTATTTGGGACTGATACAAACCTACATTAGTGCTCTTACCCTTGGCTAATTGAAATTTTTTTCATCTCTCTGCATACCTTCATACTTCTACTTGCATTTTAGGCCAATAGTAGTGTGTAGTGAGTAACTCCAATGTCTTGTTAAGCCCAAAATACCCTGCCATGCTTTCACTGTGCTTTTCTTGGATCAGATTTCCTCTTATAGATATCTTGGGCACACACAACTATACTCCTTTAATCAACAATCCATCTTAAATTACATAATCCAACCATGTCTCCTTGTTGAGTGTACTTAGGTGGTTGCATGCATAGTATGCTTCCTTGAAGTCTTTGTCATCTTCATACAAATCTTTGAGTGCCTCAATGCCAACACTCTCTAACTGAATTTCATGCACCAATAAGACTCTCCTGCTCAATGCATCTACAACTTTATTGCTTTGTCCTTGTTTATGCTTGATGGTGAAAGTAAAGTTTTGCATGTACTCCACCCACTTCACATGTCTTGGATTCAACTTATGCTGATTAGATATAAACTGAAGTGCATAGTTATCTGTGTACACTATGAACTCCTTTGGCATGAGATAATGCCTCCATTTCTTCAATGCTTGCACCATTACATAAAACTCTAAGTCATAGGATGAATACCTCTTCTTAGCATCATTCAAATTTTCATTGAAATAGGCTGTAGGCCTACCCTCTTGGCTTAGGACAGACCCTATGGCTACATCACTTACAACACACTCTATCTGAAACACCTTATTAAAGTCTAGAAATGTTAGTATGGGATGTTTCATGATTCTTTGGTTCAAGTATTGGAAACTTTTTTCTACTTTCTCATTCCACATAATTTTTTTCTTGTCTCCCTTGATAGTGTCAATTATGGGAGCACATATTCCACTAAAGTTCCTTATAAACTTCCTATAGAAACTTGCCAAACCATGAAAACTCCTTATCTCTCCTACTATCCTAGGTGTTGGCCACTCCACGATTGCCTTCACCTTGTTCTTATCCATTTTTAGCATGCCTTTTGAAATAACAAATCCAAAGTACAACATCTCTCTTTTCATGAAATCACACTTCTTGAGGTTGATCAATAACCTCTCTTCTTACAACCTCCTTATCACCAACTCCAAATAATGAACATGTTCCTCCTTGCTTTGGTTGTAGATTAGTATATCATCCAGATAAACAACTACAAACTTGCCTATAAAATCTTTTAGAACCTCATTCATTAATCTCATGAAAGTGCTAGATGAATTAGTCAAACCAAATGGCATGACCAGTCATTCATACAAACCTTCATTCATCTTAAAAGCAGTCTTCCACTCATCACCTTGTCTGATTTTTATCTAGTAGTATCCACTCTTGAGGTCAATCTTACAAAAATAGCTTGCTCCACTCAAGAAATCCATCAAATCCTCCATCCTGGGAAGTGGAAACCTATACCTTATGGTGATATTATTGATGGCCTTGGAATCAATGCACATCTTCCACTCACCTTCCTTCTTTGGCACCAACACTATGGGCACTGCACATGGACTCAAGCTCTCTTTGATCAGCCCTTTGTCAAGCAACTCCTGCACTTGTCTTTTGATCTCAACATTATCTTGTGAGGTCATTTTGTATGCAGCCTTGTTAAGTAGACTTGCTCTAGGTACAAAGTTTGTATGGTGTGTTATGCTCCTCACAGGTGGCAATGTGTTGGGTAGCTCATCAACAACTATATCAACATACTTCTCTAACATTTCTTGAATCTCTAGGGGTAACTCATTGATCTTAGTGTTTTTATGATAGTCCTAGGCTCGATTACCAAAGCAAAGCCTATCTTGTCTTCATGCATGGCATTCAAAAACTCTTTTCCACTTACCAACATTACATGTGAACCACCCTGTTGATCACTCTCCTCATCCTTTAAGGGAAAAAAAGTATGAATAACTCCATCCTTCATCAAAGTGTACATATTCCTTCTTCCATCATGAGTAGTTTGCCTATCATATTGCCAAGGCCTTCCAATAAGCACATGGCACACATCCATGGGGATGACATCACAAAGCACCTTGTCCTTATATGTTCCAATTTGGAACTCCACCCAACTTTGTTCACTCACCAAGACTTGTTGTCCCTTATTCAACCATGATACCTTGTATGGAGTGGGGTGAGGTAGTTTCTTTATCCTAAGCTTGTTAACCATTTCTACTGAAATAAGATTATCCATACTTCTTGAATAAATGACCATTTTTCAACATTTACCTTGGCATTTGCATGATGTCCTGAAGAGAGTTTTCCTTTGTGGAGGATCCTTCTCTTTGGGTGGCTTGATCAACACTCTCCTCATGAGCAATGATTCTCCCACTTTAGGATCTTCCATGTGTGATGGAGAACAAACACTCTCTTCCTCACCTCCTTGTGCAATCTGATCTCTCCCTTCATTTCTTGGGCTTCTTGTTTCCTACTCCTCTGGACATTCCCATTGCTTATGGCCAAAAAACTTATTACACATGAAACACTTACCTACAAATCCACTTTTTCCTCTACCCCTTGATGAATAACCATCTCTATTGAAAGGTCTCCTTCCTCTAAATCCACCTCTTACATGAGTGGAATACTCTTTTGAATTTCTCGATTCACTTGAAGATTTATTTATGAGAAATTTATGCCCCCTTTCTATCCTCTACCTCTGAAATTTTTGCCCCTTCCTCTATTCTTCTGATTATGCTTCCTATTCAACTTATCTTCAGCCTTGAGTGCAAATTGGTAGCACTCCTCTAGTAGTATTGGGTTAACAAGTGCTAGTTCATATTGTAAATTGAACCTTAGGCCATTCAAGTACCTTGGAACATTCTCTATGTCTTCCTCAACATGACCAGACCTGATGGTCAAATTATATAACTCTTCTATGTATGCCTTCACACTCATTTCATTTTACTTCAAATTCTATAATTATCTAAACAAGTTTGTCTCATAGTCACCTGGCAAGAATTTGCCTTTGATCTTGGAAACCATTCTGTCCCAAGAAGTTATCTTGTTCTTCCCCATCTTTCTTCTCTCATCTTGTGTGAAGTCCCACCATAATGAATCATTCCCCTTCAGTTTGGTTCTTGCAAATTTGACCTTCTTATCATCAGGTACCTCTTCATATTCAAAATATTTGTCTGACTCATTCACTCAATCCATGAGTTCATCTCCATCAAGACCACCTAGGTGGGTAATTCCACCTTTGGTTTGGACCCTTGACTCATGATCACCTTCATGAGTCTCTCTACACCTTAATCTTCAGGTCCTTTAATTGTCTCTTATCCCTCTACTTCTTCTTGGTCTTGTGGTTCATCTTCCCTGTCACTCAAGTCCCTTGTTAGGACTCCTTTTCTTTGGTTTATTTATAAACAAATTATCCTTGCATTCAAGATGACTCTAATATCCTTCATATCTACCAACACAACATCTTGGTTCCTTGTTGTGCCTCCTCTATTTCTCCTATGTGGCATTTTGAACCTTGTGTAGGCAATTTATCAAACAAGTACCTATTGTTCTCTTCTCCCAATAATATTCTCTCTTCCACTTGTTATCAAGTATCCAATGCTATCTATGATACCAAAATGATGTAGAGGTATCACTCTAAAAGTTTCCCTTTGTAACTCTTTACCAAACACACAATGCTCTTGACCCCTCTAATATCCCTATTTTGACTATTTTCTTGATGGCACAAAAAAAATACAATGTTTTCAAAGAAAAAAATTATATTTATGAGTACTCTTTATTGAAATATACATGTGGTCCAAATTTTAAGACATGATTCCCTTTGTATATCTTCTTTTTAGCTACTATCCCTACCTAATTAGGCCTCCTTAAGCCCAAACACAAGACAGTCAGAAAAAATACATACCAATGAGGCCATACGTACTTGAAACCTTGAAAATAAATTTATTCATCCCAAAATGGACCAGACTACCAATTTTTTTGAAATTTTTATGGTTCAAACTCTAGTTATGGTTAAAACCCTGGTTTAGGGCTTTTTGGTGCCTGAGATAACCCGAGAGCACAAAATCCTCTACTGTGAATGTTTTAAAGGATCCAAATAAATTTCATATGGTATATATAGGCCTTCCTCAATTTATCTAAATTTTGGTTTCTCACAATCAATCTGGTTTCATAGGTTTCTAAGGATCATTTCACTTGACTATGCAAACTAACATGCACCTACAGGTCTGTGTACCTGTCCAAATGAAAATAACTCAAAAAAAACCAATTAAGGGTTAAAAAAATTTAAAATAAACTCAATAAACTCACCTCAATTTCCAAAATCTCTTGATCAATGCTTTATGGTTCATTTCCTTCAAAGAAACACAGTCACCATTCAAGCATACAAACCCTGTTATAGGTTGCATGGTCTCTAAACCAGTTTCCAAGAAATAAGAATATTATTGTGTCCTTCCTACAAGAATACAATCCTTAAGCAACACCAAACCAATGTATATTAATTGAATTTATAGTTCCAATTCAAACCAATGTTCATTCATTCAAAAAGTTGACATACAGCCTAACAAAATAGTAAACAAGACAGGGTCTGTGCATATAGAAATCTAATCACCAAATAATGTTATTATTATTTATTAAAATTATGATCATATAATACATAAAATAATTCTTCCAGGGCGTGTATAACTATAACCAAATTCCTTTGATCAACAAAACTAAAACATACAATCTACAATACAATCAAGACACTCAAAAACATGGGTCTACACACAAATTTCTTGAATAGGGTCTTCTTGGCTGCATTCCTTCCAATGTTCTCTCAAAAAAACATCATATAATATCTCCCATTTGAATTTATTACCTTTTTATGAAGACAACTTTTTGGTAACTACCTTGGAGAGGTTTACCAACAATTATATGACAAGTTTTGTAAGGTGACCAAGCACCAACATGGAGTTTCAAGGCTTTTCTCACTTTTTACCCTTGTTCATGATTCAAAAGATCTCAAAAACATTCCAAACATGTTTAAATTATTTTAAAAACCTAACCATACCCTACAAGTCCTAAAAACACACTATAAATTCAAAATTTTAAACCTACTAGTTTTGGCAGGAAAACAAAATTCAAAAATTTAAACTAACTAGATACACTTCTAAGCTACCAAATGGAAACCTAAGCATGATTTGGGACTTATAAGTCCATCCAAAGCATCATTAATCCTTATTTAATTAAAACAAGAAAAAATTGACAAAAAATTCCCCCTAAGAATGATGCTTCTACATCACATCGACAATGGTATAGTATTCATTACACCTCAAGGTCAACCTATGCCATTTGCATATTATTTGGGATTTTCATATATAAGTAACTTATAAAAATATGAATAATTGATACTTGGGTTGTTTACAACACACATGTTACATATAAAATCACTACAGGTATATGGGGATTCTCAGTTGGTGTTTAATTAGGGTTTAGACATCCACCAAATAAAGGAATAAAAGTTAATCCCATACAAATAAATGGTACAATTATTACACACACACTTCAATTATTTTTTAATACAAATTATACTTAAAAAATATAATCGACATGCCATGGCTAACATAACTTCCTTAATTCTCATTGACATTAATAATGACCACATAATTTTTACTATACAACAATTATAACATCCATCTGTCTCTATAGCACAAGTACAGGCTCTTGAGGACCTAGGAGTTACTCTCAGTGTAGTGAGTTCAAAATGGTATAATGATACATAACTTTTTATATAGAGGCTTTATCCCATAAAATAATATACATAATGATAAACACAAATTAAAAATAGAAGCAATGTGTTATGTTTTAATTGGAGGATATTTATTGAAAATATCTTTGTAAGAACAATTACTTCAGTGCTTTAGCGATGATGAAGATAAAATTGTTTTACTCTAAATAAATGATAGTGAATGTGGGGGTCATTTTATGGGGAAAATAATGTTTTTAAACTCCTAAAATAAAGGAATTATTTTCCTATAATGGAACATGAATTCTAAGAGCATGTTAAGTTATGTCTACAATGTCAAAAGCAGAGTAATCTAAATCATACTCCATCACAAGAATTGCAACCTATTGTTTCACTATGGTCGTTCTCCCTTTGGGGCTTCAAATTGATCTGAAGATAAACCCTAAATCATTATAGGACCACAAATTCATTCTTACAGGTACAAAATAATTCACAAAATGGGTAGAAGCCATATCATTATCATCAACTACAGGTGAAGGTATATGTAAATTCCTAATGACAAATATCATCTCACGATTTGGACTACCATCAACCTTTATCACAGATAATGGGTCCTCATTCAAGAATAAAATAGTTAAGATTTTTTTTCCAAATATATAATTCATCAAATATTTTCTACACCATATTATCAACAAGGAAACAAACAAGTAGAAGAAACAAATAAAACATTTGCACATATATTAAGCAAAATAATTACTAAGAATGGTGTAGATTACTGCAATTAGATTATTTATGCACTTTAGGCCTATCGCATAATTTTATACATACCAACTAAGGCTACATCTTACCTTTAGAGTTGGAGATACCATATTTGCATATTTCTTTGGAAGACATCATCAAAGATAATGAATATCGAGAGAAGTGATTACATGAATTAGAAACACTGGATGACAGAGGCATACATGTTATTGAAAACATTAAATTTTATTGAGATCATATTTAGAGAGCATATGGCAATAACTTTTTCACTCATTAAATTTAAATTGGAAACTTATTAATAAAATATTATTTAAAAAAACACCAATTCTAATAATGAGAATAAATGCAAATTAAAGCCAAATTGGTTGGGCCCATTTGTGGTTATGAAAAAAGTGGGTCCAAGAACCTATTGGTTGGCCACACTAGAATGGAAGTCTGTGAGTAACCTTGTGAACATTATGAATTTGAACCAATATTAGACATGATTCCAAATATTCAGGAAATATTAAAAAAAAAAATTAAAAAACTACAGAAACATTCAAATATTCAAAAAATATAAAATTAGGACCTAACATGACATAATTTCTAATTTATATTATCTACATAAATTATTTATCATATGTTTGGTAGTATTTACATACACACATGTATTTCATGGTATCTTAGTGTTATACAAGACATACATGTTACAAGTGGACACACAAATATTGGTATTTCCTCTATCTAGTTGTCATGCCTATACTGGAGGCATCTTGTTTCATAAGTTTCACTATTACAAGTTATCTTTCCATGTCCTTTGTACCATCTTGAGCTACCTATATTTTTTACACATGGTTTTCTAGTTACTCATTTCTTACATAGTGATGCATGATATGTCATTATATTGTGAGGTGACATTTATATATATGGATGGTGTAGACTAGTTCCTTGTTCTATGCTCCATTGAGGTTGTTACTCTTTTGCACAATATGCTACTTTGTGTGTGATTATTGTGTGTGGCCCTCGACCTTGATCGATTCGACATCCTTCATATCTGTTGTTTGAAACATTTTCTATGTCCTTTTACATGTGGCCCTTAGCCTTGTTTGTAATAACATTTATATTATTTGTATATGGCCATTGGCCTTACATGTGACACTAACACTTGCATTTGTTGAGTTTGCCAACATTGAGGGGTGTAGTATATCATGCACTATTACTACATAGTATTATTCAATTACACTTCTATCACATGCTTCATTGAAATATCTATCTAAACATGACATTTACATGCCATGCATTCCATATGTTACATACATGTCTTGATTGATGTATATATTACTATAATGACACTATCCACATTATCAAATGATATTACATGATGATATCTTTACACGTGACATGATATAGTTAACTTTTCTATTGAGATGATTGACTTTGAAGATACATCTCTTATCTCAAAATGAGGATATTATAGTGGGCTTGTCATAGAGACATAAGCCCCCACAAGCAGAAAATCATAGCAGGGTATAGATTTTAGAGATTCCATAGATTCAAATGGTTCAAATATTAGGTTGATACAAATAAATGATATATATTGATACACTGATACATATTATAGGGTAATACACCATGCATATGCATTCACTTTACAAAACTTGAACAAATATTCATACACACTTGGGTGCATATGCATGGGCGTATGTCCAAAAATTTAAATAAACATGATTATAGGTTTTCACATACATATACATTTTAGATACAAGTTATCAAATTCAACAAATAGATGCATGACATTCTATATAAGTTGGTATAGATTCAATAGGCATGGTATTAGTTCATGCTCATATACATGACACCACAATACAGTTGAATGGAAAATAGTTATCATTCTACTTCACACTTATTAGATTTGTGTCATGATGGGGGCATAGAAATGGTCCATTCTCTTTTGATCATGCATTTTATTTTACATCGTGGAAAACTACACAATCAACCATGCAGTCGTGATGGGGGGATGAACATTGTCCATTCCCTTTTGATCATGCATTTTTTTTTATATGGAGAAAACTTGATCAAACTAGAGTGAAACATTACAATTGAATATTTAAGCCATTTATAGTGGTTGATTCATTTAATTCGAGTGAACTCAGACTGATGGTTCTTTCATTTACCTGCATAGTTATTTCTTTTAGTCAATTTGACATGATGGCTCTTTTTTTTTCCTGTGTAGTTATTTAGGTTAGTTCATTGTGTATTTTTCCCTATTTTGATGAGGGTTGGGGTATGTTGTCTTCCCAACTCAGGATCCTGCAAAGTTACACTAGTTTGGGGTGTGATCATCATAACCCTCTATGTTCTTCAACAAGGAATCATAATTATTTAATGTTTAAACAAAGAAACATCATCTCCAACAAGTTATAAGGCATCATGGTTCACTCAAATACATGGGTACTCCTTCCTTTCTCTTAAAACTTTTTCAATTTTCAATTTTCAATTTTGGATTTTAGATTTCAAATATGGACATTGACTATTTCATTTGATTTACAAGTTTGCATGGAACAACACTGCACATTTGAATCCATTTCTCAAAGGAAAAATGTGTTGTACAAACTTAGGTACATTTTATCTTTTTATTCTAGCAATTTATTAGAATAAAAGGGTGGCATTTGTAGATAGTAAAATCTAGTCTTCGATATTTGATAATGATAAGCTTGACCCACATTTAGCATGCATGACTTGAGCAGTCAAACAAGGTCCTAATATGCCATCCTCTCACACTTGGATGCTATCTTATGTGTCAACCCTCCCATTTTTATATTATACACTTACATGAATCTCATTGTCTATTTCAAACCTGCTAAATATCTTATACAAACTCTTAGTTTAGTCTACCTATAATAGGTTAGTTCCACTAGACCTAGTCAGTATCGTCAATTGATATTGACCAATTTGGTAGAAATTGACCTGCTCCAATAATGACTATTTTTTAAAATCAAACCTAACCTTAGGGTTGACCCCTCAGTATAGCATTTTGGTGGTGTAAGGAATTATTCAATTAAATCTATATATAAATAAATCAAGGTCTAATTCAAAAGGGAATTGGGCACTTATCTGATATACATATATACATTATTAAACACTAATAAAATCTATGATATTCTTCTCAATTTTGTAAACTTGTCACTAGTAGTAATTACAAACCAAGTCTGAAGTACTCAAAATCCAATTCAAAATAAGCATTGTCAAGTACCAAAGCAACATCATTAGCTACATACATATAAAAAAAGAGCACAGTTACACAATCACCTTAGGTGGGAGAACTACATGTGAATTGATTTACCTCAATAGAGTATTGGATACGCAGGCACTAGTCAATCAATAAATAGGGGTGATTAGGGTCATCTTAGTCCATTACACTTTCCCCCTTTTTGTATGTTTCAAGCCCTCACAAACACATTTAATGTTTTAAGTCAAAAGAAGCTAATTTATGGATCTTTGTGCATCATTAGGGTTTGAGATCCTAAACATAAAATAAATAAATATAGTAATAGGTGACTGTATAGTCATTGTGTCCTGATTTTGATTAGAAAAATACTAACTAGTAGGTCAGTATCAACCAATGATATTGACCCGATCTTGTGGAACAAACCTAGTGCAGACAACAAATCAATTCTAAAACTTAATAAACCACATCCCTATTTTATCTTGATTTTCACTTCCAAAATATAGTCACAATCAAGCAATCGACTAGAAAAGCTAAGTATCATGATCCCTTTGGTACTTTTTATATTTAGCATATGCCCTTATTAAATCAAAAGAATTAATCTTGGTATTTTATATCCAGATATATGTTTGAATGCCATATCTATTTATCTAAATCAAATTACAAATTTCTGTCTTAATTAGATTAATCTCATCCATTAATCCAAATTAGGGTAAAACCAATATTCACAATGGTATCTTGATGTAAATGAGGTTGGTGAAAAATATGCACAATAAATAGGAGGAATCACAACAAAGTTAAATTTAAGCATTTTTTTCAAGGTTACACATTGATAATCATTAAAGTCATGATATTAATTTGAAAAATTAGGAAAAGATCTAGGACTTGTTATATGAGTCATCTTTTTGCTAGCCCATGGTGAAGATGTAATCTCTAGTGACACAAGGCTTAAGTTGGGGAGATATAAATAAGAGTTATATTAGTATGATCAACCTATTTATCATACATATTATCCTTTTCAAGTAAAACAATCTCAAATCAAAGCTATTAGAAAGATTGACATGTATGATAAAGTAACTTCTCTTTGAGAGGAAATATAAGAACCCTTAAAAAATGTATTTTTTCTCTAAATCCATAGGTTAGTAAATCAACTAGTGCATAATAATATTAAATTACAAAATTTAGTCATAAATTGGTTCAAATTCCCCTTGTTGAATAGAAGTGATACACTTAAAAGTAGCACACAGTCCCTATTAATGATATATCATAATAAATAGATCTCTTCCAACTCAAGTATGTATGCAAAGTGCCACTAGGAAATATATGGAACCAATCTAGAGCATGGCTTATTAAGCTTCTATGGCATGCTTTAAAAAGACTCTATAATTGAATTTTTATTTTTTTAAAGAAGCAAGAAAATGCTTAAGGTGAAAATAAGGATCACCTAACCCATCAATCAATATAAATTTAGGCATTCTAAAATCACAAGGGCAAGTTGAATTATAGATCTTATGCACTATAGGTTGACCAAATATAGCATTATAAATAGCCCAAAAATATGATGCAATAGATTCTAAAGATAAATCATGCTTTTCATTGCAATTCCCCTACTCAATGTATTATGCATACAAACCCTTGAGAAGGAACACTTAGGTCCTTAATGGGTTTGTTCAAAGGTTAAACTTGCCATTGATAGTAGCCATAGGAACACTATTTCTCATGGGTTTGGAAGCCGAACTCATATCACAAAGCATATGAGATGAAGGAACACAGTCATAAGCCTTGAGTAAATCTAAATTTTAATTATTTACTTCTTTATCAACATGTAAATTTTATTTAAGAATACCCTGATTTTCAATGTAAAAAAAATGTATTTAAAGGTTGAATAACTCATTGATTAATTATTTCATTATCTAAAACATTCACATTTCTCAATTTAGCATCCCACCAAGATAAAGCATTTGTTTCCATTTCACTAATATGAACCATGATTTAACAAATCAAAGCCACACACAAAGGAAATTAAATACAAAGGGTGGAATGGGGGAATAAAACATTAAAATTAGAAATTATATAAATGAAAATCAACATGTCTTAAAGGGTAGGAGGGTGTAATCCCTAGGTTGAGTGTAAGTAGATTCAGATTTACCAAAATGTTTTAGATTTTTAGTGTTTAGTAATGAAAACAAGATATAGTTATTTCACAAGGGATATCTACCATTTAACACCATAAAATAATATTTTTTAGTTCTGCCCTAGTGGTTAAATATAGTAAACATGTCAATTTGGAATTATTAAAATAAGCAATGGAAAATGTGGAAAGCAAAAGAGTTGAAACAATAACACATTGATGAATTCTAGATTTATGAATGTAGATATAAGTTGTGAAATCTTGTGGCTTATTGTGTGAAAAATATGAATGTTTGACTATGTAGGGTTAGAACTAGTGCCCACAACATTCGTGGCCTAGGCAGGATTGATGTTGACTTGATTTAATTGTTATTCACATCCTCTTGCATCGTTCATTTCTTGTGCTACTTTCTTAACTCTGTAATTTTTTTTGCCACTTCATTGATGGATGTCTTGACTGCCTATACCCACACATTTCCAAATTGGTGGACAATACTATTGGATTTTGATTTTCATTATCTTTGACCTAGCTTGATTCAAGATGTTAATAAGAGAGAATGGAATAATTAGTTGGGTCAAGCAACCATGAAGGTGTTGCGAATACACATCTAGCATGCCATACTAAACCCACTTATTGATTCCCATCAATATTCAACTATAATGCCTGATTGGCATAAGTAATACTATATAATAATAATAACTCATGCATTGATCTTATAAGATTTTATAAAGTAATGCAAGTACTATAAAAACCCAAAACCTCATAATCCGATGCTTAATCATGTAATCAATATTGATTAAATATGAAATCAATACAAACAATGATATTGGTGGTTGAATTGCATTTCCCCCATGGCTATTGGTTCTAACTTAAGGACCATTAATTTCAATGATAATCACATGTTGATAACATAATAGCCTTTTATACCCATGTTATCAACATAAAGGTCCCAATGTCTCACAATAACTAAGTAGTGTCAAGCAGGATTAAAAATCATTCATTGGGTTTAAGGAAGATGATAAAAATAAAGAAATGCATAGAAGATACACTTGGTACTTCTCACCTAGGGCATGCAATGTTCAAACAAATCATTAGAGAAACTAGGGAATGTGAAATTAACACAAATTGACATTTAAATTAATAAATTTAATCCTAAAATAATTATTATAAAGTTAGTTGGTACTGGTTACCAATATTGTCAACATTTGCCAACACTATCCTAGGTTCCTCAAATAGTTATTTTTCAAATTCCAATACTTCCCTTGGGTCATCCCAATGTTTCAAATGTAGGTTATGGGTGACAATGACCCAAATATTAATATATATACACATCAAGTCTAATGTCATATCTATTTTGATTTATCTAGCATTTCACTTGCACATTGAGGTACACATATGCACATCCTTGAGGCACTATCCTGAAGCATCCAAATATGAAAACCCTTTAAGGAATGATCTCTATGCCATATATAAACACCTACATCAAGATGAATGTTTTATATTATCAAGTGTTTAAATTAAAATATTTGCATTGTATTCTAGAAGATACTATTGAGAACATATACACATAGGTGAGAGAACTACGTGTTGTTTGAGCCCTCTTTGGAGTATTAGAGCATTGAAATACTCAACCACTCAACAAGGTGTGGTTGGGGCTATCCAACCCATCTACACCTTTTTATAAGTCAAGTAAAATTTTTAATTGGATCTAGGGATTTTAAGTTAGAGGAAAAAAATTGAATCTATGTGCAAGACCAAGGGTAGGAAACTACTCAAAAAACATTTTGGAATGTAAATACAAATATTTTTGGTAGAATAGAATGAAAAAAACTATAGAGGCAATTAAAGTAGATAGTGGACACTTTTAATCACCCTGAGTGTCTGAACTTTACTAGATGTGTCCTATCATATTTTGATACCCTATTTCATGATCCAAGATATCACATATCCATTACATATTATTCTTGATGAATGTGCAAAAATAGAGAGAAAACATAGCATATATAATTAAGTAACTTATACTGTTGTTATTTATATAAATACTAAGTTCAATATGTCATATATTGTTAGCATTAATATTTGTGTAATTTATGTTATATCTTATGTAATATGGATATACAATAGTTTGACTTATGCAGATAAATAAATCTAAAAATAATTTAAAACATTCTAGTAAACCTGACCATTATTTTGATCCTCAGAAAATGCTAGGTATCCCTTAGAGTTTCATCCTTCCTCCTTATGGTTTTAGATCTCTCTTATTAGACCCCTTATAATTCATATATAGTGTGGATGAAGGATTGAGAGAAAAAATATTCCATTCTCTCCCTAAATATGAAATGCAACTACAGTCACATTTTCCTAGGCCAATTTTGGTACAAGATGTGATGTAAGTCCTTGAGTAAAGATAAATCAATGTAGAGTGTGTTTAAACTTTAAAATAAATGATTGATAATATATCATAAACTTGTATGGAGTCTCTTGGTGCTACACCCTTAGTCTATAGTGTGTATTATAATATATGTGGCCAACTTGTGACTATGTAGATACTAAAATTAAATATTTATAGCATCTTAGTGTTGTACATTCGAAAAATATCAATCAAGGCTCTACCCTTCATTTCTACATCTCCTTATTGTCGAAAGGCTTGTGAAAGGCTTGTATTCACCATCTCATTGTACCTAAAAGCTTAAAATTAGATAAACGTCATTCACAATTAGTTTTAGATCCATACCTATTTGCTTACCCTCTGGACACTACCAACCACAAAGAAACACTAACACCAATGATAGTGTCCAAATCCTTATCTGGTGTCTATTTGATAAAATTTATCCAAATTGCAAGTGATTCAAAACCTATGGGTCAGCCTATTTGTCTTATTAAACACTATTGTAACATATTTTTAAAATGTGTGATATAAATAAAAGTCTAAGCCTTCTCATTCTTCATCTATCAAATACCAAGTAAACACCTACCAAATCTAAATCAATCAATTGCACAGACACTCTATTATATCCTATTCATCCATGTTTTCATATCAAACATAAGATCAATCATATTACATGTCTGAAGCATTTAAAGAGTAAACCATGAGTGATATCTATCAAATTATAAGTTAGATCACTACTTGCATCTTTGTATAGTATATTTCACCCTTGTGTGCACACACTTTCCCACACATAGGGGAAAATTATATAGTTCTAAGGCCCTCTTTGGATTATTATCTATGTAGGCAATGTCCAATGACAAAGGGGTCTTTGGGGTAGCTCAACATCATGAACCCACTAACCTATTTTTTATCAAACTAATTCCAAGGGTGAAGAAGGGTGAAAAGCTAGGGTTTGATCTATCAATGAAGAGAAAAACATATATTCAAAATCTGAATACATCAACAAAAAGGTGATAGAAAACCCAAAATGATGAAGTTGTTCGCATCTAGATCGAGTCATTATTTTGTATTGGACACCCGTGCCACAGTCAAACACTAACATCAACGGTGGTGTCTACAACCATAGAAGTGTCATTTATAGAATCTGATGACTGATCCATAATATTGATTCTATATAATTCACACTTATTTCTAGTCCAAATCTATCTACATAGAGTAAACCAACTAAGTACCATTATTTTTATTACATCTTTTAATAGCTACATTTTACTATTTTAACAATCTTAGTTAAATAAATTTAAAATATTATTTGAGTTTTCTATTAATTGCCCTGCTATAGATTAGTTTATCACCCTTGTGTTAAAACTATTTATATATTTTGACACTAGCATCAATGGTGGTGTCTGCAACCATAGAAGTGTCATTTATAGAATCTGATGACTGATCCATAATATTGATTCTACATAATTTACACTTATTTCTAGTCCAAATCTATCTACATAGAGTAAACCAACTAAGTACCATTATTTTTATTACATCTTTTAATAGCTACACTTTACTATTTTAACAATCTCAGTTAAATAAATTTAAAATATTATTTGAGTTTTCTATTAATTGGCCTGCTATAGATTAGTTTATCACCCTTGTGTTAAAACTATTTATATATTCTTAATCATATTACTGACATTTCAAATTTAGGGTTTAACATTTGGTGAACCTGACATGAATCAAACACGTAACCTTTTGAATATTACATTACCAAATATTGTATTATATTACCTAATTTTGAATATTATATTTTGCATTTAAACATTTTATTAGACCCATTTTGCATAAAACATTTAGGTGAATCCATCCTCTGCATTTGATCCAAACCCTAAGTTCTACAAGGGTTTTATCTTTCTAAAAAAATCAAGGGGTTTATTTTCATATTTCTATATTTTATTTTTTTGATCTAAATTTATTTTCATGGACATAGATTAAAGAATGTTTCTTTATGTTTTTGCCCTAGGATTTTTACTTTTTTTCTTTATGGTTGCATCTAAAATTGTATCCTCCATCATGCTTAATCCTTCTAAAAGCCATAAGAAACTTCATCTTTTGGATAGCTTATTTAATGTTCTATATGACCAATGTATTGCACATGAAGATCTTATGGCATATCAACAATGTCCCAAACCATCCACTTTTTCTTACAATTATGATAATTAAAAGATGAATAATTAGAATGTAAGTCTAAATTAATATGTCTACAATCATAACATGTGTTCATATGGTTATGAATGTGATTATCCACCTCTTGAATATGAATATGAAAAGTCTAGTTCTCCAATTTCTTCTACATCCAATGATAAAATGCCCAAAAAGTTAAAAATGATCAAATCTGTTAGTGCATCACATAATGATGATACAATAGACATGCAAGAAGTTAGCATTCATGATGTTAAAAATAGCAATTTATCATGCATAACACAATGCATTTCCTCTCTTTCTAATGATAAAACATGTTGAAAAGGATGAATGTTTGCCTTCTTTCCAAACTATTAACAATGTTGAAAATATTGTTCCTTCTTTAGATCACTCAAATGAAAATAGTGAAAGTACTTCCTCTCTAGATCTCAATTATAAAAATGAATGTACTACTTCTCTCCCTATTCTTTTAGATTGGAAAGATGAAAATGATAATACTAGTCAAAGTAGTGTAGACGCATGTTCTTCTACTCTTATTCCAATTCAAGATAAACAACAAAACAGATTTGCCAAAGGTTCAAGTGTTAGTTATGCTAATATTACTTTCTCATATGACAATGATGTATCGAAATTAGAAAGTGATATTGCATCTTCTATCACTTTCTCATTTGAATTCAAAAATAAAAGTGAAACCTGAAATTTTCTTTCTTATGGTTATGTTTCAATCAAAATATAAAATACTTCTATTTCTCCCTCTTTTATATTTTCTGCTCAAAATCATATGTCAATCCTAGATAAAGAAAATGAATCCATAATTCCTATTCCTATTATATTTCATGAAATTGAAAATAATCTAATACCTTGCCAAGATAGTGGTATTAGCATTCGTGACATCCAAAATTATCTCATGGCCTCTCTTGCCTCATCATGTAAAATGAATTTTCATTTACCTAATGTTTCCAAATCATGTGATGATCCTACCTTAGAATACAAGGATGATGGTAAAGAGCCTATTATTCATATGTTTCATATGGATGGTAAATTACAACTTATAAGAACCTCTTTAACTTATTTACCAATCCCTCCTAGTAACATTCTATCTATGATGAGTACTTTAGGAGACCTTCAATGACAAATTAATATTCTCAAGTTGTAAGTGTCCTCCCATGAGTCTAGCTTTAATGATAATATCTTAGAGGACCAACCCCTTATAGGGAAGTTTTATTATCATCCCTGTCCTTATAATTTTGTCATGCCTATGTTTTCTTCCTTTGATGGTCAAGGAGATTCTAATAGTTATTTTAAACAATATATACACTTCTTTGACTATTGGGATACATATGGACGATTGCTACTTAGATATTTCCACATAAGCTTAACTCAATAAGCTCTAGATGGTTTTATATCCTTCAAAATGGTTCCTTACCAACTTTCAAAAAATATGAAGATGTATTCTTATTTAATTTCCATAAGCATAAGTTACCAAAACTACCATTGGACCATCTCCAAGCCTTAACTCAAAATGATGATGCATCTATTCAGGACTATATTATTAGATTTAAGGATATCTTTTATTATTTGAAATACACCCCCTCAAATTTAGAAGTAAAATTCATATTTATTAGGGGTCTTAATTCTCCACTTTGATAAAAAGCATTGCACAAGCCCTTTACTTCTTTTGATGCTTTATATAGGGATGTGCATAAATATACATGTTCCTAACAAATAACAATACTGAATCACTTGTTTCTTCACCTAAATTCAAACATGTTACAAATAATTACTACCACGCAACACAAAAAAACAAGAAGGGTCACGAGCCACTTCAAATACCTTCTTCTAAACCAATAGTGCATACCAAGGAATAAATAGTAAAATTTTTACATAGAGGAAAGGAATCAACATACAAAATGCATCCTATAGTTAAAAACTATACCTCTACTAAGAGGTAACCACTTTAGTTTGATCAATAAAGAGATAGACCACATGACATATTTCATACACTATTGCATAAATGGTTGATTACTCTTCCTCCAAATTACTACCATCCACCACACATATTTGAAAAGATAAAAGTATAACCTTTTTGCACTTACCATGTTATTCATGGACATCATGATAATGATTGTTTTTCATTACGTTAAAATATTCACAACTTGTAGATTGAGGGTTTATTACATTTTGAAAAGACACATCAAGGCCTCTTTCCCCTACTTCTTCTAGAGGTCATTCTATGAGAGTCAAAACATCACATTCCACTCCTTTTTAGGAATGTATGGTCCATCTTCATAGAAGTAAACCAATATAAGAAATCCTCCTAGTGTACCCTCTACTATGAATGATCTTTCCCACATTTATCCTACCAAATAGTTATTACTTGATCAAGCTCTCATTATAGGGACATGTGGTGAGGCATTGAGCCAAAACTGATAGAGCCTACTTGTATATCTACACAATAGATTTATGTACTGAAAGCAAAGCACATAGATATAAATCAGATAATTACACATGATACTCAAATGGATACATTAGTTACAGTGTTATAACCGAAAGCAAAAACCTAGTTACCACTTGATCATTATATTTGAGCTTTCTTATTCCCAATTAGATTCTAGTGTGTATGGTGATTACCTTAGTTATCACTAAATCAAAGTAAATGAACAAATACTAATGCTTTACCACAAAAAAATATCATATTTCATAAACAAAAGTAAAGTATTTGAAATAATACACATAAACTCTATGCAGTACCTTCCACAATGCATGGGTGTATTAAATGTATTTATACCAATAGGTTAATCATAATTTTCAAAATTCCATATGAACATCCACTTGAAAAATAGAAATTTAATCCCAGAGAAATAATTATACAACCTACTAAGATTAATCATGTATGAAATGGTAAGCAATAGGCAATCTCTTTTCCTAGGCAGACCATGCTTGAGAAGCCTTTGCACCATAGATATACAGTGGATTCCACAAAATCCCCATCTATTCCTACATAACATACTCAATTACCTAGAGAAACTAAACATGTTCCAATTATGACTAATCCAAAGGAACCATAAAGCATTGATAATGGGTTCTATGAACCCTTGCTTCTTTTATTATTTCTTCATGACCACAAATTCCTATTATAAATGTAGAATACCACAAATTATATAGATCTAGATATGACACCTATGCATGCTCCTTGGTAGTACCACTAGTTTTATATACCATATTCTAAGCTTGGAGATACTATGAGCATCCCTTGGATGGGATCATAGGATAACCTTTTCCTTTCAAATATTTCAAAAATAAAAATAAAAATCCAAAACTCCAAAAAAATCAAATATTCTAATAATGCAAAAATATTTAAATAATTCAAAAATAAAAAAATATTTATCAATACCATATCATTTTATTTCTATATACACATATGTTTCATGCATCTTTGAGTGTGATACAGGCATACCCAGACACATGATCTATGCACTTCCGGGTGTTGGACCTTTCCTCTACTCACATCATATAGTACATTGAGTGCATCTACTTCTTTGATCACAATTGATACATGCTATGTATAATTTATGATCATTTATACATTACCATGTTTGATATTATATACTAACACTTTCACGTGTCTATATCCATGCTCATATCTTTCACAATGTACTTGATATGTTATGCTATATAACATTTTTTATGCTAGTTGTTTATGTTTCATCTATTTTTATCACTTCCTTGTATGTATTACATTACTTGTTATTGTCTTACTTGTGGAACATTTGAACATGTTCGTTGTTTGTTCACCCATGCACCATTATATGTTGTTTGGACATTTGAATATGTAATTCTTTATTGTATTGGATAGTTAAATATGTCATCCCATTTGATTGTGTGAAATTTGAACATGCCCCTTGTATGAGGTCTCTTTGGACCATTCTTTTACATTGCATTGAGTGATTTTGTGTGTGTGTTTGATTGTTTGTTTAGCTTTTATTATTACTCTCTAGACATTGCCATGGTCTATGTCATGCATCTTCATAACTTAAAGTGATCACATATTGTGATACTAATTGATATATCTACTTTGACAAGTTATCCCTATATGTTACATGATTCATACACAAATTATACAACTACCTTATCCTTTTGAGGTAATGCATCTTCTAGATTTTTTTTCCCTCAAAGGTAAGACATCTCCCAACTTATATTTTCCTCATCTCAAAAGGGGGGACATATCAGTGGAGGCATGTCATAGAAGCATGACCTCCACATTTTCCACAATTTTTAGATTTTAGTGAGGGCATGTCATAAAAACATGACCTCCACACTAATACACCTTATCCATTTCTAGATTTTAGTTTGGTATGTCATAAAAACATGACCACTGCACTTATGCAATTTTTTAGTATCTCTAGATTTCAACAGGGGCATGTCATAAAGACATGACCTCCACACTTGTACAAACTTAAATTTAGTTCCATGATTTAGATTTACACTTGTGTTAGAATTCTATACATGACACTATTTTTTCATAGATGTGAAACAAAGTTTTTTAGATTTATGATGCATAAACTCCAGCTCAGACATATTAGAGGTGCATATGCCATGTTATTTCACTAAAAATTATAAACTTTACCAATTATACAATTTACCATGACATACCGATTACACCAAAGATGTAATGTTATCAAGCTTTTTCTGGTATAATAGTTGGTTTACTTTATAGGTTGAAGTGATTAAATCATTAAAACTCACCATATTTATAGATTGGAGTGATCAAATCATCCAATCTCACCAGATTTATAAGATGAGTTGATTAAGTCACTCACCCTCACCAGATTATATTTATTCACACTTGAGATGTACGATTGAGATATAATGATCTCAATGGTCATGTCACAACTCATCCTTATACTATATTGGGGGCATAATACCTTCAAATATCTAATGTTCAAGTCTAAACCTATTACAATTCCAATGCTTCATAAGGAAGCATCTTTACCAATTCAAAACATCAAGAGGCAACATGGTTGCATCAACACATATGTGTATTCCTTCCTTGTTCTCTTTCTTTTGAAGCATTTCACTTATTTCAAATTTTAGATTATATGCATTGATTTATATTATAACACAATTTTGGTTATAGATCATACACCATAAATCACTTAAAGTGGGCTCAATTAAAGGTAAGGTGTGTTATACACACCCAGATACATTTTTCTTTCCTTTAAACTAATTATTTCATCTTTATGCATTAGTATATTAAAGGGGGGAAACGTAGATACTAAAACTATATATTTATACCATCTTAGTCTTGTGCATTTGATAAATACTAATTAGGCCTCTACCCTTCAGTTGTAGACCTCATGTTGTCGAAAGTCTCACAGTCGTCATCTCAATATGTCTAAATGCTTATCTCTTAGTCTGATCCATATGATTTCGATGACCCAGGTATCCTATATTACACATAAATCTTAAAACTTGATGAACATCATTCATTGTCAGTTTTAGATCCATGTATGTTTCCTATCCCTCTACACAATATTGACTATAGAGGGACACTACTATCGGTGATGGTCTCTAGATCCTTATCTAGTGTCTAGTTTCTAAAATTCATCCAAATTGAAAATGATTTGAAACCTATGTATTGGCCTATTTGTCTTATTAAACCCTACTATGAGATATTTTTAAAATGTGTGGTATAAATGTAAGTCTAAGCCTCCTCATTCTTCATCTATAAAATACCAATTAAATACCTAATAAAGTTAAATTAATCAAATACACAAACACTCTATTGTGCCTTATTCATTCTTATTTTCATATCAATCATATGAGCAGTCATATTACAGGTCTAAAATTTTCAAAGAGTAGCCCATGAGTGAAATATGTCAAATTATAAGCTAGATCACATGCATCTTCATATAGTATATTGTACCCTTGTGCACACATATTTTCCCACACATAGGGAAGATTTACATAAGTTTGAGGCCCTCCTTAGAGTATTAGCTACGTAGGCAACATCTATTGACAAAGGGGTGTTTGGGGCAGCCCGACACCATGAGCCCACTAACCCATTTCTCATCAAGATAATTCTAAGGGTGAGTAAGGGTGAAGAGTTAAGGTTTGATTAGTCAATGAAGAGCAACAACCTGTATTCCATATCTAAATACATTAGTAGAAGGTCAACAAAAAACCTATAATGATGAAGTTAGTCACATCTAGATCTAATCATTATTTTTTATTAGACATCTATACCACAGTTAGACACTAGTGTCAATGGAAGTGTCCAGATCTGATGGTAGTGTACAAATCTGACAATAGTGTCTCTAGTCATGAAAGTGCAACTTTTGGAATGAGATGACTAATCTAGAATATTGATCCTATATAATTACACATGTTTCCAATCCAGATTTGGCTATGTATAGTAAACTAGCTAAGTACCATTGTTTCTTATTTATTAAAATATCTTTCAATAGCTACACTTTACTATTTTTAACAATCTCAATTTTATAATTTTATAGTATTGTTTATTTGAGTTTTGTGTTAGCTAGTATGTTATAGATTAGTTTATCACCCTTATGTTAGAACTACTTATTTATTCTTAGCCCTATTAACCACATTTCAAATTTAGGGTTAAATATAATATCACAACCTTTAATTAATTCATAGGATCATTTATATAGCTTCATATTTGTATTAGGATTGGCCTAGGGTGTCTCCATAACATAAGTAGGGTATATAGGGAGTAGTGATTAGTATTACATCATCATATTATAAAGTTTGTTCTTATTGTAAGGTTGTGGAGGTTGATCCTTCGTAGTGGCTTAGTCACATCCATCATTATTTTTATCTTATTTCAATCATATTTTAATTTATTGTTGTGATTCTATGAATAAATTAATTTCATTACACTTGGATACTCCATTGATACTTTTGGATCGAGGTCCTTCTTATTTAAAATGATCATAGATTATATAAATAGGCTTCTCATATTTTGAATTAAAGACCTATTTGGTAGAAAACCCAATAAAATGAAAGGAAAACAACTAAAAAATAGATCCAAACATTGAAAGGTCTTGACCATGTGTATAAGGGCCCACAAAAACAAAAATTATGTGACCGATGGACCTGATGTTCCCACTCAAGAAGAATCAACAAACTGGTGTTTGTGTCCTAGAAGAAGAAATAAAGACAATCAGTGAGGAGAAAGGAAAAAATCTCAAGAGCACAAATAAATACTAAATAATGAAAAATAGAATAAAAAAGTAGCATGATATCACACAAAGAGCAAATATAAAGACACTAGCACTAGTAAGTCCTTAATTCAAGTCGATGATTTATATACTCAAAACTATATTAAAACATTGTATTGAGGAAGTTTATACCAAAATTAGATGTCTACACAATGCCACTACTTTGATGTGCAAATGTGAGTGAGATATGTGTGCATCAAAGTGAAATGATCCATAATTGAAGTGTGTACCTTGACTTACCATAGGGAGAAGTGGAAGTTTTTTTTATCATGTATCCATCTACACCTTTGTCATTTCACAAAAAATTGTATACCTACCAATAATAGTCATTGGCTAAAAAGTAATCCAACCATATATGTTCCCTGTGCTATTTGAAAATATAAATATAAATTAAATTAAAAGTGAATTTGAAATTCAAAATTAAGATGAACACAAGAACAAATACACATGCTCTGTATGTGAATCAAATGTCATGATAATGTGAAAATCCATGTCCCTATTTTGCTTATTTTGATTACTCTGAATGAAAAAGATTCTGATAAGTGGTAGGCATAGCCACCATTTCTCTGGGAGATTTTTAAACTCGAATCCTATTTTTTTATTAAGGAAGTAGATAATATTTGTCTCCAAGTAGAATTGCCTAAATTTTATAATGCTACATTTAGAGTTTACTAGATTCTAATTAGTATCATTCACTTAGTAATTCCTTAAAAAATGCTCTGATATATGCCCCCCTTTTGAGGTGAGGGATTGAATAACTTGTGTTTGTAATCAATCATATCAAAACAATAGAATTATAAGCACTATATAATAAGATTGTATATATCCAATGCCATATTGAAAGTTTCATAAAACACATATAAATGACTATCATAAAATATTACATACAAATCCCCATGGTAGGGTAGATTTCAGCAACTTGTATACCCCAAGTGTCATGTTACATAAGATAGATAAAATCAAGTCTAGGTCAATGCATAATATATTACATTAGTGAATAGTAATGCCACATCATATAGGAATGATAACATCAAGGCTCAATGGACAATATACTACTCTAGTGAGTATCAATATCATATATCACATGAGTCATAACATTAAGTAAGGCTCAATATATGTGATGCATCCTCCGATGAGGATGATGATGGTGGTGATGGTGAAAAAACACACCCCATAAAAGACATGGTAGAAGAGATGGACTAGTGTCGATGTGAGAAATATAAATTAGTGTGTGGTAAGTTCCACCATTATATGTATTCTCCAATGATTATTTTAATGCATAGGGCAACAACATGCCCTGATGTAGATAAATTCTAAGGATATAAAGATATAACATGTGTAAATACCAAGTATGTGTCCACGTATATGTAAGATAATATCAAATTTGTATGAAGAAACAATGTAATCATATTGGAGACAAGTATGTGATAGGATCTATATATAGTATATATGAACATATGAATCTCATGAATACTATACATGGGTATCATGACCCTAAAGGAAAATATAAGTATAGATGTGATCAATGAAACACATAGTTGAGATGAGTATAATGATGGTGATGATGTCCTCATTTACATAAGATATGTTAAATTGATAACTCGTAATGACCATGCAGGTATAATTCCCTTATTCAAAATGTATAAGTCATGTATGCTAATGTGTAAGATATAATCATGTATATAATAAGTATGACAATGATAATGTGCCAAGATGGAAATGGTACATAAGGTAAGGTGTCAAATAGTGTAATAATACAAGGCACATAAGTAAAGTGGCTTTATAAGGTGAGAGAGTATCTGTGATGCTCAAATAAAGGTAATATTAAGCATGCCATGTATGCATGAAGGTATATGTACAAATGTATGCTCGTATAATGCTCAAACCCAATGTAGTGTCATATGAAAAGTTGTTGTACTGCCCCTAGTGGAAAGATACAGACAAAAGGATCAATGATGAGAGGGACCAATAATTTGCCCCAACTTTTTTTATGTATTCACAAAATGAATATAATAATATCAAGGAGACATTTGGGGGTGTTTTCCCCCCAATAATAAAGTAAGACATGTCCCATATATGTGATGCACTTTTAATAAGGCTAAGTATAGCAATGAATCACAATCAGAGTAGTAGAAGCATAGATGATATGGTACCAAGGTGTAATATATGTGCAAGTATCAATCACAAGTTATGAGATTTAAGCATCCATGTGACAATAATATGTATATATCTGTGTACATGCACGCAAATGAAATTGATATCAAGATATCTCTAATCTATGTAAATTATCTCTATTTAAGAAATGGTAAGCTATAAATATGTTTCCATGAAAAGCCACTATGTGAAGATGCCCCCATAGCATCTGCATGCCCATTAACCATATATATTTTTTATATCTTGCATCTCATTCACTTGAAGTATACCATAAGAAGCACATGTGCAAAACATGGATATTTAAAACTCTAACATAGGTAGATTAGCATGATGTATCATATGACAAAGATAAATAGAATTTTTTATTTTTGTTTTTATCTTTAATAAATGTTTTCATATTTTTAAAATTGTATAGTGAAGGCATGAAAGAATCTACATATAATATGGGATAATGTTGATGTATCAATGAAGCACTAGATGTAGGTGAGCATGGCTAGTGTATAAACTAGTTCAAAGCATAATATCATGGTCATGAATACTCTGATGCAACACACTCAATGTTGAATATAAAACATAGCAGGTGAGTAAAAACCTAAAACATCAAATGACATTGTCATCATAGAGAGAGGGCTAAAAATCCAATATCACTTCCAAGGAAGTGAGGGTCACAGTCCAAATATATCATATGTAGTATAAATCTGAATATGTAATCACAATCTCAAGTAGTAGATGATAAGGTGTAGCTAATCATAAACATGTATAGAAAGAAAAATAATAAAGGGTCATAATTTGAAATAAATAACTATGTATAGTAAGATAAATAAGCAATGATGTTGTTAAAAAAATGACAAAAAATGTATGTGATGAATCTTAGGTTAAGTAGGCAAGAGCACTACCCAATGATATGCTCGCAAGTGCCCTCATCAAAGTAGAGAATTGTTAAATGTGATTGTGCATAAGTCATAGTATGAGAATATGAAACATTCATATCGAATAGGTCTTCATCATCAAATCCAGTGCATTGAGATGTATAATTATAATCAAAGTTGTCCTATATAGGATATGGAGTACTAGACGATGATGAATCATGTTCTTTTTATTCCTATATATAATCCTCATTAGGTGTTTACTTAGGTACCTACTCTTGATATGTAAATTCATCCTTTTGAGGATGATCTTCTTCACTTTTAGTTGTTTTATATTTTAAAATGGAAATATTATCACCCTGGAAATCAAATGCAATATGATCATGAGTCTCTTTTAGTGTTGCATCCATTGATTTTATCCAAGGAGTTCCCAATACCATATTGTACTAAATAAAAGTGGGCTCAACATGGAAAGTAACAAGACATGACTTGGGACTAAGAGATATTGGTAAATCGATGAATCCCTATTTGATGTGCACAGTCAAAGAAATCTTAGTTAAATGTTCAATTTCATGTCCAAAAGATATGAAAAAAGTAATAATACACATATTGACTTGAGTAGTATAATTAACCATATGTAGTCAAAACATAAGTCTTTGTTGTAACATTGAAAACCTTGCTTAGATCAATCTAGTCTTCTTGAGTATGTATGGCTTGAGAACTTATTTCTTCGGCACCCTTTTATTAGGCAAATTTTATTTAGGCATTTATTCTTTATGTAACTCTTCTTTAGGAGATGACATAGTAGGTTGATTATCTTTAGGAGATTTATTGGTATCAATAGGATATGATTAAAGCTCAATGAAACATTTTTCAATAGGATCCATGATTTTGTTTTTAAAAACATAACAACTAATAGTTGAATGCCCCTATGTTTTATGATATTCAAAAAGGTATCTTGATGTAAATGAGGTTGGAAAAAAGTATGCACTATAAATAAGAGGAAGGACAACCAAATTCAATATAAGAATTTTATTCAATATTACACTTGAAGAATCATTAAACTCAAGATATTGATTTGAACCATTAAAATAATATTGAGGACTTGTTTTAGGAGTCATATTTTTCCTAGCCTATGGTGAAGATGTATTATTTTGTGACTAATGGCTCTTTAGAATATGCATGATTCATTTCTAGTGAGACAGTCTCAAAGCTAAGAGATTGAAAATATTTACATGTATGACAAAGCAACTTATCTTTGATAAGAAAGATAATGCCCCTACAAAAAATGTATTGTTTCTCTAAATCCATAGGTTGATAAATCAATTATTGCATACTAGTCTTAAATTAAAAAATATAGTCATAGAATGGTTCAGATTCACCTTGGTGAAGAGAAGGGAGATGCTTAAAAGTAGCATGTGGTCCCTTATTAACAATATATCATGATAAAAATCTCTTCCGACTCAAGGAATGTATATAAAGAGTCATAATGAATTATATGGAACCAAATTGGAGCATGACTTGTTAATATTCTAAGGAATGTCTTAAGAAATATTCTATCATTGAATTAGTATTTTCCAAAGAAGCAAAAAAGTACTTAAGGTGAACATTTGGATCACTTGACCCATCAAACAAGGTAAATTTAGGTTTTCAAAAATCGTGAGAGGAAAGTGAATTATATATCTTACACATTAGATAGTTTGATAAAATATACCATTAGAATTAGCCTTAGAAGAAGATGTAATAGATTTTAAAGATAAATCATGTACTTTTTCTTATAATTCCTCTATTGAATGCATTACACATATAAACTCTTAAGAGGGCACACTAAGGTCCTTAATGGTTCATTCAAAGGTTGAATCTTACAATTGATAGTAACCATATGAACAGTATTTCTCATGGGTTTTAAGTCAAACACTTATCACAAAGCATATGAGATGAAGGAACATAATCACAAGCCTTTGGGGAATCTACACTTTCATTATTTACAAATTTATCTAGTTGTATAATATTGTAGATACTAACTTTATAATTTTATATGACATACTAGTCTTGTATACTTGACAGATATCAATCATGACTCATCCCTTTAGTTTATGGCCTTCTCACTACCAAAAGACTCATGTTCACCATCTCATCATGCCAAATTTCTTATCTTATATTCCAACCCTAACATTTTGATGACATAGATCACCTGTAGCCTAAAGTATGTATAAAACCTGATTTCCATCCTGCATAAACAATTACATATTCTTAGTAGCTTTTTCCCATGTAGGATTTTAGCATCGATGTTACCACCCCAAATATGACAATAATGTCACTACCTTCCAAATGGTCTAATTTCAAATATTCCAATATGTAAGGGTCAACTTATTTGTCTTATTTAACCCTCCTGTGAGTTCAAAATGTGTGGTATAACTACAAATCAAAAATCACTGACTATCAACCTATAAAAATCTAGAAAGCACCTCTCAAGCTCATACTACACTACTAAAAATCATTTGCATAACTGAGTTATACTAACTTGTTCTTATGTATTTACAAATACATCATAGGAGTAGTCTTATTACAAGTTTGAGCATTCAAAGAGTAGCCCATGAGCATTATTTTTCAAGTTACGAGCTAGATCACTAGATCTACTCACATATAACATATTGCATAATTGTTCACACACAAGTCTGCATAATGGGGAGAACTACATCAATTTGAGGCCCTCTTCAGAATATATGGCTATGTAGGTAGTGCTCATTGATATAGGGGTATTTGAGGTAAACTCAACTTCACTTGAGGCCACTAACCCCTGTTTTACAAGGTGACATGTCCAAACTGGATGACCTAGGGTTTTTAGTAAAAGACTCATTTTGGGAACCTATGCATTGATTTTAACTAATAACTTGTAAGGCAATAACAAAATCTAACATGTTCAATTAACTATTCTATAAAAGGATTTGTATTGCAAGTTTGACAAAAGCATCAATATCAGGATAGAAGCATCGATGCTAGTGTTTGTAGTATGATGCTAGTGTCTCATCTGATATAATGTTAATTTCTAGAATCTGATAAATCAAAGTGAATCTTTAGACTATCTTATTCTGCACTTGTACCTATCAGATTTTCATGTGCATGATTTCATAATCTAAGTATTATTTCTCTTTCACATTACTATTTTTAGAATATTTTTTTGTTTTGTACTTTCTTATATTTAACATATTCTCAAATGTAGTATATTTATCAAAATATTGTAAATATGAATTATTTCATTGGCCTGATTTAGAATAGCTCATTCCATAGTTGATTAGGATATTACCCCAACCCTTAATTCCAAAAAAGGTTAAACATTTTGGTGAACTCGACCTTTAAGTCCTCTTGCGCAACCCTAGCTTGCCTTAATCTTTTCAACCTTCTAAAGCTTGAGATTGTTGTGATTGATTTTAGATCCATTTTTCCCCCATTATTATTGGCATATTTATTTTTGTTTAAAATGGAACATGTTAGTAACATATATCATTTTCAAACTAAAGATAAAGAGGCATTAATTAATCATCTAAATACAAATCAATAATTAATTGATGCATTTTTGTATGTTATATGAGATGAAATCAATAAACATGTTAAGGCCAATGCATTTACATCTAGTGATGGTGAATATTTAGGTGGTACTACTACCGATTCAATCCCATTATCCCTCCCCTTGATCATACTAGTGATTCCTACATCTAGTGGGGACACAAAATATGTTTTTACTCCATTTTTCATCAATGATCAAACACCTATTGCTACATCTTCCATGGGAATAATCAACATTTCAACTCAAATACTAGTTTCAATGCCTACATCAACATAATCAATGTTTACATCCCCTTTGATAACTTCTCAAACATTAAATCTTAATCCTGTTGGGTTTACTATGTAAGCTCTTCTCTAAGTTATTCAAACTTTGCAAGCTAAGGTTACAAATATTGAGCAAAATGTTTTAAATCAACTCATGTTATTGATTCACAAGATGTACTACATTATCCTCTTACACTTGAGATATATTTGCACCCTTTGTCAACCAGTTTTGTAACACCCAAGTTCACACTTTATGATGGCAAGGGTGACCCCAAGTAGCATCTCTAATATTTTTATACATCATGCCTTGATTATGCTTCCAATGATAAAATTTTGACAAAATTATTTTCAAGAATCCTAAAGGACTATGCTTTGAGATGGTTCTATGATATACCAATACGATTAGTGAAAGCATTTAAAACTCTAGAAAATTATTTTCTAGCACATTTATTAATCAACAACACTAAAAAGATGCCCTGTGCATAGATTTTCAAGATCAAGCAATGAATAAATGAATCTATCAATGAATATGTTTTGAGGTATAAGACAATGATGGCCATAATGACAAATCCAATGGCAGATAAAGAGCTTCAATATATCTTTAAGAAAAGTTTACTTGCCCCACTATATGAGTCTATTATCTTCAATAAATTTTAATCTTTTGATGAAATATGCCATATTGTCCAAGATCGATAAATGAACTTATTACATTGAACAAGCTTGTGTATGTATCAAACACACTGACTACATCTACTACCAAGTTTCATATCAATCCAACCTATAAGGTTAAACCTACAGAGGCTAAAAAATAAGTAACGACAATAGTCAATATAGTGTGACAACAACCTAATCAAATAATATTATTCAATGCACCTGAGAGATTATTTTCATGATTACCTGAGTCTCCAGCTTTGCTCCTTAATAATCTTATGGAGTGTCACCTCATATCTCTCCCTCCTCCCTTAGAGGTTGATATGAGTCAAACTCTACCAAAAGGATATGATGCAAATGCTTATTGTGACTATCACCAATGTATCAGGCAGTCTACAAACAAATTTTATAAGTTGAAGCACAAGATACAAGACCTAATTGATATCAAACATATCACCTTTGATGATCATCTAAAAGATTCAGTGTCATAACCTGGTGATCATCAACACTAGAAGATATTCAATAATCCATTACAAGATCATTCTAAGGAAACATCAGAAGTGAAAATGGCATATAATGCACATTATCCTCCACCACATTATGGACATCCATTAGATGGGATTATTAGCACACTTACAACACAATACCTCATATGTTTCATATACCTTCTATTATATTTATTGACAACAAAATTATAGATAATGATTCAGGTCTTCACTATTGTTTATTAGAGGACATATTGATCATTAGCCTATACATCATGTTATGATTGATAATGGGTCTAGTGTTAATGCATGTACCATGAAATTACTTACACATTTTGGATACACACTTGATGATGTACACCCTTTGACCAAGATGGTCAGATCATGCGATGGGAAAGCATAATAGGTTATTGGTGAGATTTATTTACCTTTATAGGTTGGTCCAACATATGCAACCACAACATTTTCAATTATAACATATATGAGAATTTTGGATATGTTACTAGGATGAAATTAGATTCATAATCTTGACACAGTACCCTCTGTATTACATAGATGTCTCAAAGATATAAATACCAACATGGTAATCATAGTTTTAGGTATTCGGTATGAGTATCCACTACAACAAGAGAAGTTTATTCTAAGACATATAATAGTAAAACCTATTAAAGTTAATGATGAGTGAAAAGGTAATCAAAAGGTAATCCCCTTTCCTTGGTGGTCAATACTTGAGAGACTGTTACATTATATTTACATATTAGACTCCACAAAGCCCTCATCTACACCTACATAGTCCAATTAGTTTCTAAGAGAAGATCATCATGTTTACGAGAAGGTACAATAACCGGTAGTAACATTTGCACCAAATAAGTCATAAAGGACTAAACAATGGGTTCTATGAACCACTACAACTTATACTACTTCACAACCATAATCTTATAAGCCACATGCAAAGTATCACAGATTCTATAGTTCTAAACTTGGAACATATACACGATCCTTGGTAGTATGACCATTTTATTGCACCCTATCCTAAGTCTAGAGAACCCTACAAGTATCCCTTAGATGGGATCATCATCTAGCCCTATCTTCCCTAAAATATGCAAATAAATAAATAAATTGAACAATCTAGAAAATATAAAAATATTAAAATAAATAAAAATAAAAATAATATTAACCATGCACATGTTTACTAGATTTTGCATATATATTATTTAATTTATATTAGTAGATAACATATAATTTATTTTCTATACACATATGTTTCATGGGTACTTGAATATGATACAAGCATACACAAGATACATGATACGTGACCATACAAATGTTGGACCTTTTCCCCCACTCACGTGACACACTAAGTTGGGGGCATTTGCTTCATTGATCATAATTGATACATGTTACATTGTTTTATGATCACTTTACATTATCATGTTGCACTTATATACTAACACTTGCACATGTCTATACTCATGTTTACATCTTAAATAGTGTGTTGGATATGCTATGTTACATGATATTTTGATAACACATGTATGCAGAGACTAATATGATATGATTATGTTAGTTGCTTATATTTTATTTATTCATTTTATCACATGGATTAATTGAGTGTACTTGTTTCCAACATTATTTTGATTGTGGAACATTTGAACATGTTCCTTGTTTCTTGGTCACAGTGCTAATGAGTGTTGTTTTATTTTGTATGTGTACATTTGAACATGTACTCCCCTTTATTGTGTAGAATTTGAACATGCCTCTTGTTGGTAGTCTCATTGGACCCCTTTTACTTGACATTGAGTGATCTTGTGTGTGCAACTGATTGTTTGTTGAGCTTGTGCTCATTACTCCTAGATGTTGCCATGATATTTATCATGCATATTTGGGCTTGTGGTGATTAGATATGATAAAATTCATTGATACATATATTTAGAAATGATACCACTATATGCTTGATTACTACATGATTGATATAGATATGACATGGTATGGTTATCTTATCCTTTTGAGATAAGGTGACTACTAGGTTACATTACCCTCACCTCAAAATGGGGTATATCAGTTGGAGCATGTCATAGAGACATGCACCCACACACACAATTGACATAATTGGTAAAATTTTATACAATTGACATGATTCAGACATACACTTAGGACAAAATCTCATGTATTTAGCACCAATTTTCATAGATTTGGGATAAATATTTTTAGAAATGAGACAAATATTATATACAGTTTATACAGTAGAGGTTACATACATTTTGATAGATACTTCAGCTTAAGACACATTAGAGGTACATATGCCATGAAAATATACCAAATCACATATGTATATTCATATTATACACCATATATAATAGATTTGATAAGGGGGCATGAACATGGTTCATTCCATTCTCACCACAAATTGATACACTAACATTTTCAAGACATATTGACTAAGATTTTACCTATTTATAGTAGTTAGCTCCCTTAAGTGGTGATATCAAGATTCAATTCCCTCAATGGACTTGGCACTACTCCCATTTTTAGGATCATATTGTTGCACCACTTGACCTTAGATAGATTGGCTAGATTGACTAGATTATGTATACACTTGAGTTATGAAATTGAGATTCAGTACTCTAAATAGCCTTACCACGACTCACCCTTGAACTAGATTGGGGGGATGATCATGCTCCAAATTACCTCTTCACATCTCTAAGGTTAAATTTTGAACCTTTATCTCCAATTCTTTAGCATAGAATCATCATCACCAAAATAAAGTTTCAAGGGGCAACACGATTACATTGACACACATGTATTAATTCCTTGCTCTTTTTAATTTCAAGCATTTCAATTAATCATTTTAAATATTATATGCACTAATTAAACTATAACATGCACTTGGTTATAGGTAATGCACAAACAACAAACTCAAATGAGTCTCAAGAAAAAATCAAGATGTGTTGTACACACCAAGGAACACATTTATTCCCTTTAACCTAGTAATTCATCTTTATGCATTACTAGATTAAAGGGGCAAGCAAAACTAGATACTAAAATCTGATTTTATATGTCATACTAGTCTTGTATACTTGAAAAATACCAATCATGTCTCAACCCTTCATTTTATGACCTTCCTACTTCTGAAAGGCTCATGTTCGCCATCTTACTCTGCCCAATTTATTATCCTATTATCTGACCCTAACATTGTGATGACACATATCAATTTTAGCCTACTATCTGCATAAAACCTAATTTCCATCTTGCACAGATAACTATAGATTTTCAACAAATTTTTACCCTACAAGGCACTAGTGTCTAAATTAGGACATTAGCATTGACACTAATGTCCCAAATCTAACGCTAGTGTCCCTACCTTCCAAATGATCAAATTACAAATCTCTTGATATGTACAAGTCAAAATATTTATCTTATTTAACCCTCCCATTAGATTATTTCAAAAGGCAAGGTATAAATACAAATACAAAGTCATTCATTATCAATCTAGAAAAATCTATTAATCACCTGTGAAGCTCATAGTACACTACTAAAAATCATTTTCAAAACCAAGTTATCCTACCATATTTTTCCCTCTTTACAAATCAATCATATGTGTAGTATTATTTAGGTTTGAAGCATTCAAAGAGAAACCCATGATCAATATTTGTCAAGTTACAAGCTAGATCACTAGATGCGGTCACATATAGCATATTGCACAATTGTTCACACACAAGGCCAAATAATGGAGAAAACTACATCAGTTTGAGGCCCTCTTCAGATTATAAGAGTATGTAAGTATTGTTCATTGACAAAGGGGTATTTAAGGTCAGCTCAACTTCACTTGATCCCACTAACCCTTGTTTTTTAGTGACATGCCCAAATTGGAGAACCTAGGGTTTTGAGTAAAGGATTGATTTTGAGAAACTGTATGCATAATATGAACTAATAACATCCAAGGCAACAATAAACTCTAACATGTGAAATTGAGTGTTCCAAAAAATGATCTGTATTCTAAGCCAGATAAAAGTGTCAAAATCAAGACAAAATCATTGATGCTAGTGTTTGCAGTCTAACACTACTCTCCCATTTGATAGAGAGGTAATTTCCCAAATTTAACAAATTGAGGAAATTATCAGATTGTCTTCTTCATGTGCATCATTTCATAAGCTAAGTATTATTTCTCCTTTGCATTGATACTTTCATAATATTTTTTGTATTTTTAGTTTTTTATATTTAACTTATTCTCAAATTCAGTATATTTATTAGAATATTATAAATCTGGATTATTGTATTGCCCTGCTTTAAAATAGCTTATTCTATAGTTGATTGGGATATCCCCCCAACCTTTCACTCTAAAAAGTGTTAAATAAATATCTTTGAGAATACTAGGATTTCAAGAAAAATTACATTTAAAGATTGAATAATGCATTTCTCAATTATTTATTATACAAAACATTCATATTTTCTCATTTGACATCTCACCAAAATAAAGCATTTACTTCATTTTAGCTAGTATGAATCATGATTCTATCCAAGTTGTGCTATAGACAAAGGAAATGAAACTCTAAGGGTGGAATCAGGGAATTAAACCCTAAAATCAGAATCTATATGAATGAAAAATAGCAACCCCTAAAGGGTATGAGTGTGAAAATCCTAGGTTGAGTGTCAGTAAAGTTGGGTTCATCAAAATGTTTTACATTTTTAGTGTTTATCAATAAAAATGAAAAAAATTGATTACACAAGGGAGATTTACTATTTAATAATGTAAAACAATATTTTCAGATATGCCCTAATGGCTAAAAATATTTAACATGCCAATTTATAATTTTGAAAAAAAGTAATGGACAATAAGGAATGTAAAAGTATCAGAACAATCAAGCCTTGATGAATTTTAAAATTCTATATGGAATTATGAGATGTGCAAGCATGTTTTTTACTATGTGAAAAACCCAAACATATAAATGTTTAGGAAGGGGATTGGTACCTACATTTTGATTTTGGTGGGATTGATATTGACCTAATTTGACTATCATTTGTATATTGCGCTACTTTTTGGACTCTATAACTTTCTATGCCACTTCACCATTGACTGTCATGCATGTTTGTACTTGTGCTTTACACAATCATCATGCCTTATTAATAGTTTTTCACATTCAACCAAGGATTTTGCACATTAATCCAACATTGCATCATGATCATTTTAAGTCTTGTGTCATCACGTCTTGTGCCAAATTAGATTTATAGCAAGGAATCTAGTTGCATTTGATTTTATATATATATATATATATATATATATATATATATATATATATATATATATATATATATATATATATATATATATATAGTACATGAATTCATGTCCCATTGGGTTTGGATTCACTCACAAGCACTAGAACTACATAGATCCCTGATTTGAAGTGTTAAATATATGTAGTTGTAACTCCTCAAGATTTTTCCTAGGGTAGATAACTTGCACACACTATTTTATGGATACATTTATTGAGCATTAGGTCAAGATTAAAAGATATTTTAATTAGATAAATTTTCCCATCATATCAACAAAATGAATATATAATCCATATCATAATGAATTTATGTAGAGGCCCTAAAAGTTATATAGCCTACCAAATAATAGAGGACCAATTGGCATACATAATCAACCACTTATTGATTCTAAACTGGGCATAATCATCCCTCTACCAATTCTTAACCGATTATAGATCATATTCAATATTGGGTTATTTTCTATCTAGACCTTTCCCTAGTCATGTTGAATTAACTAGTTCCCAACAAGTTGACGCACTAACATTTCCCACACAAGATTGTGTTCTTGTACACTCACCTGAAGTACATAGCAAGAAACTAATTCCCATGGGTTTCATCACATGATAATATACTCATCATATATTGGTGCATGATCATATACCTTAATCAATGACTAAATAAAAAATACATAGATGTGGACCTAGTTTCAATTAAGTAAACATACATGATTATGATGACAATTGCCATGAGATTAAGAGTATTCATTGTATATGTTCAAATAACATAGATTCTACTCATAATATCCAAATTAGAATCATAAGTTACATAACAAATGTATTAGAAACTTAGTGATATGAATTAATTATATATTATAGTGTAATAATCAGATTATAATGATATCTATGACTCCACTATTTACCAAAATCAATCAATCTATAACAATTTCAATAGCATTACAAATCTCTACACAAGGATATTTATACTTGGTTCTCTTGACCAAGTTGTTACAACAATTATGACATTTCAGTGACTAGCCAACGATGTCTTAGTGAACAGAGAGTCATGGCATCCATCTACTTTGTTTTCCTATAGATTCAAGCCTTTGTGCCCCTATATTCCCATTTGATGCTAGATCCTCATTGCCAAGTGTCTATCTTCATGCAGGCTAGTGCCAAACTCATATGTGATTGAAGTATGTTCTATCCTTGAGAATCATTCTTTAACCATTTCTCGCTTCTTTTCCACTCCCCAAGTCTTTTGTTGATATTTTGAGCCCTTCACTCTCAGGTTCTCTATTTGTTATGCCTCTCCTTTGACTAGGTCTTCTTACATCATGATCTCTTTCACCATGGTCTTGTTTGTTATGCTTGTTCGATTCCATTCCCAAAATACTTAGCCAAAATTTGGGGTCCAACATCACCCCACACTATGCTCTTAGTCCATACTATATTAAGCACCGGTCTCGACCTCAACCAAAAATTTAGGACCAATATGTTTGATCTACTTTTTGACATCTTCCCCATGTGACAAGGTGTTGAGCAGCTTTGTTGTTATTTCCTCAATTTCCACCTTCAAATTTTTGGTCTCCTCAGGTTGATTGGGACACTCACTTGCCTTATTGACCAATAGTTCAAGGGATGTGGAAGCATCCTTTTGAACCTCTTCAAGCACGGTGACCTCACCTACAACTTATCCTTAGAGTGCCACAAATTTGGAATTTATTTATTATCGATGCACATTTATTATTTATTCTATAGTTTCAACATATTTAAATGTTATTGCATGCTTAGTGTGGTCTCTTATTAATAGGATGACATCACCTAATTGTTGATGGTGAAGGTCTTCTTCCTAGATTTGAGTTTCCAAAATTTTATGGGGTCATAACAGTTTCTAAAAAAAATCTCATCTAGGATGGGAATAACTTCCCCAACTTGATGTAAGGCACATCTACACACCCTCATTGCTTTAGAAAACTATTTAGTTGCCCATATGGTTTCATATCTTTGCATGAGATGCTATTTGCATCATTTCAATAGGAGATCCACTAGGGTCTCTAGATTGTCAATAGCCTCACCCTCTAAGGACCCCATCCGCTAGTGCCAAGTCTTAGCTCATAATAGCCTTACATATATTCAATGTTTTGACCTTAGTTGATGTTGTAACTTCCAACTAACATTCAACTCGGATACTTCCTCTTTAAGTTTATCCTAGGGGAAACTTATTTATCAAACATTTCCACCACTCTACCATGTTTTTGTTCAGCGCAATGTGCATTAGGTTCTGTAAGCACATTTTGTCTTGCTAACTTAGAGGTCATTTTTAAGAGTGTTATGTTAGCTTGTAAAGGAGAAAGTTATCAGGTATCAACCCAAATGGGTGTGGGAAATGTCTTCTCTTGTGAATCCAATATCAAGCTATCAAGAGGCATCTCAAAATGGTGTTATTCATTGTACATGTCAACGAAAAATGACATCTCATATTGGGTGTGAATAAAGGCATCTTTCAGATCAAAATGGGAATACAAATAAAGCATATTATCAGGGATGCCTATCTAGTATTGGGTGTGAAGGTTTTTGGCTGCATCAGACACTTGTGGTTTCATAGAGTTAGTTGGTTGTTTCCCTTTGATGAGATCCTGCTCAAGTATCTTAACTTCCATGTCCTACTTTAGTGATGTGGTCCTAATTTCAAATTCATTCAATTTTTCTACTTTAGAGTTAACCCTCTCTTCGTCAAGTGGATCTTCAATCTCCATTCGCACCTTTTCAAGGGTGGTCTCTTCCTCTTGCATCAAAGAAAGTGTCATCTCTAAATTAATATCTCCTTGCTCTTCAGTCATCCCCATGGTCCCTCTTAGTAGTTCTTCTAGCTCCTCCTATCACCATCCTAAGGCTCTTTTACTTCTTATTCTAAAGGAATAGTTTATGTTGTTGGTGTTAAGCCTTTTGGTTGACTTGCTAGTGGATCTCTTTTTGCTAAAGCCTTTGGAGGTAAAGCACTCTGTGGTGGTGCTTGGGCAGTCCTTTGCCTTTTTAGTGGCTTTTCCTATCAATTGGTGGCACTGGCAAAAGATTCTCTTTCTCATATTATGCACTTCCTGAAGCTTTCTTCTTAGATTTCAACATATAAAAGAGATTATGAATGGAGATCCCAACCAAGGTTGGATGAACGTTGATGTTAGTTCTATCTATCTCATACTTTTCTCTATATGGTTTCTTTCCAGGGTATCCATACATTTTGTGGAGAGTGTGAATCTCTGAGTCGATTCATTCTACTTCAAGTATTATCGATTGTGCATTGTATATGTGGTTGATAGAGTTCACAATGTACCACATTGTGAAATCATATGATAGCTTTAACTAAGTAGAAATCTCTCTAGATGGGGCCATCCTAATGTGTATAAGAGAAAAGTATTACTTGATAGTAAATTTGGCTTGATCACCAACCTATGTAGGTAAGTCCTTTGTAATGCACCATTTATTCCCAAAGGGCTTCCTTCATGACATCATACCATGACTTCATCTTAAGATTAAAAGTTAAGGTAATATGGCTGGGGCATGTGAATGCTTTGTAGCACTTTGTAGGGGACTTGTTCTCAAATGGGTATAACCACCTCAATTCTCTAGAAGTGTAATTAGGTACACCAATTTCATCAAACACCATTAGCAAAAGGAATATGCCCCATAGGAACCTATGGTTAGGTGTTTGGTGAGCCTTCTTTGCATCTATTATAATCTTATTAGAAAAATGCATTGCCCAATTATACTTTAGGCCCTCGGTGACTTGGTGAATAATATATAGGTGGGTCATGTCCACATCCTTCCATCTATCACTGATGTCAACCTTTGTCATGATAATACATGCAACTAATCTAAGGGTGAAATCTTATAAGTTTTTAGATGCATTGTGTGGCCCGGTTTTCAGTATTTCAGCATCGTGGCTATTTTTTTTATTTATGTTGAGTCCTCTAAATAAAATTCAAGGTTTGCACTAGAGAATTTCAACTCTGATACCTTGTTGATTCTTTCACTTATGATTTTCATCTGGTACCCAACAAAGTAGATATAATCCTCATACATGTGCAAAAGTAAAAACCTGACTGCCTCTATAGGTTTTCCAAAGTAGGGGAGGTTGAAAAGCTGGAAGATCCCCACAGAGTCCAAGTCCTTGAATATCTTCAAATCATATACCAATTCACTCTTGGTGTTTTTTTGCTCGACTTTGTAATCATATTGTAGCTCAACCTCATTTCTAGGTTGTTAGTGGTTGTAATAAAAGATAGTGCAAGTGGGCACATTAGATACCTAGTTTTTCGCATGTAACACCATTTTTAGGTACTACATCTCCTCAATTAACAACGGTGGAGGTGGAGGTACTTGAGCTTTCTTTTTAGTTTGATGCGTCATCCCTGTTCCTTTGTCTTTCATGTGCTTGCCTTGTTCTTCAAGTTTTTCCTCCCTTATTAACATTGTTTCCCCACCAACACTTAGTTCTTCTTCTTCTGAAATGGTTGCTAGTGGATAGCTTTATTGGGCCTTTTCTTTAGACTACATCACCCTTCATGTAGCTCAAATATTGAGGCACGACCATCCAATGTTCCCAAATGAATACATTTTTGTTATTGTAGGTGTCTCATCTCTCTTGCTTTGATGCCTATTAATGGAATATACCAACCTCTGCAAACTGCAACTCAAGAATTCTTCCATGTTATTTTTGTCTAGCTAACTTTGGTTGTTTATTTAGATGAGAACACACTTTTAATGATCAATAAATAACTATAAATTGGTACTCTGTACTTGACTAGAATTATCCGAATTCATTTGTTCACTCTTTAGCTCTATAAAATCACAATTGTAGCAATGATAAAATGTGAAATGAACCACTTAATGTCTTTTTATAAGTTTGAGGGGGTAACTTGGTATTTATTACCCCCTTTGCTATGTACCTAGGGATATGATATATTGATGTATATGGGTTGATGGAGATGCCGACATGTGGCACACATCCCCTTAGTTATATGGGTACAATATATTAGGATAATAGAGTAATTTGTGGAAGTAGTACATTGGGTAATGGTCAGCCTACATTGGGATTAGTAGGTTATCCATCCATGGGTTAGATAGATGTATATATATAGGAGATCATTATCATGGTAAAAATATCAAGTAAGCATTGAGTATTCTATTGTAAGAGGATATTGGAGGTTGTCCCCTCGAAGAGACATTGTGGAGTTATTCCTTACTGAAGGAGTATTATATGGTGTTTCCCTACCTTAAGGGTATTTCTACATATATTGAATATAAAGATCTTTACAAGTGGTATTAGAGCTTCGATTTGGGCAATTTGTGGAGTGAAACCCTAGTTTTTTATTTTTTTGAATCATCAATAACTTTTGATTGGTTGCAAATTTTTATACATATTTTTTACTGAATATAGATAATATTTCAAATAAGTCACAGTAAAAAAATGAGATTTTTTGAATCATTTTGAGGGAGTTATTGCTATTTTAGGTTTTATAATAATTTCACTATATCTTCTGAAATATAGGGAATTTTTATTCAAAATTTTTACTGGAGATGTAAGCAGATATAAGAGAATCACAGTCAAAATTTTAGAATTTTTTGAGTTTTTTGAAGTGATTTTTTGCGATTTTATGGATCAATTTTGACATTTTAGGGTTTCATGAACCTTAATTTTTTTTGTGGATCATGGAGTTACAAACATTTTCAGGGGAAGATGATATTGATGCTAGAGAATGGTGGCTCCTTTTGGAGAATCATTTTACAAAAAAATTTGGGCAAAGACGATTACTTTCTTTTTTGTCTGGGCCTGCACTACATTGGTTTGATCAATTGAGCTGTACAGAAAGGTTTTCTTCATGGACAAAAATGGAACACATCTTTTTAGATCGTTGGGCTATAAAACAAGAAGTAGAAAAAGAAGAAGTAGTAGAAGAAGAAGAAGAAGTAGAAATAGAAGAATAAGAAATAGAAGAATCAGCAGAAGAACAAGAAGTAATAGAAGAATCAACAAAAGAACAAGAAGAAGAAGAAGTAGAAGAAGCAATAGAAGAAGAAGCAGGTGATGATGATGATGATGATGATGAAGAAGAAGAAGAAGAAGAAGAAGAAGAAGAAGAAGAAAAATAATTGGATGATAAAGGTTCAAATTATTTGGCTCAAAATAAATCTGAGTCAATTTTTCAATTTCATGGATGCATTCAAAAGAAAAGGGTTATTGTGTCCATAAACCCTACCAGTAAATATAACTTCATCAACATGAATGTGTCCAAGCATCTACATGTTCAAGCAAAGAATATCAAAGAGGTTCAAGTAGATGGTAAGAATATTTCAATGTTTGAAGATCTAAAGCTCATTATGGAAAAATATGTTTTGCATTCAGATTTTTATGCTTTGGATATGGATGATGTGGATATAGTTCTTGGATATCCATGGTCAGAGACTTTGGGAACAATGAATATTAATGTTCAAAAAAATTTCATGAAGTTTTGGTATAAGAAAAATAAGATCACTTTACAAGATATCATAGTGAAAAAAGCACCAATAATAGTCCAGGTAGATCGTGAGGATGAGATGGAAATAGGTGATGAAGAACATGATGAAGATTCATATGATATAGATAAAGACACACTACAAATGAACACTTCATATACTCAAGAGACAAAGAAGGAAAAGGTGGAAGAGGTAGAAGCAAAGGTGGATAAGGTCAAGGTATTGGAAAAAGTTGAGGTATATAGACACCCACATCATCATGAGAGGAAAAAATCATGGAACCAGGTGAGGAAGTGTCATAACAACAATAATTTTGTCTATACAAGAAATAAAATTTCCAATCATTATGGATATGCATGGAATCCAAATAAAAAATACTATGGCACATGGAATGAATGGGGAAATCACTATGAATATGCATGGAAGAATACCTACTATGGTCATGGTTGGAATCAGAGAAGCACAACGGAATATGGTACATGGAATAAAAAAAGGAATAATTATGCTTGGACACCAAAGCAATCTAATTATGATCATGAACAAAATCAGAGGAGCATAATGGATTTTGGACACAAGCTTGGAGAGATATCACCTGCCAAGATCACATATGGATGGTTAAATGATCGAGATTGGAGACAAGTGTGCAATGATTTGAAGCACACTCATTATTTGGTTTCTTCCTATGTTTCGGGGATGAAACATGTCAAGGAGGGAAGTAATGCTATGTACCTAGGGATATGATATATTGATGTATATGGGTTGATGGAGATGCTGACATGTGGCACACATCCCCTTAGTTATATGGGTACAATATATTAAGATAATAGAGTAACTAGTACATTGGGTAATGGTCGGCCTACATTGGGATTAGGAGGTTATCCATCCATGGGTTAGATAGATGTATATATATAGGAGATGATTATCATGGTAAAAATATCAAGTAAGCATTGAGTATTCTATTATAAGAGGATATTGGAGGTTGTCCCCTCGAAGAGACATTGTGGAGTTATTCCTTCCTAAAGGAGTATTATATGGTGTTTCCCTACCTTAAGGGTATTTATGCATATATTGAATATCAAGATCTTTACAAGTGGTATCAGGACTTCAATTTGGGCAATTTGTGGAGTGAAACACTAGTTTTTTTTTGTTGGGTGGACTTCACTAACGCCTAAAGGTTTTGGTGTAGCAGTTCGTTACATGTGGTATCAGAGCCTCCACCCAGGTTCAAGTCACAGAGCAGGTGGCTACGCCAGCATGGTAGTGTTCGTCTGGGTTCCATACACATAGGGAATTTTGGTGGTACGAGCGCAAATCCAGCCCAGAGTTTGGGCTTCAAAAGCGTGGTGGGATGTTATGGTTCTGGTGGGCAGACTTCACTAACACCTCAAGGTTTTGGTGTAGCTGTTTGTTACACCCTTCCTTTTGACCATAAATTCATGCAATAAATACGTCTAATGGTATTGCCATGATGTGATGTTGGCACACTTGCCATTACCACTACCTCTTGGTATTAATGGCATGTCTTGTCCCACACTTTTCTCAAAGTACATAATAATTGTAAGAGAATTTTAATATTCATACCAAGAGAATATTCACACCAAATTTGATAATCATATTTACCTAGGCAAGCTTATGGTTATGCACCACATCTTGTGTAGCCTTTGTCGTTATACACCTTTGCTTACATACCTTTGCATCTACACATATCCCAATAGACCATACCTTGGCACTTACATGCAAAAACCCTTACCCCACACTAATCATGCTTTGTGGTCCTTTACGAGAATATAAGTATCAAGTTACAAAAATAATACAAAACAATAAAAAGGGCATGCAACTAAGGTAATGTTTTATTAAAAACAAGAAATCCTAAACTAATGGCATATGCCTTATTAGTAAAATCAAGATAAATTTAAGCTAAAAAATATGGCCATAGCCAATGACCATTATAATGACTAGGAATAAATTATCCATCTAATCATTTTAAATGACACACATCGGTATGATGAATACTGTGAATAATAAAGGGATGGTCCTAGTGAACATGAAGTTTCTCAGAGTGGCATGCAAACTTTGAGTCATAGAGTAAAACTTGCATACTTGGTGTAAAATTTTTATGTTTGAGGTGGCAATCATGTCATGCCTTATGTTTGCATTTATCCACATAGTGACTCTAATGAGCAATAAAATAAGCTTTGTCTAGTTGTAACAAGGCATCTAGGCATACTTTCAATGATGGTTCATCATCAATTCATCTAATGCACGTAATACAAAGAGAGGGAATTAAGAATTATACTATAAGAATGGCCTCAATTTTAAACACAAGATTGAATGGTATACTTTTGCTGAGGTGATTGTAAGCTATTTGGTAGGCCCAAAGAGCTGTAAAGACCCGATCATCCCATTTGGTGCATCCAATATTACATATCTTTGTGAGGGTTGTGTCTAAGATTTTGTTGAATGCCTTAGTAGTGACATTTGCCTTGGGATGATATGGTGTGGTCTTGTGATGGGCAATCATAAATTTAGCTAATAATACTTGGATAGTCTCATTGAGAAAGTGCATTCCATGATCAATATTAAAACTCAATGGACAACCAAACCTTGTAATAATATGTTCCCAAATGAAATGCACTACAATTGTCATAGTACAATCTTATGTTAGCATAGATTCAACCTAGTGGGCGAGATAATCGATCACTGTGATAACATAGTGGGAACCAATATGTCATCTAGCTAGGTTGATGGGGCCAACAAAGTCAATGGTCCATTTCTCAAATGGTTCCTATGATAGAATAATGGCATTACATCCTAGTGATTAGGTTTCCCCATGCAATAGCAAATATCACATTAACATGCATGCAACTTTGTATCTTGGAAAAGTATATGCCACCATAAAATAACTAATAAAACTTTGCATATATTAGCCTTGCCAACATAGTGTCCTCCATAAATACCTTCATGGACTTTGCAGAGCACATCAAGGAGTTCATGTTTCATGACACATCATTGAAGAACTTCATCTTGACCAAGCTTATAGAGGTCACCTTTGATGAGCTAGAATTGATCAACATGAATGACTAGTTGTTTTGTAGCCCATAGAATTAAATGATCTAGAGTTTTGCTAGTGGTTAATAAGGTTTGTATGTCTTATAACTCCTTAAGAACACATGAGATGCAAAATAAATACACATCAAGCAAGTCATATTTGATGGCACGTACTAGTCCACTAGAATCAATTATTGAGAGATGGTCGAGACTGTAATTAGCCTTACCAGGCTTAACCATGATGGAGAACTAGAATTCTTCGAATAAAATGATCCAAAAACAAATGTGACTATGTAAAATGGGTTGATTAACCATATACTTCAATGTTTCATGGTCTATGTAGAACACAAAAGGAGTCACCAATAAATATTATCAAAAAATTTATAGAGCATAAACCATAGAGACTGCCTTGCACTCCATGGTAATATAGTTACTCTCAACTGGAGTAAGCTTTATTCTTTCAAATTAAACATGTTAATCTAGATTATCTTCTCTAGGTTTCACAAGTATCACACCAAGGGCCATACCAGAAGTATTGACATGGACATGGAACAGTTTAGTCCAATCAGGGAATTAGAGAATCGATGTAATGTTGAGCTTGTTTTTTAAGGCTACAAAAGATTCTTAGTATGAGTGGGTCCAAATTAAGTGTTCATTGTGTTTCAAGAGCTCCTCCAATAGTGTTTCAATCCTTGCATATCCATATATAAAACTCTTATAGTACCCAAGATGACCTAGAAAGGTCTGAACATTTCATTGAGTAGTTGGCATTTGTAGATGGAGGATGACCACAATCTTAGTGGGGTTCACTATAAGGCCATCTCGGCATATAATGTGACCACAGAGAACACCGAATGGAGTAGAAAAAAGACACTTCTTCAAATTGAGATTAGATTTGAAGTGTTTTGCAGCGCTCAAGCATAACCTTGAGATTGGAATAGTGGTCTTTCACCAATATGTATATGATCCAATCATCCAAATAAACCTAAAATAAATAATGAACGAAGTCTCGAAAGGCCTCAATAACTATTCTAGAAAATATGATGGGTGTGTTCTTCAACCCAAATGACATGACAATATACACAAAATATGCCCATTCAGTGGCAAATGTAGTCTTATGTCTATCCTCCTCTATGATCTGGATCTGATGGTATCCTAAGAACCTATCTATGAAAGTATAATTTCACACTAACAACACCTTCAAGGATTTCTATGATGAAAGGTTTTGAGAAAGGATCAATAATGCAAGCTACATTAAGTACCTTGTAGTCTACATAAATTTAGATGCACTCATATTTTTACACTTATCACCATGGGGTTAACCCACTCAAAATCACTAATAAGAGTAATAACTCTTACACACAACATACTATCAATTTCTTCTTTAACCCATACACATAAATTTGGATTCATTTGATAAGGGCATTTCATGATTAGGCAAGTGCCTTCAACTAGTTTGATATGCATTTTACCCAAGGATGAGTGAACACCCTTCATCTCACTATAATTCCTAGGAAAGACATATTGATATTCCTTCAACAACTTGAACACTTTGGAGATCTCAATATAGGAGTAATAATTACCCACAATAGCCATATTTGGTGCATCCTTTGTGCCAATGTTTCATTGTATGGTTTGAAGTGGTTTCAAGTACAGGTGTTGTGTATTAGGAATTATGTCACAAATAGTTCTAGTGTCATAGTCCATGGTACATCCAAATGATTGATCAATGGGTCAGGTGGATAATATCCTTCACCTTCATCAACATGGAACATGAGTTTTTTCTTACGTTTTCAAAAAAAATCATGTAGTTCATGATTGATGACAAATTTGGGTGTAGAGGAGGATTGATCAATCAGATCATTGAAAATGGTCAACCCTTCTTCCATCACACCATGTATGTTTTGTAGATGATCTTCTATGGTACTTGGGTCACCAATAACTATTTGACATAATGCTTATAGTGTAATGTGCAAATCCATCCTTGGAGACAAATAGGATAATGTCGAGACCATGTTATTTTTTAGCAAATGCTAGAAATAGGTACCTAGATGGCACTCCTTGTGAATATACCATGTTCTGAACCAGGTACTCTAGGTGTCATAAAATGCATGAACCCACATATATTTTAGTAAGAAATATTCATCATCTAACCACACTACCTCGCATGCCTCTAGGGGAGGTTGTGGTGATCAGACACCACTATAGCTGATAGTGCCTCACACATGGTTGTCATGATGGAATTGATGATGTAAGGTAGAACATACTTGGTTCTAATGAAGGAAACACTCATGATGAGTTTACCACCACCATATTATTGTGCCATAAAAAAGGTGAACCAATGAATGCACATGATCAACATTAGAGTTGTATAAATCCTCCAGTCACTTGATGAAGTCACAAACTTCCATTTTCTCATGAAACTGCAAAGCTTCATCAAGACTTTCGAGTGGCATATCTATAATTAGTCCTTGCATGACTTGTCTCATGACAAGATGAAAAACCTATGGCACTTATGGTACTAACACAGAATGTCCTCACAACTGCCAATGTCACCACACACTCTTTTATTAAGGTCATAGTCACCTTGTGCCCAATAACCCTAGGCAATACTTGCAGTATCAGAGAGGGAATATATAGCCATCCATGAGAGGATGCCATCAGGGGTAAGATCATGATGCTCACTAATTCAAACTATGATGTTGTAAATATGATTAATATCCTCATTCATGCTAACAAGTTCAACATATGGGGCCCCATGTGCTTCATCCAATGGGATGATGACGTGTTGATCAATATTTTCAAAACTAATATATCTCTTATTAAAGATTAAATCAGTGTTGTTAACATAGCACCAAGGATGACCCAATAGGGTTATAAAGTCATTATCCTCAGCCAATTCTATAACTTCAAAGTTAGCTTTGAAATATACCCTGAGGATATCTATAGTTACATTTTTAAGAATGCCAATTGGCAGAGCACAGGTTTTATTAGCCATGAACAATACATGAGGTGAGGGTTGTAAGGCCAAGTTAGCCATTTTTTTCCATGTATATTTTATGAGGACATTGATCTCAGCACTAGTGTTGACTAAAATGTCCTATATCACCCATCCATCGATGGCAACATTCACCAAGATTTCCTTGTCCTTTTGCAGGCTCAGAGGAATAGGAGTATCTTATCATCAAGCATGGTTTAATCGATAATCTTTAGTTGGCCTTGGCATTTGATGTTTAATCTAATCACTTAACTTTGGGACAATATCCTCTTTGGATAATATCCTCTTCTAACATGCACTTACAAAGTTTTTGGAAGTCATCCCATGTCACTTCTTGATGTTTTATGGCCTTCTGTATATCAACATATTGGGTGGCATCACTGTCCTTAAGAAATTGAATTTCCCCTTGTAATTATTATACCAAAGTCATAGTATTTTGGAGCACTTCTTTCTATTACTAATCATCAAGATACCTACTTCCACAAGGCTTATCATGTTGTACCTTCTCAATTGGTGTAATGATGTAGACTGGGACTATCCACCACTTTGCATTGTAATGTTAACCTGTTAGACTATCATAGTGCTAGATCATGGTCCCTAGTGTGGATTCTCAATGCGTATCATACTGATACCCTTTTCATTTATTTATTTTTGTGATGGTTGTGTATAAATTAGGGAATTCTTCCAACCTGTGCTCTTTTTTATAGAAAGCACATGTTGGATAGATCGGGTAGTCTCACGAGTAGTGATCTAGAAAACCATATTTATATCATGTTTGTGGTGGAAAACGTCCACCTCCTCATCCCCATCCTTTGCCTCATCCATGATTCCACCATTCTCTTGATTATTTTAAATAAAATCTTGACATGTACCACACGCACGTGCCTCATAAATATCAATGATGAGATGACAATCATTAGTGTCATGGCTATATGCATCACATATCTTGCAATACTCAGACACTTTAGACTGTGTGACCCTTTGTAATAGAGGATAAGATTAAACATCATGGTATTCATGGAAAATTTCATAAGACTACTTTAATACAACATGGATATTCTTACGAGGACAATTATTTCTATTATGACCCTCAAACTCACAATTGGTACACCATAAGTTGCTATGAGTGTCATGAACATTGTTTGTAGTCACCTTTTCTTGTTCTAATTCCATTGAAGATATTTGAGCTTATATAAAATGAATGCTTCCAGTATCGATGCTAATAATAACTTTAGCATAGAGGGAAACCTCCAAGGCCTTGTGCTGGCTAGTAAATGTTCTTTGAGATAGTGTCTATCTAAAGGGGAGAAACAATCCTCTTATGAACCACTGAGCATGTTGAGTGACATTGATCTTAAATGAAAGTTTAGATAGGAGTGTCTTAAATCATGCATCATACTTATACACACTTTTGATTAGATCTTATTTTATGTTAAGTTGTGGAGCTAAAAGCTTCACTGATGCAAATGGAGGAGGTTGTTGAGTTGCAAAGCAACCGACGTCAGTTTGATCAACTGACGTCGGTCATCTTCAGTGTTCGCAGTAATCGACGTCAGTTATGGGTCGGCTGACATCAGTCAAATAGGAACCGATGTTGGCAACTTGTGTGTGCGTGCATTTGCATGCGCTTCTAGAACTGGTCTAATTTTAGACGAATAGTCAATTTACATGTAAAAGACTAATTTTAGTCTTGAGTCTACGTTTCTAATGATTGTAATTAGAAAGTCTAATTATTGTTTGTATGGGATCTATTTAAGAGACCCATGGGGTTGTATTGTAATCAAGGACAAAGAAGAGATCCTTCCAATTGTAAGATTAGGTTGATCTGCAGGTGTGCAAGATCAGGGGAGATCTACATGGTAAGTAAGATCAGTTGATTTGCAGGTGTGCAAGATCAGGGAGATCTACTTGGAGTACTTTGAGTACTTGGTGTACTGGCAGTGTTGTTACTGACTGGTGGAGGGTACAACTCTGTGTTTGAGTTGTGGTTATAATTGGTTGTGAGAGAGAGAACTCTTGAGGGAGAATTACTGTACATCTGAGAGGTGTGGAAGAAAGTGTGATTTCTTCATTGTATTTCCTTTTGGAAGAGTGTTAATACAAGATTGTATTATCTCTCATATTCTGTGTTGTTTCTAAATTCTAGTTACATATTACTTCTGGTTTAATTTCGTGTTTATTCGCTTATACAAAGGTAATCAATTATGCTCTTAATCCTAACAAGTGGTATCAGAACCTGGTTCAGAGCAGGTTAGTGTTTGTTGATTACAAGTCACTCTCAGAGGTTTCTGATTGAGTGGGAGTATAGCAATGGCAGAAGAAAGTAAGCTAAGAATGGAGAAATTCAATGGCAAGAATTATCAATTACGGAGGATGCAGATAGAAGATTATCTGTATCAGAAAGATCTATACTTATCATTGGGTGGGGTTGCAAGCAAGCCCATAGATATGAAAGATGAAGAATAGAATGTTCTTGATCGGAAGGCTCTGGAATCTATAAGGTTGAGCCTGGCATCGTTTGTGATTTCCAACTTATCATAGGCTAAGACAATGGTAGAGTTAATAGAATCTTTGGCAAATTTATATGAAAAACCCTCAGCTTCGAATAAGGTATTTCTTATGAAGCAATTATTTAATTTGCAAATGTTGGAAGGTGGATCTGTACATAGTCATCTTAGTGATTTCCATGGTTTGGTAAGCTAGTTAATTTCAGTCAATATAGCTTTTGATGATGAAATTAAGGCTCTCTTAATCTCATGCTCTTTACCTGAAAGTTGGGATAGTTTGGTAATGGCAGTTAGTAATATTTCATCTGCTTCAAAAATCTTAAAAGTTGATGATGTTGTTAGTGTAATCTTGAATGAAAAAATTTGCAGAAAAAGCATAGGGGAATCATCAGGTAATGCTTTAAGTGTTGAAATTAGGGGAAGGCAAAGAGAGAAGATCGAGCAAAGGAAATCAAGGTCAAAGACAGGCAGGAGATCTAGATCCAAGTATGGCAGTAAAATCTGCTAGAATTGTGGAAAGAAAGGGCATGTAAAGAAAGATTATTGGTTGGTATAAGATCAACATGAAGGAAATGAAGAAGCAGATGTTGTAGGTATTGTTGCACAGGATGCTCTTGTATGTTCCTTGGATAAAGTGGAATCTTGGGTTTTAGATTCTGGTGCCTCTTTCCATGCAACCCCAAATAGAGATTTTTTGTCATGAGTATGTCCATGGAGACTTTGAAAAAGTTTATTTAGGGGATGGTAAGCCTTGTCAAATGGTTGGCAAAGGGAAAGTGTAGCTGAAATTGTAGACGAGCAACACATGGGTGTTGAAGGAGGTCATGCATGTCCCAGGCCTGAAGCGGAATTTGATTTCTGTTGGAAAGTTGGGTGATGAGGGATGCACAGTAACTCTCACAACATAATCTTGGAAAGTTTCCAAGGGTGCACTTGTTTTAGCAAGAGGTAAGAAAGTAGGTACTCTTTATCTATCTACTTGTATTATTGATTCTTCTTCTGGTTTATCTACTTCAGATGTAGATGCAAAGATGTGGCTCTGTAGGCTTGGTCACATGAGTAAGAAGGGGATGCATGTTCTTGAGTCAAAAGGTAAGAGTTCAGATTCGAAAAGCATAGATCAAGATTTCTATAAGCAACAGAAGAAAGTGAGGTTTCTTGAAACTGGGTCAACAAAGAAGGGAGCTTCTATTGGAGGATCACAGTGGTATGCTACAATAAAGGATCATGTTTATTACAGGAAGAGGAAATTTGATGTTTTTGACAAGAATAAGAAAGCCTTGATTTTCAAGGAGAAGATGATGAACAGAGATCAGCTCAAGGGGTTGAATAATTCTAAGCAGGGCAGTTTGGACAAGGTTATGATTCAAAGTGAGCTCGCAGGTAAAAAGTCATCACTCATAAGAAAACACAGTTACCGACATCGGTCAGGTGGAACCAACATCGAATAGATAGGTACCGATGTCGATCATGTGCAGACCAGAGTCGGTGATGTCGAGCAGGTGGACACCGACATCGGTCAGGGAACTGGCATCGATGATCAGGAGGCAATGACATCAGTTGGGTGCAGACTAAGGTCAGCTAGAGATGACCGACATTGGTCACTGTTAAAATGGATTTTGGGCAGACAACAAGCTGTTAAGGAGTCTCAAATGCCCATAAGGAGGATTGAAAGGGTAAGTAAGCCTCAAATTTGTTATTCCCCTTCTTTACACTACTTATTGCTCACTATGGTCAAGAACCAGGAAGTTTTAAAGAGGCAGAGCAGGTAGAATCTAAGAAACAGTGGGAGCATGGCATGAATGAGGAAATTGATTCCTTGGAAGAGAACCAAATGGGAGATTTGGTAGAGTTGCCAGCCAAAAAGAAAGCACTGAAAGATGAATGGATTCTCAGGTTAAAGAAATGAGAGAATGGACACGTGAGACAAAAGGCCAGGTTATATGGTCTTGATCAGGCTGCAGGACAATGGTGTTTAAGGTTTGACAGGTGTATACAAAGCATGGCTTTAGTCAATGTCAATGTGACCATTGTGTTTAATTTACCAGGTTGGATAATATTAGCTACATTATCTTGTTACTATATGTGGTATATATGCTTGTTGCAGGATCACACATGCAGGGAGTTGTTGAGCTAAAGGTAAAGTTAGTTCAAAGGTATGCCATGAAGGATTTGGAAGCAGCAAAGAAATTCTTTGGCATGAGTATTTTTAGAGACAGGGAAGATCACAAGATGATGTTGTCTCAGGATGATTATGTGAATAAGGTAGTGGAGAGGTTCAATATGCAGGATGCAGAACCGGTTAGCACACCTATGGATGGACAGTTCACAAAACAGTGTCCCAAATCACATGATGAGGTTCAGTATATGTGTACTAGACTTGAGATTACCCAAGCAGTGGGTATTGTCAGCAAGTTTGTGGCCAATTCGAGAAAGAATCACTAGAAAGCAGTTCAGTGGATTCTCAGGTATCTAAGAGGGACCAGTAGCAGGTATACATGCTATGCAGGGTCAAGCACTTCTCTACATGGGTATGTAGATTCAGATATGGCAGGTGACTTAGATGATAGGAGTAGCACCACAGGGTTCACTGTGGTGGTTGGTATTCAAGATTGAACTTGAAGAGGGATACAAGCTAGGAAACAAAATTAGATGATGTATATGTATAGGTACAGGTGCAGTTGTTTATCTCCAAGTGGGAGATTGTTACGTTGTGGAGCTAAAAGCTTCACTGATGCAAATGGATGAGGTTGTTGAGTTGTAGAGCAAATGATGTCAGTCTGATCAACCGACGTCAGTCATCTTCAGTGTTCATAGTAACTGACGTCGGCTATGGGTCAGCTGACATCGATCAGATAGAAATCAACGTCGGCAACCTGTGTGTGCATGCATTTGCATGTGCTTCCAGAACTGGTCTAATTTTAGACAGACAGTCAGTTTACATGTAAAAGACTAATTTTAGTCTTGATTCTGCATTTCTAATTATTGTAATTAGGAAGTCTAATTATTGTTTGTATGGGATCTATTTAAGAGACCCATGGGGCTGTACTGTAATCAAGGACAAGGAAGAGATCTTTCCAATTGTAAGATCAGGTTGATCTGTAGGTGTGCAAGATCAGGGGAGATCTACATGGTAAGTAAGATCAGTTGATTTGCAGGTGTGCAAGATCAAAGAGATCTACTTGGATTACTTTGAGTACTTGGTGTACTGGCAGTGTTGTTGCTGACTGGTGGAGGGTACAACTCTGTTAGGATTGTGGAGCTAAAAGCTTCACTGATGCAGATACAGAGCTGAGGTTGCAGGAGAGTTGCTGAGTGCCAGAGACACCGGCGTCGGTCAGGCCAACCGACGTCGGCAGGAAAGGGCAGGAAAGACAACCGGCGTCGGTCAGAGATCGGCCGGCGTCGGCGACCCCCAGGCGGACAGGGACCGGCGTCGGTCGCCTGTGTAGTTCGACTGCGAGCTATCTACGGACAGTTAGCTAACGAACCAAGTGTTTGCATGAAGAGATCTAATTTTAGACTGAGAGCTACGGATCTAATTATTGTAATTAGATGTCTAATTATTGTTTGGATGAGATCTATATAATAGACTCATGGTTGTATTGGAAAAGTGTGCTAGGGAGTAAGAGAGCATAATTATAAGCTCCTTCTGTGTGTGAGGTAGAGCAATGGTGCGTTCCTCCTAGTGCCACAGTACCAGGCTTGTTGGTGCTGGATTGGAGAGCCAGCTGGGTTCTTCAGGAGTGTAGGATCTTGGTCACAGTTGCATGGCCTATATAGGAGATCTACATGGTAAGTAAGATCGTTGATCTGTAGGTGTATGTGTATGCAAGGTTGAGGTTCACAGGTGAATAGAACCATTGTTTGATTTGCAGGTGTGCAAGGTCATACAGACAGCAACACAACAGGGAGCAGTATCAGGTAGGATCTACTTGGAGTACAGGTGTGTACTCGGATAGAACAAGAGGAAGGCAAGGAAGTTCCTTCCATAAGTATGGTCTGTTGAAGTGCAGGTTATTGCAGGTTCATGGGAGATCTACTTGAAGTACCTTGAGTACTTGTGGAGTGCGTGGAGCACTTGTGTTATGCGTGGAGCATGGGAGGTGAACACCAACTCTGTATTTGAGTTGGGTGTTGGGACCGGTGAGAGGGAGAGCTTTGGGGAGAAGATTTACTGTTCACTTGAGGTGTGGGAATCCTCTGTAAGGTGGTGGAGAAGATGTGGCATATTCTCTATTGTATTCTTTTCTGTATAAAGTGTTAATACAAGTTGTGTATTGTCTCTCATATGCTGTGTTATTCTGAATTCTAGTTACTTGGTGAATCTGGTTTATTTCCGCATATTAAGTTGTTTGAAGTTTGGTAATCAATTGTATGTTTCCGGTTTCGCATCCTGACAAGTGGGATCAGAGCATGTTTGTTGTTCTAGATTCCTGACAAGTGGTATCAGAGCCTTGGTTGTAGGTTCTTAGCTCGATACCAACAAGTGGTATCAGAGCTAAGGTTGCAGGAAGCAGGTTGTGTTTTGATTACAGGGCACTCTCAGGGTTTTCTGACTGAGTGGGAGTAGAGCAACGGCAGATCAAAGTAAGCTAAGAATGGAGGAGTTGAAAAGCACAGACGATTACTCACGGTCTGATGGAAAGAAAGAGCAGGTAAAAGAAGATTGTTGGTTGGTAACAGATCAGCATGAAGAAACTGAAGATACAGATGTTGCAGGTGTTATTGCACAGGATGTGTTTGCAGGTTTCTTGGATAAAGTTGAATCTTGGACAAAAGATTCGGTTGCCTCTTTCCATGCAGCCCCAGATAGAGGAGCTGGTAAGCCTTGCCAAAGAATTGGCAAAGGGGAAGTGAAGCTGAAATTGCAGGCGGCCAACACACAGGTGTTGATGAAGGTCATGCAGGTCCCAGGTTTGGAGATATGGCTAATTTCTTCAGAAAGATTGGGTGATGAGAGATGCACAAGAACTCTCACAGCGGTAGCACTTGAATTAGCTGGTGGTAAGAAAACAGGTATACTTTATCTACTTGTTTACATTACTGATTCTTCTTCTGTTGCGAAGACGTGGCTTCGTAGGCTTGGTCACATGAGCAGGAAGGAGATGCATGTTCTTAAGCGGAAGACAGATATATTTGACAGGCTTAAGAACTGGAAAGCCTTGGTGTTCTTGGAGGAGATGGCGGACAGAGTTCAGTGGATGAGGCTGGATACATCTGAGCAGGGCAGTTTGGACATGGAGATTGATCCAAAGGAGCTCGCGGGTAAAAAGTCATCACTCACAGGCGAACACAGACACCGATGTCGGTCAGGAGGAACCGGCGTCGAACAGACAGATGCCGATGTCGGTCATGTGCAGACCGAAGCCGGCGATGTTGGGCAGGGTAAGACCGACGTCGGTCATGGGACAGACGTCGGCAGTATGTAAGACCGATGTCGGTCAGGAGGACCGACGTCGGCAGCAGGGACACCAGCGCAGGCAGGTTGGTAGTCAGGTACAGACGCATGGAACTGACGTCGGTCGGATGCAGACTGTGGAGTGACCGAGGTCGGTCACTGTAACGAATTTTGGGTGGACAGCAAGCTGTCAAGGAGTCTCAAACACCCATATGGAGGACTGAAGGCGTAAGTAGGCCCTCAAATTCGTTGTTCCTCTTCTTCATACTCGTTGCTGATTGTATAGCAGGAAGGATCCAGGAAACAGGTGTGAGCTTGGCATGGATGAGGATGTGATTCCTTGGAGGAGAACCAGACAGGTGTGTTTTGGTAGGGATGCCAGCAGGTATGAAAGCACAGAGACGAATGGATACCTTAGTAGAAGAATAGAGAGAACGGATACATGAGACGGAAGATCAGGTATATGGTCTTGTGGAGCTGCAGGACAGTGGTACAGGTTTTGACAAGTGGTATCAGAGCATGTTTGTTGTTCTAGATTCCTGACAAACTCTGTGTTTGAGTTGTGGTTGTAATTGGTTGTGAGAGAGAGAACTCTTGAGGGAGAATTACTATACATCTAAGAGGTGTGGAAGAAAGTGTGATTTATTTATTGTATTTCCCTCTAGAAGAGTGTTAATACAAGATTGTATTGTCTCTCATAATCTGTGTTGTTTCTGAATTCTAGTTACATATTACTTCTAATTTAATTCTGTGTTTAGTTGCTTATACAAAGGTAATCAATTGTGCTCTTAATCCTAACATTTTATATCCTTTAGCACAAAAATACTTTGTTGCTCAAATTCGAGAATATCAAACTCTTAGAGAAATGTTATCTTCATCTGGTCATAATCAACCACTAATTTTTTAGGATCATACTTCTTATACCATTTGTGTGCTCTTTCCAGAAGTTTGGTTACAAATTATGTTGTTTTTTTCTTAGAGGAGGTTATACTGTGTGCTCTCTAGATAAGTTCACACTTATGAACATGCTCTACAGTGTTCTCCATGCCTCGACGTTTAGGTAAATGAAGCATCATTTCATAATACACAATAGGTGGTTGAGGTACTTTCAATGGTGGCTATTGATAACTTTCAAGTCCTTCTATTCTTGGGGGGGTAAGTCCACCACTTCCCCCTATACCACCTCTTATTCCACCAATCATTCCACCACTGAGTCCACCTTTCGTGCCCCCAATAGTAGCAAAAACATCAAAAACATTAGGTATTATAGTAGGGTGATTCACTATATTCGGGTCAGTAATTTTCCCTCTACTTATGCTGGCCCACCCGACATACCAAGTTGGGCCATGAAACTATCTTGAAAAGGAAAAGAAAGAGTTAATATGATATGGTCAAAAACTTGCTCAACTAAAGGTTCTCTTATAGGGTCAGTCTCTGACTTTACCCTATATATATCCTAGTTGTGTATGATTAATTCGTCTAACTCAAAATCATGAGCTTGCATTATGGTTGGGGAATTGGGTTGGTTTAATCCATTTTTTTTAGTGTCCACTACTTGGCTAGTTTCTCTTGCATTTACTAAAGTTGGTAGTGGTCACAGTCTAAAATTTAGTGAGCCCTCTTTGTGTTCTTCTGCTTTCCTATGGATCTTAACAACTTCTTGAATCCCTACATCCCCTTCCTATTTTTATTTCACTTATAATCCTTTGTTAAGCTTTATAATATTTATTATTTTGTAACTCCCACTGACTGGCTACCATTCTGAACCAATAATCCTTCATAATCACCCCTGCATTCCCCTCCTAACCATGTTGCTCATGTAAGGAAGAGTTTATACCTCCATAGGAAAAACATCAAGTCCAAATTCAATAGATAACTTCTTCACTTCTAGTGGGAAATGCTTGATATGCTGACCACGTGGTTCTAAGAGAATTGAAACTTTGTTTCTTATAGATAGTAATAAGTGGTTACAATGTACTCCAAGATGTAGCTATTAAACACCCCTTACCACTAGATATTAATAGTTTGTGTCCATGATGCTCCCAAGTGTGTTAAGGCCTTCATCCAAAATTTCTTAACCAATCCTGAGCATAAGCCATGATCTAAGTATGCAGATGAACAAGAAATTCCATAAAAAAAATTTCATATAAGGAACTATGTAGATTTTTTTCAACCCATACACGTGTAGAAACTCCTGGTTCAAGATATGGAACTACAAAGTTATCTTCTACCCTAGTAAGCCATCATTCAATATTTCTATACCTTTCCCTAGGCATGTTGAAGTAACTAGTTCCCAACAAGCTGATGCACTAGCATTTCACACAAGACTAGCTCACCTGAAACCCACAGTACGAAACTGGGTCCCATGAGTTTTGTCATGTGGTAATATACTGATCATATATTGGTGCATGATCATATACCTTAATCAATGACTAAATAGAAAAAGAAATACATAGATGTGGACCTAGTTTCAGTTAAGTAAACATATACGATTATGATGATAATTACTATGAGATTCAGAGTACTCATTATACATGTTCAGATAACATAGATTCTATTCATTATATGCAAATGAGAACCATAAGTTGCATAAAAAATGTACTGGAAAGTTAATGATACAAATTAACTATATACTATAGTGAAATAATAGGATTACAATGATATCCATGATTTCATTGTTTACCATAATCAATCAATCTATAACAATGTTTAACAACATTACAAATCTCTACACATGGGTATTTATAATTGGTTCTCTCGACCAAATTATTACAATAATTATGACACTTCTTGTGACTAGCCAATGATCTCTTAGTTAATTGAGAGTTGTGACTGTTGTCTACTTTATTTTCTATGGATCTGGGCCTTTGTGCCCCTATATTCCCATTCGGTGTTGGATTCTCATTACCAAGTGTCTATATTCATGTGGGTCAATGATAAACTCATGTGTGATTGAAGTTTGCTTTATCTTTGAGAATCACTCCTTAATAATTTGCCACTTCCTTCACACTCCCCAAGTCTTTTGCTAATATTATGATCCCTTCACTCTCAGGTTCTCTATTTGTTATGCCTCTCCTCCAACTGGGTCTTCTCGTTCCATGATATATTACACCGTGGTATTCCACACCATGATTTTTCCATGCCATGCTTGTTCCACGCCATTCCCAAAACACTTAGCCAAAATTCAGGGTCCAACAGTTAGATTCCAAAATCAACTTCTATACCAGTTCTAAACTTTGTGCCCAATTCTATAATTCAATTACAATGCCTATGTGAGCTTGTTTTAGTATACTTTATCTTCATTTTCTTTCCATTGCTTGTTTAATTGTTTCATTATATTTTTAGTCATCTATTTAGGCAATAGACCATATTTAAATATTGTTGATTATTACATTATCATAGATATTGATTGTGCCCTAGTTTCATTCCATTGTGCATAGTGTAAATATCATTGTGCATAAAATAGCCAAAACATTTGGGACTCAATAGTGATGAGGGAATCATGGATTTGACTTATATATATATATATATATATATATATATATATATATATATATATATATATATATATATATATAAGATAATAATAATAATAATAATTTTTGTCATGTTTAATGTATATATATATGTATGTATATATATATGTGTATATATATGTGTATATATATATATGTGTATATGTATATATATATATATGTATATATATGTATATATATATGTATATATGTATATATGTATATATATAATAATTTTTGTCATGTTTAATGGGTTTTTTTTAAAAATCCAACGAGGCTTGACCTCCATTAATGGTTGTTGGAAATGTTATAGGTATAATTGTAAAATCATGAATAAATTAATGAAGGTTTTGTCTCGCCCATTACCAACACCACATTAATTTTTCTATTTTACCTAGTTTATCCATTAGACATTGTGTAAATGACTTCAACTCATTCCAAAGTTTGTAATACCTAGAGTGATTTGATTTGGTGTAGTTGTAGACTCCTTCATTTACCATTATATCTATTTATTTTACCTTGATATGAGATCTTTTTTTATTTATATATTTATCGTACAAATCCCATATTTGGTTGGATATTTGAATAACCGAAAATATATCAATATATATTACTGTGTCAAGGAGTGAAGTTTCTAGGACATAAAGGTAAACACCCATAGTTCAAATGTTACCTAGGCACTTGCAACTACAAAATCTAACAAAAATCTCATTTACTTTATGCTTTGATGGATTTTCATTCTATGTTCCAATCTCCCATATGTTAACACATATGCATATTTCTCTGATATGTTGCTATTTTTATGTTAAAAAATTACTATGAGGATTTTGTCAAATTTAAGCTGTTTGAATGATTTTTTTGGATAAGCAATTCAAGCATTATATCAATTTTGATTAGTTTGACAAGGGTTTAGGACACAAATGTAACAATATTTTGTTTTATTTTATAGAGTTTTGGGGGCATGAATTTGAGTTATTTGATAGATTTTTAGGTTCTTTATAGAGAGATGGATGAAATTGATGCCTCAACAAGTGCTTAGTTTTAATGTTTAACGATCCTTTATTATGTAATTATTCAAAACTTATTTTTATTATGAATATTACATTTCCTCCAATGGTCCATAGGACCCACATATTTAAAGCTAAAAAATTATTGATGGCATAGTAATAAGTGACAAATATGTGTGTACAAGTCACCATTAATATTTGATTTTCACCATTTATTTGAATTAGTCGTGTTGCAAGTCTTACAAATGTTTGATTTTTTCTCTTATCCATGGTCACAAAAGAACACATCTATTTACTTAAATCCTTATTTAAAAAAAATTAATTATAGATTATACAAATGTTTTCTTACTCCTTGATTTTACATTTCAAAGTTTTAGACACTCTTAATATGGGGAGAACAAGGCATTTACATAATAAACATACATAGAGAAGAGTTATACTATAAGAATCTTAATATAATGCAAGAATAATGGCATCCACAATATTCACAAGATTTCACCTGGGAAAACCCTTTTGGGTAAAAAAAATATCATAGTAACCTTTGTTTATAGTATTAACTTAATTATTTACAACACTTCAACACACTAACTACTAAGCAAAGTGATCATTACATAACACTCCTCAACAAGTGCATGTCTAAGAATTACCAAGACATTAATCACACACCTCCAATCAACATATATAATCAGAAAAGTTTATAGTAATACCTCAAGTTTGAATTGCATTTCTTTTTCGCATTGTACATCTCCTCCCATAATCATACGATGAAATCTAAACCACTATGCACCACTATGAAACCTTATTTCATAATACATTATAATGTTCAACCATATCAAACCATTATGTAAGTCTTATGTGACACTAGTGCATATAATATACCTTCTTCACAATCACAATTAACCCATTACAAAAGTCTTACACAACATCACTATGCAAACAATGATGCACACATATCCTACACAACAGTGTTGTGCATAACTCCTACACAACACCAACCTTGCACACAAGTATATTGCATAGATCCAAGCTAAGTGTGAAACACATTTCTAATAATCACACACTTATTGAATGATTTTCATAAGGGAGCATGAATCCATACTTTCAATAGTTGTAGGCAACCATGCACATTGTTTTACTTCACCAAGAGAACTTCTTAGTACCCATTATCTTATTTAATGAATTTAGAACATTTTCATTCGCATTCACCTTTTCCATAAAAATATTATTCTCTTCCACCATATCCATTACAAAATGGTAGCAAACATTAATGTGTTTCAACTAATAAGGATACACAGGGTTCTTTGCCAGATAAATTACACTTTGACTATTGTAATTTATCCTCTATGCTTTTACAGTAAACCCAATGATAGAACACAACCTTTGAAGCCAAACTTCTTCCTTGTGTTATTACCTCTCATCCTAACTCTTTATTTATAATTATTGTCATCTCTTGAGCTAATTATAATAATCCCACATTCGTGTGAAGTAGTAGTTAGTTGGGATAAAATTAATATAAACAATAACTTAGACTAGTTGAAAGCAATCAATGAATTATATTACATTGAGCTTGCTCAAAGGAGGTTCCCTCCTTGTAGAGGAAAACAATATTGTATTTGCTCCCTTTTTAATGCAATATAATCTTTTTTCCATTTGTAGTATTATTTAAGGTATTGCACTATTGTTCTAATTGAATGTACAAAGGGTCTTAACATTTTGTATCATATATATTTTGAGGGCCATTTTTATATCATAATTTTAGTGGTTTAGAGTTATCTAATTTTATCTCATGTATGTTTTCACCTCACCTAATCCTGATCTTAGTGATCATAAAGTGGTAATAGGGTGGCAACATGAAGCTTCTTTCCCAATTTTTTTCTTCTATCATTTTTTCCTTAAGTTATAAAGTGTGGTTTGACAGTTTTAAAACTAACAAAAATTTGATGTTTCAAGATAAATAATTGTCAGTTTTCCTTAATTATGTGGAGTGAGGGGTTATGCCCCAATACGCAATCCATTATACAATTTTATATACAAACTTATGCTTCCTCATACCTTTGGATATATAGGAAGATCCTTTAGTTGTTTTTGTAGCCTAACCATACGAAGCCTTATGTTTTTTATTTTTGTGATGCACTGGTAAGATGTTGCCCTCAGGAAGTTACTTGCATTGTACCTTAGAGATAGAATAGTGGGAAAAGAATGGTTATCCATCGTAATTAGATCTTTAAAATTTTGAGTCGATGCTATTTTATAAATAATATTAGTATATTTTAAAGCTCACAAACCAAACACACCTTGTAGTACCTTACCTTTAACCCTGTATTCCTACAGTCACATATCCGACTCCAATTTTTGGGAAGTATAGTAATAACCATTAGTAAAAAAAGAGTATCATACTCTACTAATCGACATAAAGATAATAATAACAATGACTAAAAGGGTCAGAATGCTCCAAAATGGTTACCTAAACTTGATGCAGTAGCCAATTTATATAAATAATAAAAAATGTATTAAAAAAATTATCCCACAGGGCAACTACACCATTGTGATTTGATCGTCAAGATGATCATTTTAACAAGTATTTCGATTTTTTGTAAAAATAAATCCATACAATTTTTTTCACCTACAATCCCAAAAACTCTTTGATCATTGTGAAAATTATAACATTGCAATCTTCCCATCGAGTTGATCATTTTAACATATAAATTTAATTATATTTTTCTAACACCTCTAGACCACTATAGTTAATGATTTTCACCCATGCTAGAAGCTAGGTCATAGCCCAAAACATTGAGGAAATCCAATTTGAATTCCAATCTCAACTTGACTCATGACTCATTGAGTTGAACAAGTGATTACACAACATCAATGCATAAAATACCATGCTCTCCAAGAGACTCAATAGTGCCAAACATTCTAAAGTAAGTTTTTTAATCTTGAACCATGTTGTATATCCCTCAATTATACTTTCCTAAATTTGATGGTAGAGAACTGAGTAGTTGGATTTATTATGCCGAACAATATTTCAGCTTGCACAATATATTGGGGGTAGACAAGGTACCCATTGCATCATTTCACATGGGGAAGGAAGTTGCTAATGGTATCAAAAATATCATACAAAACCAACTTGGGATGATTTTATCAAGTTTTTTGAGGTTCAATTTGGTCCTAACATTTATGATGATTTCACTAGAGCCCTAACCAAACTATGATAAACAAAAACAGTTCATGAGCATCAAGTTGAATTTGAAAATTTGGCCAACCAAATTGAGGGGTTTAATGATGACTTTTTCAAAATTTGTTTCATCAATGGGTTGAAAGATATAACTCACACAAAGGTCAAGATTTTTAAATTAGAGAACATGATGGAAGCATTAGGATTGGCCAAGATTATGAAAGATAAGATCACCTCTCAATGTAAATATTCCAATTAGGGTTCTTTCAAGACATCTACAACATCATAACCAATCAAAAATCCTCCTCCAAAATTCACCCCCATTAAACGTCTTATAGATCAGAAATTCATGCTCATCTTAAAAAGGGGATATGTTATAATTATGATGAAAATCACTAGAGGACACAAGTGCATTGAATTACAATTGTATTTTTTGGATGTCGAGTCACCACCAGATGATGAATAATGGAAAGATACTCAAGATTCCCATGATGAAGAACTTGAAGTTGAAGAACCAAGCATCATAGAGTCACACCCCAAAATTTTGATGCATGCCTTGGTTGGGGTAATCACTCCTCAGACTATGAGAGTAAACAAGTATTTTAAAAAACACCCCCTCACTATTCTTGTTGACTTTGATAGTGCACAGAATTTCATTGATCCTTGATTGGTCAAAAAAGTTGACTATTTCATGCATTATTGTTATAACTTTGAAGTGATTATTTTTAATGGAGGATGTAAAGGCAAATGTCATAATATTTGTATTTGTGTGGGAGACTATACCCTAAAAATACACATGCCTTCCTTGCCCTTGGGAAAATGTGATGTGATTCTTGGAGCCCAATGGTTATGCACTCTTGGCCTTATTTTTTGGTACTTTTTAGAACTTTGGATATATTTCTCTGATAATGGCTAATAATACACACTAAGAAGCCTCTTACTAAGATCTACCAATGTAATCATCTCCCATGGAATCATTTATCAACTCTCCTCTATGCAACTCAACACATCTCTTAATTCCCATCGTCCTACTGACTTACAAAATTTCTAGTCAAACATGTATTTGTATTCAAGAAACCAAAAGGTTTGTTACCTCTTCAACCAGAAGACCATTGATTTCAACTCCTCTCAAGTAGTGTACCCCTAAATATTTATCCATGTCGATACCCTTTTCTCCCATAAATATAAAAATGATAATATGGTTCAATAAATCCTTTAGGCAGGAGGCATTCGTTTGAGCACAAGCCCATACTCTTCTCCAATTTTACTAGTCCACAAAAAATATGGATATTGGTAGCTTTGCAATGATTTTTATGAGATAATTTTCCTATCCCAATGATAAATGAACTCCATGGTGCCCACTTCTTCTCCAAATTAGATCTACACTCTAACTATCATCAAATCTGCTTTTGGAATGAAGATACTCTAGAAAATGCTTTCTACACACACGATAACCACTATGAATTCTTGGTCATGCCCTTTGGATTATAATACCCCATCCACATTCCAAGGTTTGATGAATAAAATATTTCAATCCCTTTTAAGAAAATTCATCATGGTCCTCTTTTATGATTTCATGATTTACAATAAAACTTAGGAAGAACATCTTCAACACCTCAACATGCCTTTACAACATCTTACAAACCACCTAATTTGTGAATAAAGGTCTAAATGATCCTTTGGTCAGTAGGAGGTGGAGTACCTAGGCCACATTACCTCTATTTGGGTCAACCAAAAAAATTAGAGGCCATGAAAAATTGGCCTAAACCAAAGACACTAAAAACCCATCACGGATTTTTGGCCTCACTGGGTATTACCATATATTTATCAAAGATTTTGAGGAAACTTATGACCCCATTGACTACCATGCTTTAAAAAGAATATTTTTTGTGGTCCACCATAGTTGAATAATATTTTAGGGTACTTAAGCAAGCTATGTGTATTCAAATTATTTTAACCATATCAGATTTCTCAAAGACATTTTTCATTGAAAGTGACTGCATGTGGAAACAATCATGGTACTATCCTCAGTCAAGAGGGGCATCACATCACCTTCACAAACAAAGGCATTAGTGGTTAAAATTTGGCACAAACAACATATGAGAAGGAAATTATGGCTATCCTCAATGTTTTTAGTAAGTGATGACCATATCTGGTGGGTCAACATTTTTGCATCAAAACATATCATTAGAAGCCTCAAATACTTCTTAAAGCAATGGGTCTCTTCCCCGATTCAACCAAATTAGGTTTCTCAATTAATGGAGTATGATTTTGATATCACTTATAAGAAGGGAAAGGAAAATTTAGTTTATTGATGCACTATCCCATAATATGAAGAACAAAAATAGATGTTTACCTTATCCATATATGCTTCATAATGGATTCATGACATCTAGTAAGAGTGGTAGCAAGACAGTCACACACAACAAAGCACCTGATAATTGTCTATGGACCTGAATTGCAAACCAAACTATAATTTAGATAGTTAATTATTATGATACAAAGGTCAAATTATATTTATTTTTGTATCCAAGTAATTGAAACGATAATTTTCATGAGTTACATGTCTCACCTTTCACTGGTCATTCAAGTTTTTAAAAAACTTATGAATGTGCTCATCTTAGTTTCTTTTGGCTAGGTATCAAGAAATATATCAAGAAATTTACTGAGGAATGTGAAGTATGCCAATGTCACAAGTTAGAGATATTGGTAGTGCTTGACTTATTCCAACCCCTTCCCATTTCACAATGCATTTGGATATACATCTTCATGGGTCTTATATAAGGCTTACCAAAATATGATGGAAAGTCAATCATTCTATTGGTGGTAGATCCCCTCTATAAAAATGATCATTTTTGTACCTTGTCCCATTCTTACACGGATTCCACCATCACCTAAATATTCCTTGATCAAATATTCCACCTTCATGTAATCACAACTTCTATTATATCTAATTGTGACTTAGCTTTCACAAGTCACTTCTAATTGGAACTCTTCAAGAACATAGGTACCCAACCAAATATGAACTCAAGCTACCACCCACATACTTATGGCTAGACTAAAATTATTAATAAATTCATTGAGTGGTAAATTAATTACTTTCCCTCTAATCAACAACATAAATGGGTTAAATAGTTACCACTTGAATAATGGTGGTAGAACACTACTTATCACACAACCACTAATATAACTCCTTATGAAGCTATCTATGGTTAGAATCCAAGACATCTGATTATATTCTTGATATATCTCATGTGTATGAAATGGACACTACCTTTGTCACCCAATATAATATTCTCTACATTCTTAAGAATAATCTCCACATGTCATGAAATCACATGAAGCAACAGGCAGATCAACATCGTTCTGAATACAACTTCCAACCTAGATATGGGGTTTTCCTCTAACTACAATCTTATAATTAGTCCTCTCTCAAGATAAATTAATTTTATAAACTTTATCATAAGTACTATAGATATTATAATTCTCTTTAACATATTGGTTTTATTGCATACAAGCTAGGACTTCCACCCTTTTCACGTGTCCATCTAGTTTTTCATGTCTTGTGTTCAAAGAAAGTTTTCAGTCATAATGTCACAATAATTCTAGAGATCAATGCATAAGGCTCTCTCTTGATTTAACATGAAGTTATATTTAAGAATCACTCACATTAGCTTTGTAATTAAACCATCATTGAGTTCTAGTCGCAGCATGGAATGCAACCAGAAGATGTAACTTGGGAACCCCTCCAACTCCAACAACAATTTCTTCATCTTTAGGTTTGTGGGATTTTTTTTTGGATATGTAGGGAATTTTAGGACCCCTTTGTCCTAAATAGTTATTTATAATTATTATCTTTAATAAAATTTATGGATGCATATGTTTTGTAAGCCATCTCTTGAGATAATTGTAATAATCCCATATGCATGGGAAGTAGCAGTGGATAGAATTAGTATCAATAGGAGCTTAGACTAGTGTAAAGTCATACACAAATTATATTTTATTGAGATTTATCAAGGGAGGTTTCCCCTCAAAGAGGTTAGTGATATTTTAATATAATTCTTCTCCCTTTTTTATACAATATAGTCTTTTTCCGCTCATTTTAAGTACTATTTATAGTATTTGCATTATCGTTTTAATATATTTTTGTAAGGGCCATGACACCTTGATCACATGAGTAGTTGCCATGTACTTAGTCTCTATGGTGTATATCATAAAATTCTAGTGTTGTTTTCTTATACAACTTATAAATGCACCAAATAAATTGAACACATATGCACTAGTAAATCAATGATAATTAATATCTTTAATCCAATTAAAATCCATAAAGCACTAGAGATTTGATGTTTTAATTTCACTAGGATTACCCTGATAAAAAATTGCATAATCATATGTCCATTACAGAGCCCAAGAGATTATCTTCATCATCATCTAATGCTCCTTACCCAAATTGGAAATGAATATGCTCACTACTCCCACTGCATGCACAATGTCATGTCTCATGCATACCATTGTGTACATCAGTTTTCCCACCACACTCACCTATGTAACTTGAGCCATGTCTTTCAATTCCTTTTTTGTCTTTGGACACCATGCAATAGATAACTTTTGACCAATTGGAAAAGGTGTGTGTACTAGATTGATATCTTCCATATTAAACCTCCCCAATATCATTTCAATATACTTCCTCTAGTCTAACCAAGGATTCATGTTTGCATGATCTCATTAGATTTTCATGCCCAAGATGAAACTTACAAAACCAATATATTTTATGTCAAACTGCATAAAAAGTAGAGATTTTATAATAACTTATTCTTTCTACAAACAAAGTCCTCTTTACCTTTGGCCTTAAAACTTTTTGGCTATTACATGTAGATTTCTTATTCAAGGTCTCCATGAAAAAACATTGTCTTAAAATCCTTGTGATCTATCTCAAGATCAAACGCATAAAAAATAAATAAAATAAATCTAATTAATGTCAATGTAGTCATGATTATGGGATCCAATTAAGGGCAAGCTTAGATAATGCAACCTTAAAAATTGCACATGTAGAAATAAAATGCAACAACACATTGTTATTTATTTGATTTTAGTGATAGGAAATACAACTTGCACACACATTACAACAACATGCAATATCAACTAAGATGTGTTACAACATCAAATCTTCATATATATTATTAATAACTTGTGGTCTTTATAAGTTTGGCTATATACCACTCAACTTGCCACTTGATATCTGGTAACCACTTCCCATTACAAGAGTATGGGCATGTTCTACTTATAATAATGCATCATAACCAACCCAATACAGGTATTTAATACAAGATACGAACCAAATGAATCATAACACATCATGCCCATAACACATTGCAATATTATGTAATGTATATATTATTGTTAATATTATAACTCATAATATCATCTTGAATGGTTTGCAAACAAACTCGATGCTTAAAATTCCATGCATAATTTTTGAGAGATCCCATCATCATATTATTGCATGATAATTCTCCTCTTTGAGATATCACAAGCTTCACAAGATTAATTTTCACATAATTACCTAGGGGTCAGAAGAATTTATTTCTTCTTCTTTGTGGCGATCTTATGAGCTTACGTGAAACTACACAGATACCCTTCAAAAAAACTTGTGAAATTATTCAAAACTAACTACAAGCTTTGCATGCTAATCAAGGTTGCATAAAATAACATGTGTGCATAAAGATTACACAAAATAAAATAAATAAATTGCATGAAAACTAAGACTTGTAGACAACTGCTTATTGTATATTCTATGTAGTTTTTGTTTGATGTAGGATTACAAGCAAACTCAGATGCTTTTGCATCATACATCGTAGGTAACAAAAAAAATGAGATCCTAATAATTTTTCTTCTAAAATCTCCTTGAGTTGTACTCCATACTTATCAAGTTATGTTATGCTCTTCCAAGTTGCATCTTTAATTTTTAGCCTTTCCACTTTACCAAATATTATGTATACTACCTTTTTGCATTGTCTTGTTGATTCTATTGTCAATCACCTTCTCCACTTCTTCATGCTCTTTCTTTGGATGGGGAACTCTCCAATAAACTTATCCAAAATCTACACTTACATAATATTCATTATCTTGTCCTTCATGATAAGGATACAAATCTACCACATTGAAAATAGGCTAAATATATATCCCTTCAGGTAGTTCAATCTCATATTGCATTTATCACAAAAATTTGGAACACTATGCATGGTCTAGTATTCTTCCATTTTAAATTATTGTAAGTTCCCTCTAGAAATACATATTTTCTCAAATTTGTTAAGACAATGTATCCTACTTGATATTCCACTTCTCTTCTTTTCATATTTGTACATTACTTATATGGCATAGTGCTTATTTCTAACTATTTGTTCACATGTTAATTTAAGTTGCATATATAATTAGTATAATATTATTCTAAACTCTTCTTTATTTCATCTCTAATGTCATGCCATTATGATACCCCTCTTGAACTACTCCCATACACAATATAAAATGGTGACCTCATAGTGCTCTTATTTACTGAATTGTTATAATAAAACTCATCTTGTCCCAGAATCAATCCCATGTTCTTGGCTTCCCTTCAATCAAACATCGCAATTGATTGCCAATACTTATGTTGACTACCATCATATGTTAATCAATTTTAGTATGACATGTTCAACTGAACGATAGCTTGGTATTCAAATTATTATGTTGTCTTCTAGAAATTTCCATTGAATTTCACATCCCTATGTAATACAATGTTGGATAGTAATCCATCCATCCTTACAACTTCCCCCCCAAAATAGAATTTTGTGTCACATCACTAGTTTTATTGCATAAAATAAAATGTGCCATATTTGAAAATTTATCCACAATTAAAAATATGGAATTGGAAATGGTTGATACAACCCTACATTTGGACTTCTCTCTTTTCACCAACAAGTAAAATATATACTCTTGAACATACTTACACACATTTGTGCACATATTTGGCCAATAGTAATTATTAACCAAAATCACCTACTAAACTACCATTGTGCTTCTCCTCAATCATTTTTTTGTGCATCAAATCTCTAGGTATGCATAATTGTGTTCTTCATAACAACACTCCCTCTCACATGAAATACTATAACCATGGTGTTTTATCCACACTTATTAGTTTTGCACATGTTTTCCATGCATTCTTAAAATTTATATCCTCTACATACAACTCCTTATTAGAATCAAATCCAATGACTTCCACCCACATCTCATTCAACAATAGACACCTCTCACTCAATGCATCTACAACTTTATTTGACTTACCACTTTTGTGCTTCAACACAAAAGAGTAACTGTATAGAAATATAACCCCACTTCATATATTTTTTGGCTCAATTTACCTTGACTATTGATGAATTTCAATGCTTGATGGTTTATTTATAACAAAAATTCCTTGGGTAACAAGTAATGCCTTTACTTCTTGATTGCTTACAGTATATAATAGAACTCTTGATCATACATTGGATACTAAGCAATAGGTCTAGTTTCTTGACTCAATACCTCTCTAATTTTTGTTTCACTTCCATCATAATCAACCTAAAATACCTCGTTGAAATTAGGAAATTACAATGTTATTTATCTAGTCACTTTCCTCTTCAATTGATGAAATATATGTTTAGATTTTGCACTCTAGAAAAAAATTCTATCTCCCCTCGTCACTTTGGTGATTATTATGAATGTCCCATTTAAGTTTATAATGGACTTCCTGTAAAAACTTGCAAGGCCATAAAAATTTCACATGTTAAAATTTCTTCTAAGCGATGACCACTCCTACCATTTTTGGAGCCATCTTCAAACCTTCTCAGAAAATCATAAAACCCAAGTATATTAACTACTATTTCATGAAGCTAAATTTATTAAAATTTACCAACAACTTTTCATCTCATAAATTTTGTAACACTTTTATCAAATTTACTAAGTTTTCTTCCTTCATCTTGTTAAAAAATCAATATGCCATCTAAATATACCATGATAAAATTACTTAGAAGTGGTTCAACACTTGATTCATGAGTCTCATGAATGTACTTGGCACAATAGTCAACCCAAATTTCATGACTAGACACTCATATAATCCCCCCTATATTTTTAAAATAGTTTTCCACTCATCTCTTTCCTTTATGCAAATTTGGTGATATCAAATTTTCAATTTGATTTTTATGAAGTATTTTCATTCACTTAAACAATCCATCAAATCATCCATGCATGGTAATATAAATTTATGCTTAATTGTAATCTTATTGATGGTTCTATAATCAATGCACATCCTCCATTCTCCACCTTTCTTAGGTGATAACACTTATGAAATTGTGCATGGACTCAAGCTTTCTCTTATCAAACCTTTATCTAACAACTCCTAAAATTTTCCTTGCACCTTTGCAATCTCCTTAGGTGTCAACATATATGTCATTTTGTTTGGTAAACAAGATCTTGGAATCAAATCCATATGATGAATTATAATCTTCATAGTTAGTAACCCATCGAGTAGGTCATTTGAAACCATATATGTAAACTTATTCAACAAGTATTTAAATTCTCACATAAGTGCTTCTTATTTTCCTATGCTCTTCTCTTTGTAGGATTCAACATGACCATAAAGCATGCCCACACCTTACTTACCTCTTTCAAGATTTTTTTACTAAAACCATAGAAACTATTGGAACTTTTTCCATTTCTTCACTCTTATCCTTCATAAGACTTCAATTATATTGTATGCATGGGATAGGATGACCTACACCTATCCTCTTTCTCTCAATATATGAGGACTTTAATAAGATCAATCAAATAGAGCCTACATATACTTGGATGAGTAAGTAAGGACCTAGAATTTATGTAGATATAATATAGGGTAATGTAAAACTCAAATATCAAGAAGAAAGAGTTTTAAATCCTAATCCTATGACATAGGGATATATCTCTCACTAAACATAAATGAAGATAAATGATTGTAATTATGATTGTAAAAATGCAAGTAAATTAAATGATTGTAAAGGAGTATGAGTAAAGTAAATGATGGGTGAATGATTGTAAAGGAGTGTGAGTAAAGTAAATGATGGGTGAGTGATTGTAAAGGAGATAAGGTGCAATGGTCAACTAAATCAAGATATATGCAACCTAAGCTAATAAATGGAAAGCCTAAGAAACCATATATCTATACAAGCTTATTTGGTATATGGAGGAGCTTGAGCAAGGATACACACATAGATCCATAAAGTAATAAACAACATATAATATACCAAGTAAGTAAAGTAAAGAGTGTAGGGATATAAATATTTACCTTAAGGTGGATTCGGTGATGCTTCAATCTCCCCCTTTAGCTCAAGTGGAGCTTTACAAGACATGTTGTAGGTTTAAGAACTCAAATGGTTGGATGATGACCTAGATATCCTTTTTTAGGAACTCCTAATGACCTATCCTATTGAGCTTCAATGACACCACAAGATAAGACCTCCAAGGTAAGATTATAAACTAATAACTCTCCAAAATACTTATTAGGCAAAAGTGTGAGCATAAGTAGAGTGTATGAATATGATATATCTTATTAGAAATGAAATATGAATCATATATATATATATATATATATATATATATATATATATATATATATATCCAATACCCAAAAATAACCTTAAAATCTAGGTTAATGGTATTGGCCACATCGATACATTTGAAAGATATTGGTTAGTACAATATAATATTAGCTAGGTCGATACAATACAAATATCAAAAGATAGATTTAGAACTATATTGGGCTTGTCGATATTGTACAAGGGATATTAAATCATGAAATAAATAATATCAATTAGGCCAATGTCATTAGATATAAGGGAACTAGAAAATATGGATGAAAAGTATATGGAGAAGAAAGATGGATAGAAACTAAGAGGAGGTCAGACCGATAGTAGTGATGGTGTGACAAAATATTATGCAAACATATATCACAAAGTAATATGAGATGATCCCACTCCATTCCTAGTGCAACCTTTAACATGCACTCGTGGAGATTAATGTGTCGACAAACTGTTACAAGATAAAGTGTTAGTAATGTGATAAAGTGAAAAATATCAAGTGTATACATATGATTTATTCCATATTTCACCAATGTATATGTGTTTGTGTGGCTACAAAGTTACATGTTCTCATCAAACTTCCAAGGCCTTCCAAGAAACGCACAATATATGTCATGGGAATTATGTCATACATGACTTCATCTTTATAGGTACCAATCTGAAAACTTACCATATATTTCTCATTCACTAAAATTTGGCATCCCTTCAAAAACCAATATACATTATATGGATTTGGATGCACAATCCTCTTTAGACCAAGCTTCTTAACCATCTTTTGTGAAACAATATTATTTACACTACCACTATTAACAATAGTACTTACCTTTATAATTACAAATGGTTTTGAATAGATTTTTATTCTGCATGAGACTATTCTTCTCTTTTGTTGGATTCAACAACACCTTCTTCATCATGAAATCTTTCCAACTTCTAGTTCATCTACATTAAGAATTAGCATAACACTCTAAATGAGCTTGTATATTTCTCATTGATTCAACCAAGGCTACAAGTCTTGGCACTCTACTTTAGGTGGTCTTGCAATGAAACCTCATATGTGTCTCATTTCTTTGAAATAAAAAATAATCACTTCACTTTCTACTTAACACTTATGCCATAGGATGTCTTCGCTACTTTTTATCCACACTTGTTTCAAAGTATATCTTCATAGTTTTCTACCCACACTCATAAATGTGGAAAAAAACTAAATTGACAATCACATGTAAGGAATAAACCTTGATCTAATACCAAATGATGCAGTCATAATTACCAGATCTAATTAAGGACAACCTTAGACCAAGCATCCTTCAAAATTATACATGCAAAAATAAAATGTAACAAAATAATAATGTTCTTAATTTAATTTTAATGACAATAAATGCAAATCATAGACACGATTAAACATCGTGAGATATCAAATAGGATGATTTACAACATCAAATATTCATATCTCTACTTGTTAACTCACAATATTTGTAAGTTTGGATATCTATGACTAAACTCGCCACTTTATATCAATTGACCATCTCCCATGAAAAGTGTAGGGGCATGTTTATATAGGCATAAGACCCACCTACTTGAAATATGCATCACAACCAACCCAACAACCCATTACAATAATTTAATATAGGATACATTCCCAAAGATTTGTGATGTAGGAGCATCCAAGGTCCTTTTCAATCTTGCATCACCAAAAACAAAGTGGTGTGCTTGTGTGTTTTATTTCATTTGTCTATTGTTTGGTTTGGTATTAGCATGGATAAGTTATTCTTGGGAAGCATCATTATCCAAACACTTCATTGGTATCAAGGACATCAGAGGAGGTTTAGTTTAGCTTAATACAATCTAGAAGTTACCTACAAATGTATGTGTTTCTAGGTTAAACCAGACCAGTTTGGGAAAAGTGACAAAATTGGCATGAATAACATCCCAAAACCTAGTTTTTCTTGTATATTTATATTTTACTAGAAAAAATATGCACTTTAAAAAACAACTTGTTTTGAGTATGTATGTGAAAGTTATAGCTTCTAGAAGTAGCCCGTGGCAACTGCTATTCCAACTATTCTAGCTCATGACAACTGCTAAAGTGAACCTGTATCAACTATTGTAGGTGCATATTTTTGCTATGACTATTATTTTGAAATTTTTGCATTTTTGAACACATTCACAATCATCTAAGGGGTCAAATAAGTGATGTGGGAGATAATTTGAATAGTCATAAATGTATAACTATCTCATTTCAATAAACCCTTCAACTTCCTTATGTTTCATGCCCATAAAAGGAATAAATGAATGAGTGAAACATTGTTAGAACACAACTATGTTAGAGAAGTGTAGATTCTATCAAAGAAGAACAAAGTAGCATACATAGTCCAAAGCCCAACTACATCTACTTGTAGCTACCTACACATGTTTAGACTCTTTCTTGATGCCATTTAAAACATGTAATGCCTGAGATAAAATTTGAACCATTGGGCAGAATACCATGGGTCATTTATTTCACCCATATAAACAAAATGATATTCATTTGGAGGGGAAAACTACTGGGAAAATAGAATAAAAGACTATAACCGTATGTTTTTATTATTTCTTGGTTTATAAGGTAGTGTAAAGGTTGCCAACATGAGGGCATATGTCCGTGTAAGACCTGAGGTATCTTTATAATTATTCCCCCATGTATTTTTATATGTAATAAGCCAAATTATGGCATAAAATTTGATTGTATTCCATTATGTTAATGCAAGAATCTTAATCTATGTTATGCAATGTTAATTATTTAATTAAATGTGTATGTGTGCCCATAGAAATGATGAACCCTTGTAACATGAGAATTAATTGTAGACCTTAATCAGTCTCCCCATCCTTGTGTTTGCAATAAGTGGTATCATAGAAAGGTTATGTCCTTGTGGGTATTTTATGTGAAAACTCCTTAATTCGTGTTTTAGACTATGAAAGAGAAGTATACATAGAGATTTCAAGTTGTGTGAGAGAAGCTTGCATACATGGTTTCATGTGTGTTTGAAGTCCTACAAGATTATGAGGGAGTTTGAGAGAGACTATGTTTTGAGTCCATTACAGGTTATGAAATATGAACTTGATGATTCATGGTGATAAATGGCGCACAAGAGAAGAGAACATGAGTTGTGTGAGTTGATAGAGATGTTGAAAGTGTTCCAGACAAGACTGGATATGTCTGCACAAAGTGATGATGGTGTAGTTGTGTGTGATGGTGATAAATAAGAGTTGATGGTGGGGTTGTTATCCCTACAAGAGCAGTTAGATGCTTTGGAAAGAGGAAAAATAAGAAGAGAAAAAAAAGATAGCTGGAAAAAAGAGATCGGTCAAGGTTATGGTGGATAAAATATGGAATAACTCATGACTTGGATAGTTGAGCTAGAGATGTGTTTTGAGAATATGAATTTTGTTGACCCTATAAAGGTAAAGGCTATGTGTAATTGGTTGTATGGATTTTTAGACATGTTGGAAATATATCTAAGTATGGATACAAAAGAAAGGTAAGTGGAAGGTGTGTGAGTGGGAACATATGGTTTCTAATATGTTGGGGCATTTTTTGCACCCAAAATTACATCTAGGTTGGTTAAAGAAGCTTTATGTGAAGATGATTTAGAGAATTAGGGAGAAGAAGATTGCCAAAGGAAGTAATAAGGATGGGAAGTTGTCATGTGAGTAGCCAAAGACTAATTTGAGAAGCAACATGGATGTGCTAGGTTCATGGAATATACAAGGTTGTCTTGAAAGGCAACATGGAGGAGAGGCTTCTAAATGTAGAGCTTAATTCTGATTTTAGAACAAGTTGTATGTGAGCTATGAGCAGCCCATAGGTGATGGAATCTTAATGACGGATGATGTAGAGGTGATCCACTATTCACTGGAAGTTGGAGACCAATTATGTGATGATGGGCAAGTGATTTTGAAGTCTTATGAGTGGGAAAATTATGATTTTTCCTTGGTTCGTGATAGCAGTGCAATTTTCAATTTTATTTTGGATGGTAGTAGGGTTAAGCACAACCAAGGCATGACATATATTTATATGAATGAAAAATTTGATGTGAATGAATATTTTAACCTTGTAGAGTTTCAAGTGAGTAAAGAGACCATCCATGTAGAGTTTCAAGTTTCCATGGTGGAAGCATTGGATTAGAGGTTGTGCAAGCAAGTGCACATAAGGAGATGATTGTGAAGGTTAAGCAAAGTAAATTTGTTGAAGTTAGAGGTATGGATGAGTAGAAAACAACCATGAGTGTTGTGGATAATGGGCCATTGTCAGCCCATAGTGAGAGAGAAAATCATAAACAATATGCTAGAATCATAGAGGAGTTGGATAACATGTCCTTGGGGTATGATGTAGTGGTGAATGAGTTGTGTGAGGGAGATCTTGTTTCCCTTAACACGTTTATGCATTGTACAAGTCTAAATATAGAGATAAAATCTAAGAAGAGAAGTAAGTGTTGTGTAGTCCAACATGCTCATACATATGAGAAATAGAGTGAAGAAGTTTACGAAGTGACTGATATGGTAGTGATGGATGAAGAGTTGGTTGGTGTTGATGTTCCAACCATAGAAGAGTGTCTTCAAGTTAATATGGGGACAAGAGAGGGTGATAGAGTATGGGAAATGGTTTTTTATCAAGGAGATATGCAGGTAGAAGCTCAATTTTAACAAATAAGGAAGGAGAGTTATCCCTAGAAAAACTAAATGATGGAGAAGGATTTGAGAATCCCAAGCTTGACATGGAAAAAGCTTATACCATGGAGATAGATGAGAGAATGCAACTGATTTTGATATCAGCCATAGGATGTGTTAAGGAACCTAATGTTGTAGGTGTGGAGAGTGAGTTTTTTGAGCTCACCAATTGGAAGGATGAGTTACTAATGTGTATAATAACCCAAGCATGTGAAGAGGAAGTTGATGTTGCAGTTGAGATGGAGAGATTGTTTGCTATAGTAATGTGGGAAATAAATAATGAGAATTTAATAATTATCCTTGAGGTGATTCTTGATGTTATGGGCTATCATTTAGATTCCCTAGTGTGTGATGATTTGATTGTTTGAGATTGAAAGTGATAGATGAGATTGTAACCATGAGAGAGAAAATGTAAACTAGGATATGTGATGTTGAGAAGGATCCAAAAGTAGGTTGGATAAGGTGTAAACAAAGTTAAGTGGGATTTAGGAGGAGGTGGTTGGTCTATGGTGGGTTTAATCCCACCTGAGAGAGTGAGATGCAAGAGCAAACATCTTGGTGGTGTTGGTCAGATGAGAGTGCGTTTTAGCTCACAAGTGAGTTGAATGAACATTGGTTAAGCCTTCGACATAGGAGAACAAATGATGGTGGGTGAAATCCAAAAAATGAGAGAGATTATGGTGGGTATAATCTCATAAGGAGAGGAAGAGAGAGTAGAAATGATAAGAGAACATGTTTAGAACCAACAAGTGGGAGCTAGAAATAACACAAAAAGAAAATCAAACGACTGTGTTCCTTGGTGTATTAGAAGGGGACGACATGGTCACTCTGTCTCATGACCAAAAGAGTAGTTTTTCTATTTATCCTATCCATGTGATTTAGATCTCACATTTTTACACTTTGACTATCTGATGCAAGAGCATCCAAGGTCCTTTGCAATCTTGCATCACCAAAAACATAGTGGTGTGCTTGTGTGTTTTTTTTCCATTTGTTTTTTGTTTGGTTTTGGTCTTAGCATAGAGAAGTTATTATTGGGAAGCATCAGTGTCCAGACACTTCATTGGTATTCAGGACATCAGAGGAGGTTTAGTTTAGTTCGATATATTCTAGAAGTTATCTGCAATAATTATATGCAGTTTTGGGAAAAGTGAAAAATTAGCATGAATAACATCCCAAAACCTGAATTTTCTTGAATATTTATATTCCAATAAAAAATTTATGCACTTAAAAAAAATAACATCTTGTTTTGATTCCATATGCAAAAGTTATAGTTTCCATAATTAGCCCATAGCAATTGCTGAAGTGAGCCCGTAACAACTATTATAGGTGCATATTTTTATTACGACTATTGTTTTGAATTTTTGGCTTTTTTAGCCAAATAAATAGTCATATGTGGGGTGAAATGAGTGATGTGGGAGATAAGTTAAATATTTGTAAATGTGTAACTGTCTCATTTCAATAAACCCTTACACTTATTTATGTTGCATGCCCATTGAAGGATTAAATTAACAAGTGAAACATTGTCAGAACATAGTTGCATCATAGAAGAGCAGAATCTATCAGTGAATAATAGAGGAACATACATAATCCAAAAATTGACTATATCTACCTATATCTACCTACACGTGTTTGGACTCTTTATTGATGTCATTTGAAACATGTAACGCTTGAGACAAAAGTTGAACCACTAGGGAGAAGACCATGGGTCAACCAGTTCACCCATATAAGCAAAATGATATTCATTCGGAGGGGCTCTCTGCTGGACAACATAATAGAAGACCAAAACTATATGTTTTTATTGTTTCTTAGTCTGTAAGGTAGTGTAGAGGTTGCCAACATGAGGGTAGAGATCTATTTAAGACTAGAGGTATCTTTGTAATTGTTCCTCCATGTATTTTGTATGTAATAAGCCAAATTGTGGCATGAAATCTAATTGTATTATGTTGTGTTAATACAAGAGTCTAAATCTTTGTTACATGACATTAATTTTTTGATAAAATGTGCATCTTTGGCCATAAAAGTGATGATCCCCTGCAACATGAGAGTTAATGATAGGCCTTAATTGGTATCCCCCTCCTTGTGTTTGCAACAACTCGTTACACATCACACCCATAACTCATCACTATGCACCACATTCATTAAATAACTATTATAATCCTAAAGATCCATAATGTGTCACAAGATAAAACACCATAATAAGATGGCATTCTCAAGGTGTTACAATAATATTATGCAATGAATAAATGGCACATAGATTACAACTCACAAGAGCATCTTGTAATATTTCATAAATAAGCTCGATGCTTAGAATTCCATGCACATTTTGCACAAGATTATCCCAATCATACTACATGTTAATACTTCTCTCCAAGATATTACCTTGGCATCGCAAGATTTATTTTCTTTCTCTCCTCATGGATCTTCTAATCTCACATGAAGCTACATAAAGACCCTTCAAACAAATGGTGAAATGATTTGCAAGTGAATACAAGTCATGCGTACTAATCAAGGCTATGTAGAAGAACAACAAGCACATACAAAATTTGCATAAAATAAAATAAATAACATGTGCACAAACAAAGACTTGCACACAATTTTTTTTTTTTTAATTCTATGCATTTTTTGTTTGATGTAGGATTACAAGTGAACCCCATTGCTATTTCATCAAGGTCTCACCAAATTCAATTCCATCCACTTGTGAGAAACCTTTGTCTACTAGATGATCCTTAAACTTATTTAGTTTCCCTTGCATATTACACTTCTTCTCAAACACCCACTTGCAACCTACAAGTTTTCTACTAGGAGGAAATTTTACCAAGTCCAAAATTTCATTATTTTTTATAGATGATTAAGGATTGGTAGGTCCCTCACCTATATTATTGAAAATGAAAAAGATTGGATTACAAAGAGGCCAACAATTCCTTAAACTTGAGGACCAAGGAGGTTGAAACCAAGTCTGAAAGAGGCCAAAAAACATGGGGGATACCCATAGATAGAATAAATAAAAATGAAACCAACCACTAAAATCAACAAGTCACAGTATGAAGGCCTGAGCCCTTTTACCAACTTCCTCCTTGGAACCACCTTCCCCTTTAAATCTCCCTAATCAATAAGGGGTTGGTTTAGGTGTTGTCTGTCATTTCTTCTTCTTTTGACTATCATCCATTCCTTAGTTAATTGAGTGGAATAATTATTGATTAATCCCTCCTCAATCGAGGTAGAGTTTCTAACTTCATCACCCTTATCTTTAGTAACCTATAATTCCAAATCCATTGGAAGGGGTGTGATACACATTGTTACTTCCAAATTGCTATGCCACTTAGAGTCAGTGATAATTATGAGATGCAAAAGAAGTGCATCCTTCCACCATGTAGTCATAGTCTTCTATTTGGATCTAGGGCAAGCAACCACCAGATGTCCAATGTCAAAGCATTTTCGGCATCTGAATGGGATTCCTTTATAATCTAGTGACTATGTCCAAAAATGGTCTCTAATTTTTAATTGATGTTGGTTGGGAGTTTCTGTGAGGTGTCCATCATTAACAAGATTCGTGTGAAAGTGGTATGAAGAAAGATGATGGTTGAAGCATCAATCATTATCAACTTGTCGAATGTATTCCCAATGCTCATGAGGCAAGAGGTTAACCAAAAATATAGAGGGAGGTGAGGCAACCAGATCTAAATGGGCCTGGTGGTTAGGGTTTCTACTAGGGGATTGAAATATGCAAATTAGGGTTTTAAAAAGAGAATATGGTTATCCTAGCACCAAGTTTTATCATGTAGAACCCTGGCTCAATACTTTAAACAATTGAAGTCTATAATAAAAAAACCTTTTGTGTAGGGATAAATCTCCATATTATCCTCCATGATCTGTTGCCAGTTTTCAGAGACCCAATCATGTAAGGCTAAAAGGTCAAGCCAATGCCTATCAAATATGTAGATAAGTCCTTTACATGAGAACCAATCTTCATTCCTAAGGACTTCCTCAGTCACTTCCTCTCTAAATTTGACTAAGGGGTTACTATTTGCCACTTGGATGGAAGGCTCTGATCTATCCTACCATTGCGATGACTTCCACAAAGTATGAAGCTTTGTCAATCCATTGCTTTAGAATCCCTCTATTTACATCTATGATGGTCTTCTGCAAGTCTGCTCCATCCTGCTCAAATGCCATCCCACCATTGGTCTTATGACCATTTTCCAAGATTGCAACCCTACCCACCTAAGAGCCATGAGTGGATAAAACCTTTTTAGCTAACCACAAAGCTACTTCCCCTGAGAGACCTCACTTAAATGTGCCTATTAGCTAGTGGCATTCTTCACACAATCCCACCTTCTGATTCATAGGAAGTGATACTGAATATAGACTAACCCTAGGTCTATTAAAGGAGAATAAAGCTCTAGACTGGATCCATCCTTTCCTATTAAAATTAAAAATTGAAAGTAAATTCCCAAAATCTCATTATTATTCAGAGATTCCATCTCTTATTTCATGGATTTATTCCAAGACTTTATTTCATCTGATCCAAGAGATTTTATCATCTTCTTCATAAGCCACTGATAATAGGATTGTAGAACAAAAAACCAGTGGGACATACCTTTCAAATATTTTGCATACTCATTTTGATCTCCTTAGAGTAGGATTCATTATATCCTCATCTTCTCGTGACTCTTCATCTATCACTTCATACTTGAATACAATATATTCAACATCTATATCAACCTACATTTTTTTGTTTGTTCATTTGGTTGTTCTTGCGCAAGAATCCTCTTCACCTCCTCGAAGGCCACGTTACGAATATAGACTACCTTCTTTATTTTATCATTCCATAGCTTATACCCTTTGACACCACTCCCATATCTAATTAACATGTACTCCATAAAATCAAAGTAAATAATTCTTATATTTTCCCTTGGAATATAGACATATGTTTTGTAATCAAAGATTCTCACATGTCACAAACATGGTTTCTTACTAGTCCAAGTTTATTGTGGGGTTTTGTCAACCAACATTGATTTGGGCGATATGTTGACAATGTAACAAGTAGTGGCCACTAAATTTTCCCAATACTTCTACTACAAGTAGACACTCAACATACTCTAGGCCTTGTCCATTGGCATCCCATTCATCCACTTTGAAACTCCATTTTTTCAATGTGTATGGAGTTCTATTTTGCCTTCCAATTCTGCATCACTTACAAAATCCTTAAACTCATTTGATTAATATTCATCCCCTTTGTCCATGCATAAAACTTTAATCCTTTTCTCCATCTAATTCACAACAAGATCTCTAGACTCTCTAAACTTCATGAATACCTTAGATTTCTTTTGGGGAAAATACATCTAGTACTTCTTGGAGAAATCATCTATGAAAGACACATAGAATAGAGACCTTCTCAATGATGTAATATCCATCAATCCAAACAAATTATTATGTATTACCTAAAAAATGCCATTTTCTTCCATAACATTTGAGGTAAATTTAACTTGAATCTACTTAGCATGCACACAATGCTCGTAGAAGTTAAAATCTAATGGAAAATCAACAATCCCTTTTTCCATACCTTCAGTCTGTAGTGCATGCAAACTTTTCTCTCCAATATGGCCCATCCTATGATGTTATAGCATTGTCTTCTCTACCAGAATAAATGCATTGTATTTTTTATTATTTACCCTTGGCTTTAGGAACCATAGAGTTCTTTCAAATGCTAGTAACTTCAATCACTTCAAGCCATAATAGAGTTACTATGCACACACCTCTTTCCAACACCATGGATTCCTGCACATTCTTTCACCCATCTTTGTTGAAAGAGACCTGCCAATAAGGATCATTTATTTTTCTCATAGAGATCAAATTCCTAACCAAGCCAGGAATGTGGAAGATACCAGGGAGAGTCTATATCCTCATGTCTCTATACCTTAGCTTCACCCTTCCTCTTCCCATAATCCTAAAGGTTGAATTGTCTCTTAGAAATATATCACCACCATCAACTTATTCATATTCACATAATCACTCCTTGTGAGGATTCATATGATAGGAGGCACTTGAGTCAATCAACCATGCATCATGGCATGCGTGTGTGCTTGAAGGAAAGATATACATCTCAATTCCCATCATTGGAGACTCTTGTTTTTCCCAAGGATGTAGCATCTGGTGGTTTTCTCTTTTCCACAATTTTCGCTCTACAATCCTTCTTAAAATGCCATGTTTTACCATAATTCTAGCATTTCTTCTAGGATATTTTTGAAGTCTTATATTTTCATCTAGACTTTGAGCGCTTATACCCAAAACCTTATTTTACTTATTTATTGGGAGTCCCCAAGCACATACAAGACATCCTTTTGTCTCATAATATTCCATGGACTTTCACATCATCTCCTTTGATCATAGAGTTATAATTATATCCTTTAATTTTAGTTGAGATTAATAGCTATTACTAGAATATCCCAAGAGTTTGTCAAATTAAAAAACAAAGTGATACACCTCTCTTCATCGTCCATTTTAACTTCAACGAATAATAACTGACTTGCCATAGTGTTGAAGGCATTCAAGCACTCTATAATTGAGTCACCTTCACAATGAATACAACTTATTTCACAAGAAAAGTTTGTTTATCATATACTTTGCCTAGTACAATGTTCCCAACTTATTTTAGAGTTGCTTCACAATAATTTTTGATCAATACATTCAATAACACTAAATCTAACAAACATAATCGGATATATCTCATTGCCTTTCTTTCAATATTTTCCCATTCCTGTAATTTCATATCTATAAGCTATACACCTTGTAACAACCCATTAATCTCTATTTATTAATAGATATTCCATCTTGAGTTTCCATAACTCAAAGTATTGACCTGAACATTTTAAAATCTTTATTCTTGTGATTCTAGTCATTTTACTTGCACAAGACTCTTTGGCACATAGCTCCCACTCAAGAAAGTCATTATCTCAGGTTATCTCGACTCTATAAAATGCTATATCCAAGCTCTATTACCAAATTTTTGGAGAATGGAGTCTTTACACAATAAACAGACACACAAAAGAATTGTGTTATAAGTATCTTATAATAACGTAAGAATAATGGCATGCACATTATTCAAAATATTTTACCTAAGGAAATCCTTTCAAGTAAAAAAACCCAACACAATAACCTCTGTTTATAGTATTAACTTAGTAATTTATAATAGAGTCACACACACCAATGTATTGTAACTTAACATACATCACTTTACTATATCTACACTATATTGTATATATGAGTAATGCATACACTTCACCATTTTTATTCACATCATTTTCTCCCTAAAATGATCCATGCCTATATATTGCTACATCACTTTGTAATGCTCTCGCAACATGGGAATCCAATTACACTAACTAATGAATAAAATTATCATTGCATGACGCTCATCCACAATTATGTATCAAATCATTACCAATATGTTACTTGCACACTTCTAGTAGATAGATATAATCAAACATGTGTATAGTAACACCTCAATTTTGAATTTCATTTCATTACCATAATGTTTGGTTCCTCACATAATAATACTACAAAACATGAATCATTACGCACTACTACACAACCTTCCTAAGTATCACCTTTCATTACTCAACCATATCAAACCATTGAACGAGTCTTACACAATAATATTATGTACAATTTACCTTGCACATAGTCAATGTTAACCCATTGCACAAGTCATGCATAACATTACTATGCAAAATACATTATGCACACATCCTACACAATAGTGTTGTGCATGCATCTTATGCAACACCAACCATGTGCACATCCATATTGCATAATTCAATGATAAGTGTGAATACATTTCTAAAACTTAAAGTGTTACATGACAGGTATGAAATTACCCAATGCATAAGTATATTACCTAAAATATAATGATTGAGTATAATTTATTATATTGATAGTTTTTTGAAAATAATTATGTTAAATAGACTAATCGTAAGCTTTAAAATCAATTGCAACAATCGTTATCTTATTCTCAAAACTTCACCACATGGTGCCCAAAAAAATCCAAAATTTCAAGATTTTATTAAATATAAAGAACATAGTTTTGTAACTCTATAGTAGTTCTTGAAAATTCTATTTGAAATCAATAATGAATTGTTAAACCTTGGTTGCATGAATTCCTTGTAAACATGATTTGTTAGAAGAGACTAAATTTTTTTGACTGAATATAAAAGATCTTATTGTGCATTATACTTGTAAAACCTAAATATGATGCCAATTTTTAGTCTCCATTTTGTACTCATCATTTTATTTATGAACGATAGATTATATTACTCATTTTGATGTTCTTAAATTTAGTAATATTGCCATACTTACTAAGAATTTTAGACATAATTATTGTAGTTATTATTTTTATGTACCACGATGAACTTATGTAGTTGTAATTCCATATTTTCTAAGGGTCGTGGATGAATTATATTTAGCTATGTATGGTTTATCTATAGGAAAATTTAAGTAGTTTTGAATTATAGTATGCTTCGTAGACTTACATTGTTGCTTCATTAATTTATTATGCTACTACATGGTTGGATGCTCACATTTTATATATACATTTATACTAGCTTCTTCTAACCATGTATGTAGTGTGTGGTATTATTATTTACTCATGGTGGGTGTAACCATGACATGGATATGTGACTTGATATTGTGATTATAGGCACAAGTGGATATGTGTATCATGGCCTATGTGATCATGACAAGATTCACATAATTATGTGGCTACATTGTGAGATTATGGATGTGGTATAATTTCTATATTATTATATTGTGTGAACATTATAACAGGTGTTACAATTTGGTATTAAACACAATGTCATGAGAACATCACATACGACTTTCCATGCAAACCTGGAGGAAGAAAACCCTATGTCACATGCACAAAGGTAAATGAGATAATTAGAGAGGAACACATGACTCCCCTAGGAAATAGGTTTAAATATCTAATTATCATGATCACTTTATACCTCAAATCAACTTTTAAACTATTTTCATAGGTGCATTAAGGTTAAATAGCCCACTAGTTAAATAATTAAAAGAACGTGCTTATATAAAGGTTATACCATAGTTTAATATATATTTACACATTTAAATTATAACCTCAAATTAATTGAATGAATTTTTTAAAAAATCACCTAAGTCACTTAAATTAAATGAGCTAAAGTTTTATGATTTAAAAATAATAATTAATTAAAAGTATTAAGGAGCTTTTAATTGAAACACATACACCAGACAAATTTTACAACTTTAACTTAGATAATAATAAAATAATCTTAAAAGGATAACGTGGGAGGGTTTGATCTCAATCATTAGATCAATATGATTGGCCTTCACATAAAGATGCCCTAATTTCATCCTTAAAACCTTAGGTTAGCTTATGTACCCTAATATTACCATAATTATCTCATTTTGCAAACTTCTTTCCTCCTTTTGCATTTTTGTGAAAAGTCTCTATGTTTATTCATTTTTTTTAAGAAGAGATAGAGAAGATAGAGGCCCAACCATGCCTCCATTATTTCATATTTTTATTTGCACATGCTTCCCTTGCTATAGGAGCCCATTGTGCTTCACTTGCAAGTTATGTTTTCAATATACATATTTTTGTATTCTCTTTTACAGGTTTAGAGCTAAAAGCCAAAGGGATACATGTATTTATAAATATTCATATATTTTAAGGGTTGTATTTATAACCTAACACAATGTTATATATATATATATAAGTAATATACATATGCTTCTGTGTGTGTGTAAATTTATCTAAGTATTGGGTATTTTGGAAACCTCTTAGGCTTAGGGGTTGATGAGAGACATAAATACCTAATGACATCATATGGCTAGGAGGTGAGCACCTCCCCCTTTAGCTGTAAAATTGAAAATAATTTACAAAATCAAAACTTTTAGATGTTGTGGAATATAAGACTTAAATTTATGTATTGTTTTGTTGAAGTACTGAAAAAAATGTGTTTGACTCTACCTACTTTCTATAAAAGTTGAAAAGAATAATCAAATTATTATTTTCAAGGAGCTAAACTCTATAATAATGCTAGTTTTAAATATGAATATGGTTGTCTATAGTGTGTTATGTACTAAGTTACAAGGTAAACATGCCACTAGAGTACCCCTATTTAAATAAACCATAGAAGTTGTTGTCAGTTATGATATTTTGGGGGTTATTAGGTTATTATTTCACTACATACCTAAAAAGGGATTGGGTCTCTAAGTTACTACATGTTTATGAATTGTCAAAAAAAAAATTCCTTGTCTTAGCTCGTTTGGTCTATGTGTTTTAAATGGGTGTTACACTCTGATATCACTAGAATGTTTTTGCTTAAATTTTTGGTTAACACATGTGATAATCATTTCTCACCTTCGTGCAAGATGGCATGTAGGGCTAGACAATATTTTACAAGGCATCAAGGACACATATCTATGCAATGGATAGTAGTTGACATATGACAACTAGGAAAATGTTGAGAGATGTATAGGTTGAGATACAACCAGAAAAACATGATACTCTAATAGCTCCATAGGTAAACTAGCAGGAGGTCCTCGTAGCCTTTGGGCCATATATATTACAGGCAATATAACATCTTGTTAAAGTCTTTTAAGACCGTATTCCCCCACAGGCAGAGGGAGCTAGTGAATGTGTAAACAATAATTGTTGGAGGTTTAGGTATCCTTACACTGTCAAGAGGGTTCTCATGTCCACTCTCGAGTTAGAGGTAATAATCAAATGAATAGTTTAAAAGCTACAATGACTTAGGTCCATAATTCTTCATGAGATGGTCACTACAAATCAAGATCACCCAAAGATGACTATTGTCAATCAAGGACACTTAAGGGTGACCCTTAAAGGTCAATATCCCCTATGAAAGATCAACCTATGTCACAATCACTTAATCATGGCAGATATAGAATAATAGCTATGGCAAACTAGATTAAAGAGTTTACAATAATGCAACATCATACTTGTTTAGCCTCAGTAGATGGAGAAGAGGTTGAGTCATGGTTGAGGAATGTTACGAGGTTATTTAATACTTTTGGTAACCCTAATAATATCTGAGCATATTTAGTGACCCATTTGCTAAGAGGCTTAGACTTAACATGGTAGGAAAATAATGAGGTCTCAAGTGTTATAGAACTCGAGAGTCTCACATGGGAAGAGTTCTACTGTTGATTCAAGAACCAATATTTGACTTGGCATTTCCAACAGTGGAAGGTTGATGAGTTCCATGTTTTTTATCAGTGTGGGGGTATAAATTTTTATTATGAATCCTCTATATGTTGATTTTGTTTGAGATGATTAGATATTGGTGACAAAATTTATTAGAGGGCTTAATGCTGACATAGCAGGGGTTATTCACTTACTTGCTCCTAAGGCCCTCCAAGGTGCAGTTGAGAAAAACTTGATTGTAGAGGAGAACTATGGAAAAGACCCAAGAGGCCCAAAAATGCCTAAGAGGGAACCTTCATGTACATTGAGATGGTAGAGCTTAGGTAACCCCATTTTATCCTAGGTGGATTTAGACAACCACAACCCCAGTAGAGGCAGGCCAATAGTAGGGCAAATAACATGGTCAACCACAAAGATAAGATCAATAACACCCTCCTGAGATCCACAAAAGAATTGAGATAAGACAGGCTAGGGACAAGGGTATACCTAGGGTTAAATACAAGGATATTTATAGTAAAGGTAATGTTAGGCACTTACTCAAACTCAACAATCCACGTAAGGGGGTGCTAATAGACCTTAAACATCAATTGGTTCTTCTACTAGATTAACATTGCCATGAGGTGTATGATTTATTTTTTGGAGGACCCCATTAGGCTAGGGAATGCCCACATAGAGATATAAGAGGCATGTGATAGAGATCACATGCCCATAGCAGATAGTGGGTGATTTAGAATGTACCCATAGGTTATATGTAATAGTGGATGATCACTAAGTTGAACATCAGGCCACCATGTTTGAGATGGCACACATGATTGATGACATGCTACTATTATTTTTATTTGACATTAGGGATTGTGATTCCTTTTTTTCACCATTAATAGTACATCATTATTGATTGGTAGTAGGTAGGAAGTTGGATCCATAGGAGGTTGAGATGGCTACTTAGAACAAGAAGCCCGTTAGTTCACTAGTTCATTATTGTGTCTTGGATTTAAGAGTGTTTACCATCACTATAGACCTAAAGACATTTCACCTTGGGATCATATAATGTATTTTCAAGCATGTATTGGTTAGAATCCAATAAAACCTGAATAAATTATAGTACAATGTAGGTATGAGTTGGCCACATAGATGATTATCTCTAGTTTTCAAAGATTGTTTTCCCTTTATGTCATCTTTGAAATATAGTTTAGGAAAAACATACACTGGGTTTGCTAGTTTTATATCATTAGGTTGAGTGTTAGATTTAGATATGACATTAATGAGACTACCTTGGACTTTGAACCCATCTCGAGCAAGTTTGCCAATGTTTTTCCAAATGAGTTGTTAGGCATGCTCCCATAGCAAGATATTGATTTCACCAATGACCTTGTGCTAAGGGTCAAGCTGATATCTAAGGATCCTTAAAGGATGAACAAACTTGAGTTGAGTGAGCTCAAGATTTAGATGCATCAAATCTTAGAGAAGGGACATATTTAACCTAGTGTGTCTATCTCCTTGGGTCACATCTATGATATTCATTAAGAAGAAGGATGATTCTCTCTACCTATGCATTGATTACCACTAGTTGAACAAGGTAACTATAAAAATTTGGTATCATTTGTTCCAAATTAATGACTTATTTGATCAAGTGAAGGGAGTTGAGTGTTCTCTAAGATTGATCTCAATCTGGGTTATCACCATCTGAAGATAACATATGTAGATATCCACAAGACTATTTTGAGGACATATTATGGCCATTGTGAGTTTATTATGGTACCTTTTGGGATAAGTAACGCCTTGACAGTCTTTGTGAGGCTTATCAACGATGTCTTTTGCAAGTACCTTGATCAATTTTTATTTGATATTCCTAGATGATATTTTCATCTTCTTCTGCATAATTGAGGAACATAAAGAGCACCTACAAAGGGTTATCTAATGTCTTTAAGAGCACCAAATTTATGGTTGTTTGTCCAAGTGTGCCTTCTTTCAAACAAAGATTCAATATTTAGGTCACATTATTTCTGGTGAATGAATCTCAATTGATCCCTTCAAGATCCAAGCTAGTGTAGAGTGGCCAACACCTTCAATGATAGAGGTGTGCAATTTTATGAGATTAACATGATATTATTGGAAGTTTGTGTGTAACTTATCTTGCATAACTCATCCCATCACTTCCCTTCAAAGGAGAGGGCATAAGTTTATGTGGATAAAATAATGTAAGAGGGCCTTTCAAATTCTCAAGGGGTATGTGCCCATTATTATAGTTTTAGATTAAATAAATGAATTTTTGGCTTGTACTAATGTGTTAAAGGAGGGTATTTGAGTCATTCTCATGCATGATGGTAAGGTGGTGGATTACAAGTCATGAAAGATTGAGGACTATGAGCTTAAATACCCCACCCATGACTTAGAGTTCACCCAATAGTTTATGTTCTTGTGTGATGGCACTACTTCTTTTTGGGTCAACATAATGTTATGAGGACCAACCACTTGAACCTACAACACATCTTCTCACAGCCTAACCTCAACTCTTGTTAATGGCATTGGATGAAGCTCATATGCGTGTATCATTTTGAGATAAAACATATTAATGGAAATGAGAATGTGGTTGTGAAATCCCTTAGTAGGAGGTGCCATCAACTAGATGTTAGGAGAGTGAGAACTAATCTAAGGGGTTACATTCTTGAGTGAATCCTGTAACATAATATGTGAGGTGATAGTTAGAGTCTTCGAGTCCTAGAGGGAAATTTTGCAAGTTATTCCCTTGATTTTGATGGTTGCATTTTATGTACCTGATTTAAGTGATTCAATTTATTTAATTTTTTTAAGGCCCATTAAGCCCCGTATTTAGGCATTCTAGGGGTGAAAAAGGTGGACATTGAGCTTCATTGGCTATATTATTTTCCTGGTATATGCAAGGAGATAGTATATTTTGTGTTCATATGCCTTGAGTGTTAGCACATCAAGGCATAATACTAGCATCTAAAAATATTTTTATATCCTCATGAGAATCCCAAGTGGAAATAGGACCCCATTTTAATGGATTTCATAGTCAGTCTTCCTATGCCCACCTATCATTATAACACCATCAGGTGACGATGGATAATTATCTAAGTTGGCACACTTTTTGTACACTAAGACCTCGTATAATGCCATAATGATAGCCATAGGATTCTTGGATGATATAGTTAGACTACATGACATACCCTGAAAGATCATTTCTGACTAGGATCAAATATACACTTTTGATTTCTAGAGTACATGACATGAGGCATTGGGAACTATGCTCAATTTTAACATGTCCTATTATCTAGAGACTGATGATCAGAAATAGCAAGTGATATATGATTTGGATGATATGTTATACATATATGTTATGGACTAGTCATCTTTTTGGAAGGACTACCTATACCTGGTAGGATTGGTCCACAATAAAAATTATCATAGTTTCATTGACATGGTGACTTATAAGGACTTATATGGTAGGGAGTGCATGAATCCTTTAAGTTGGGATCACATTGAGGACCATGTGTCTATCAGTCTTAAATTATTGTATGATATGGAGTGACAAGTGGTTTACATTGATGCCTTTAAGAGGTGCAACAATGTTAGAAGAAGTATGCAAATGCCAAGAGATTGGACTGATATTTCTTAGTGGGTGACAAGGTTTTTATGTGATTGTAACCACATAAGAGACTTATTTCCTACATAAAAGGATTTAATCTCACACCTCACTCTATGGTACTACTCAATATTCTTGAGAGGGTTAGGCCATTGCTTATCGACTAATTTTGTCACCAAGTTTGTTGCAGATCTAAAATGTATTTCATGATTCAATATTGTAAAAGTATGTATTAGATATATCCCTTATTTTATATTTGGCAACCTTATAGGTGGAACAGGATGAGTAGGTTACCTTCAAGCCTGTCAAGATTTTGGAGCATCAAAGGCTTATACTTTAGGGATTAGATCTAGACCAAGTTAGGGTCTCGTGGGATAGATATGAAGAGTAGGCCACTACTTGGGAGGATGTAGTACCTTTGCAGGATTGATATCCTCATCTCTTTTGGTGACTCATGGAATTCTCTATAATTATTATACTCCTCATTTTGATGTGCCACAATGAACTTATGTAGTACATTGCCACATTTTTAAAGGCTTATGGACATAATTGATATGATAGATTCTATTTAACTCCATATGGTTTATGTATGGAGTATTTTGAACAGTTTTAGATTATTAATTGGAGGCTTATACGATGGGGTGAAGCCTCGATATTCATCTCACATGAGACAAAATAAAAAATATGTTGTTTGCCCCCACTGGAACATTGACATGATGAATTGGATGATGGTTTTGTAGATTGTTGGTTTGGGTGTGGAATGATCTATTGTGGTTGTTTTGAAGATCGATTTACATGGTCAACTGGCACGATAGGGGAAAAAAAAAGGTTGGTGACCACCCTCACAGCTTTCCATCACCCATTGTAATAGCTATTCCTGCTTCTACACCACCCTTATGTGCCTAAGTTGGTAGTTTGCTTCATGTTCATGTGTTTATTTTTATTTTGCATTTGATTTTTGTTATTTATCTGGCAAAAATGAAAAATAAATTATAATTTTGTACACCACAAATGTGCGTAGCAAGAGGAATCACCCTTGGACTGATGGTGTTATCAAGAGCAATTATCTATTCCCAGTCAGACATGTTTTCCCCCTTTCACTTTGTGATATTGTTGAAAGTCCAAAATGTGAGACATAAGTGAATAAGATGTCCCTGTAATTAAAGGCATCCTTTTTTGAGATAGAAATCAAGGAGGTAAAGATTTAAGAACTAAGATGAATACCTAAATAATTTAAGTTTCAACCATCAATAAAGTCATGAAGGACGTCAATTATGGGATCTCAATCATGTGTAATACTTAATCAATATGGAACTTGCAATCGAATAATGAGTTATCCACCTGCGTAGTCTCAATTCTATCATTGTCGACTGATTGTATTATGTCATGTTTATTCAATTCAATGGTAGGAATAAGTCAGAGCTCTGAGCTCTGTAGCTTATTGTACACTTGACACATACCCAGTTTGGCCTCTCTTTGTGTCTTTGTTAGCAGCCTTAAAGTGTCAATTTCTCAAAAGCAAAACCTGTCGATGGTAAAAATGAGGGGCTCTATGAATGACCACATAATAAATCAATACTAATGCCCTGACATAGTATGTAGAGCCTGGTGTGCCTTGATACCATAGGTGAATTTTAATGTCAAATACATTGAAAACATTATAAAATGTTAATATTTTTACCCTGTGAAAGAACAGTAAGAAGCAATCCAAACTAATAAACGATGATAACTTATATCTAAGATCAGAAAAACTTTTTGGTTGGCTTCGTAGCTCCACTTCATTAGGAAGTTTTTGCCTCTTGACCAAAGATGTAGCTTCTATCTTGATAAAGGGCAATTTTTCAAGATATGCAAAATAGTTTCCCATTCCAAACATTATACAATAGTAACACACACCTCCTTCCAAACCATAAATGGAATCATTGGCCTCTTTCTTAATAAAATTTTCAACTAAAAAATTTAAGGCTCTGCCCAGATACATCATTGATATGGTGTTTGATCTTCAAGGCACCTTTCTTGTAGCATTAAAACTTTCCAAACACCCAATCCATTTTTGTGTAATAGTGATGGAAAATGTAAACTAACTGACCTCGTGAGCATCCTCCACTATCCCGCATTTTGCATGCATGTTTCCCACCACGTCATGGTATGTATTTTTCGCATGCAGATTGCCATGTTTTGTTTTTGTTAAATATATTTATAATATTAGAGAAATTGGAATTTGAGTGGATTTTTGGAGATGTACAACGTGAAATGCATGGCAACGTATTATATGCAAAATGTGAGAAAGGTAAGTTGATCTTGAAAAATCAAAGATTTAAGGGCCATTTGGCTTGCTCCCGTGACTATCCTATAGATGGAATTATGCTTGAGCTAGGTCACATGATGTTTTGATTTTGCTAATTGTCACATAAAACAAACATGGTCCTATCTATTATATTGTATTAATATATTAATAAAATGTAATAATAATATTATTGTATATATAATAATAATAATAGTATATTATAATATTAATATTATTTTATAGTATAACATAGTATATTAATTTAATATATAACATAAACATATTTTTTATATTAAACAATTTGGTGTAAATCTATAGTTACAAGACAATTGATTCTTGATTAAACTCCCCAGTGGCACGCTATGTGTTACACTAGATACTTGTCTTTTTGAAAGGGGTTTCGAGTTAAAACCAAACATAAATAATTAGGGGTTTTATTGGAAGTATGAGGTAGTGTCACCTAAAAAATATTGGGAATACGTAAGTCTTACCTAGATCAAAGTCGTTAGACCTTATAAAACTACCAATTCGCAATAATTAGATCTAATTTTCACTTGGGTCTAGTGTTTTGGTGTATTATATTATCAATTAACAATAATTAGATCTAATCGGTATTTTTCTAAATTAAAAATGAACTTTTAAATAAATTGTCTAATTTTTTTATCATTATTAAATTTAATTAATTTTTTTTTAAATTTATAATTTATATTTATACATTAAAAAGGGACTTTTAAATAAATTGTCTATTTTTTATCATAATTAAATTTAATTAACATCTTTTTTAAATTTAAGTTTATATTTACACATAAAATGGAGTTTTTTAATAAACCGTGCAGACAATTTTGATCAAAAATTTTCTACATAGTTCATCCAAAAGCCCCCTTTTACATTAAAATATGAAATTCTAAAAACGTGAAAATTTTGAACTTATTTGTGGTCAAATTTTATAATAACATGTTTTATGTAACTCTGTTTGAGAAAGTCGATTAAAGAACCAAAAAAATCCATTATTTGACATGGATTTATATTTACAAGAAAATTAATTCATGTCCAATCAATTTGGAGAGTTAATTACTACAAACAAAATACAGTACCAGATTGTTTTGAAATGTTTGAGAATCTAATGATGTAAATGTATTACTAAACATTCAACAGAGGAAGCTTTTACCTGAGCACAAGGAAGAAGAAAATCAATGTTTATAATGCAAATAAACGTACAAGTTTAATTATTTCAAAGCTTCAAAATAGTTTCTCCATGGATTTTTTTGATATGATCGGTGGCAATTATTTTGGACATTTTGATGGTGTTCATATTTGTATAGTGTCACCACCTTTTATAAGCTTAAGACAAGCAATCCAACTATGTGGATCATAAAAGTTCCATTAGAAAAGTTCTCATGAAGAAGAAAAATATGTTTGGGTACTTTTCATATATTTTAACGACTTTAATGTTATCTTTTTTTTTTAGCTTGATAAAAAAGGGGATGTTTGTCTTTAATGTTATCTTATATAATGTTTGATATTTTTAAAAAACTATATAGATGAATGGCAAAAGTCTAAATGGTGCATAAAACGTAATTTTATGATAATGGAAAATAATTACCCTGACTCGTGAGAGAGGGAGTCCATTCTTGATTTAAGGTCCACCAAATCATATTCTTAGGACAGTCATATTTTAAAAATCCTCTTCATGTTTGTACAAGTCCTATAAATGAACAAATTATAACCATAAAAGAAGTTATAACAACTAAAGTATTTTCTAATTTGAGATACACCGGTCTAGTCGATTCTTGAATTCTAACACCTTACCTAATGGTTCCATAAAGGGAGGCTTTTTGATTTATTTCGGTAGGTGTTGCTTAGAGAATTTATAATTTTTTTGTAGAGAAACAATTAGATAGATATTTTGAATGTTCTTTTAAAAATCTCTGCAAAGAAAGGCCAAAGAAAAATAAGCATATGCTCAAAGAATAATTATCCTCTACAAATCAAGGGAGCAAATTTGCAGATGATTATTTATCTATTTCAAAGGCTAATTTAGTCTTCACGGGTGGTAACGACTGACCCAATTAAGAGCTCTTGTAAATGTTTGAGACTTTCTAAATTGCAACAGGGAATTTCAATATATTAAATTGAATTGATATTGGACTTTTTGCTCATCATAAATACTTGTCTTTGTGCTTCCTGTTAGGTTGTGGAGCTAAAAGCTTCACTGATGCAGATGGAAGGTCATTGGAGGAGGTTGCAGTGTCACAGACACCGGCGTCGGTTAGGCCAACCGACGTCGGCAGGATTAGACAAAAGTGCAATCGACGTCGGTCTTTTAAGGGAAAGTTCCTCTAGTTAACAAACCGAGTGTTTGCATGTTAAGAGGCTAATTTTAGTCTTGGGCTGCGGATCTAATTATTGTAATTAGGTGTCTAATTATTGTTTGCATGAGATCTATATAATAGAATCATGGGCTATATTGTAATCTTGTGCTAGAGAGTAAGTGAGCAAAAATAAGCTCCTTTAGAGAGAAGAGAGCAATGGTGTGTTCCTCCTAGTGCCACAGTACCAAATGTGGGTGCTGGTTTGGAGAATCAGAAGAGGTTCTTCATGCAAATCTTGGTCATCAGGTGTGCATGGCTACGTTAGGAGATCTACATGGTAAGTAAGATCATTGATCAACAGGTTATGTGTTGCATGATCCAGGTTTGCAGGTGTAATTGATTTGTAGTCTTCATGGAGTACGGTGGTAACAGTTGGAGCAAAGAGGAAGGCAAGGCATCCATGAGGTTGTTTGGGTTGCCCAATTACTTGGAGTGCGTGGAGCTCACTTGTGGAGTGCATGTGGAGTTGAGCAGTAGTGGATTTTGGAGGTAAATTGACCTAAGAGAGAGAGCTTTGAGGGAAGATTTATTGTTTATGCCCTAGAGGGAGCCTTCTTTGTTGTATTTCTTTTTGAAAGAGTTTTAATATTGTCTCTCATATTCTGTGTTATTTTGAATTCTAGTTACTTATGTATTTTGGTTATTGCATGTTAATTGATATTGGACTATTTTGCTCATCATAAAACTTGGTCTTTTGCAGGTCACTCTTTCATAGCAAAGAAGAAATTTGAATGGAGGAGTTGAAAAGCACAAATGGTGTTTACGGTCTTATCATCTAGTAGATCAGCATGAAGGAACTGAAGAAGCAGATGTTGCAGGGGTTGTTTACAAGTGTTGCTAATCTTAGATAATATTTGGCCTTTTGAAATCATCACTTAAATATGGGTGTTAATGCATTTGATGTGCAATAAAATATTGGAATATGTTGGTGCTTATATTATGCTTCAAAAATATATTAGAGCCTAGAATCTTAGATGCAGTGCTGAGTAACTTAGTTTAGACATGGGATGATTTCTGATCATTATGTTCGATAAAATCTATGCTGATGATATATGTTGTATCTAAGTGTTGACAAGATAATAACTTATGCTTGGTGCATTTAATATGACAACAATGTCTCTATCTAACTAGTGTTCCTCTTTTTAACTAGTTACTGATGCAGAGCAGGAAGGATCCAGGAAACAGTGGGAGCATGGCATGGAGAGATTGCAGAACCAAGCAAGAGATTTGGTAGGGTTGCCAGCCGATATGAAAACCAGTTCTGTAAATTCTTTGTTTTAGACACATTTTTCTTGCTAAGTCAATAAATAGGTGGATGATGAGTCTAATCTTGTTACTGGATGGTTTGCTAAATACTTAGTTCGGTCTTATATTCGGCATGGAAACACAATTGATGAATGTTATGCAGAGCTGGAGCACACTAAGCGCTGGACAGTGCAGTGTTCGAAATTGAGGTCTGGTATATAGACCTGAGTTTGATTCCAAGCAATGGGAGCTTCAAAGATGTGGGGAAGTGTTCTCAGGTATTTGGGAGGGACCAGCATAGGGAATTTGTATACATGGGTTTGTAGGTTGGTAGGGTACTCGGATGACAAGGTGCACCACAGGTTGTGTGGTGGGTGGTCTTAGGGTTGAGCTCTGAAGAGGGATACAATATACAAGTATGTACAATGTTTATCTCCAAGTGGGAGATTGTTAGATTGTGGAGCTTTCACTAATGCAGACATGGATGAGGTCATTGGAGGAGGTTTTTAGCAGAAACTGGTCGACAAGATTAGACAAAAGTGCAACTGACGTCGGTAAATGACACTAGGCAGACAGAGACTGACGTCATTGCAGTTCGAACTTGTTATAGACAGTTAGTTGAACCAAATGTTGAGAGGCTAAAGTCTTGGGTTGCAGATACTAATTATTGTAATTTGTCTAATTATTGTTTGCATGAGATTTATAATACTCATGTTGCTAGAGAGTAAGAGATAAGCTCCTTCAGAGCGAAGAGAGGAATTGTGTGTTCCTCTGCCACAATCAAGTATGGGTTCTATATGAATCAGAAAGGTTCTTCATGTAATCTTGGTCATCAATTAGGAGATTATCATTAATCAATGTATTGCATTTTTAATAATGAATTCTACATGGAGTATGGTGTGTACTCAGTTGGACACTTCATTTGGGTTGCAGGTTGTTAATTATCTATCGAGAGCATTTAATTTAGTTATTTCTTTGAGGGAAGATTTAATACATATAACATGAAAGAATAAATTATTAGTTAAAAAGTTGCTTGGTAACCTTCCGACTTTCCATAAAGATATATGAATGTGTTTGAACATCATCCGTCACAAGAACTATTAGTATGATGACTGTTGCTAATAATTATTGGCCTTTTGAAATCATCATTAAATATAAATTTGAGTGCAATATGTTGGATATGTTGGTAGAAAATATATTAGATGTTGCCTTATTAGATTTTCTGATATTATGTTTTCTATCTATCTACTAACTTATGCTTAACATAATATGATGTCTATCTACAGTGCTTTTAATTTATGATTTTTTTGGTGACCAGTTCTGTAAATACTAAATTACTTCGAAATACTTGACGGTCTTATATGTAAAACACAGAACATTAAATGTGTTTGATTATTAAATATTATGTATTGTAATATTAATTTGTATACAATTGGCCTCTTATATCGTAAATGAAAGTGTTTTTTTTAGCAAAGGGTTAAAGACACTTATATTTTTTGATGGAATATTGTAATGTAAGTTTAATACTAATTTGTAATTTTTTAACATGTTGGATATATATTCTCCTCTTCCTTTCCATACGAACAAAAAAAATTAAATTATTTAATCAATAATTTTTTTAATAATGAATTCAACACCTTTTACTTAATCGAGAATTTAATTAATATAATACATATAAATAATAAATTATTAAAAAAAACCCTCTGACTTTCCTTGTCACAAAAACTATTAGTAATATACTCAATAGAATTAGAATGTTGCTTCATTGTTTTCTTCTACTACTAACATGATTAGATGCTCACGTGAACCATGTGTAGAGTGTATGGTACTAGCAATTGCCCCGAACAAAGAAAGCCAGAAGAATTATATATTTTTGTTTTACGATTATATCTAGTATGTATTAATATATCAAATATATATAAATATTGTCTTATATAATATATAAATAGTATGAAGTGCAATGACCCCACAGCTGTTGAGTTGTTCACATAACACCTGTTGACTTTTTTTTTCCTGACCCAACACCAACTTTGCCATTTCCAATTGACTAATCAAAAACACGAGAAATTTATTAAGTATTTACATTCTGAAAAAAATAAGTATTCAAATTATGTAAATCTATGTAACAAGAATTAACAGTCACAATAATTAACAAAATTTTAATTCCAAGATAAGAAAAAATATTTTCAACCAAAATAAAATCCCCCCTAAAATTTCAATGTATCCTAACTAAAGACTAATGGGAGATTGATTAGATAAATACACAAAGACCAAACGTGATTATGAAAATCCCAACAAAAAAACCCACAGCAACCAATGGGAAGGATGAAAGACACTGTCCATAACTTGTCAAAGTGACAATAAATGTTATCTATTGCCCCTTTTGAAGATTTTAACCCTACCATTCCAAATAGAGCCCCCAAAATCAATCATAAATTATACTAACCAACTAAATGTGGGTCTCCCTCCACCCTTCTTGTCAATTCACAATAACATAAAATCAAATATGCACTGGCCAACGTATAATGAAACTCATGATTGAATCAAAGAAAGTCGCTTTCACGATATAATTGTTAAACGCAAGAAACAAACATGAAGCAACTCACACTCCAAGAAAGAAACACAACCACAGTACACACACACACACATGTCATGTCCAGACATGGAGATAAACACATATTTGTAATTTGTTGAAAGCACAGAGGGACTTTTTGAGTTTGTTGAAATCTTTGACTGAAATGGAATGCGGTTCTGCTTGAGTTGAAACCGCTGAGATAAAAAGAATGGTGGCATTGTTTCTTTTGGGCTGAGTTAAAGAAAAGAAAAGAACATAACTTGATTACCCTGGACGTGGTGATAACAAGGATTGCGTGAAGGCAATGAAGAAGGCGAAGATCAATGATGCCATCAATCTGAACAGTGGTATGCATGTTCATCTAATAGAAATATGTTTGGTTTGCAGCAGGGTGCTTGCTTGAATCATGGGATAAACATTTTAAGCGTCGACCCTATGGCTCAATTAGTGCCTTCTTATGCTTGGCTACTTCAGAAATGTCGATTTTACAAAAGAGGTAAAATCTTTCATTTATGGTGGGTAATTCGCTGAAACATCAACAACAACATGTTCGATGCAACTAATCACTCTACACCACCACATCTCCCAAACCACTATCATTCAAAATCAAATTATTTACAATAAAATATGTCATTTTATCTCTTTATGAAACGAATCTTGAAACCTTACCCCATTATATAAATCTTCGAATATTAATTATTATACACTTATAAGAGATACGACGATGAAATGGTTATGTAAATGGATATTGTGATTGTGGACACATAAATATTCGATTCAAACCATTTGTAGTTGTTCAATAATTTTGGCATTTCATTGCACCATTGGTGGCCACATTCCAGGGAAAAAAACCCTAAGAATCCTCATTAGACAAGGCTTATATTTTAAGATGGCGAGAAGCCGACGTGGCCATGTACGCGACCACCCTCGCAACGTGTAAGATTCTGTCTGTGTACATGGACAAGAAAGGTTTAAATCTTTGTAGTATCCCTAGTAGAACATGCTTGCTTGCTTGCTTAATTCTAAATTAATTGTCAGATGCAAATTTCAAAAATTTATTAACATTTGAGTCATAAAGTCAAAGCAAATTATTTCGAAGAAGATGCAGGCTTCCATGGATTTCTCAAAAAAATCTTGAACAATTCGACTAAGCATGTCTGGTGTTATTGTCTCCACGCACAAGACAAAATACTCACTTTATTTATACATTATTCTCGCACCAAATCAGATCAAACTTGCTCATGCAAAACGTATCCAAAGAATACGGAAGTCCTTAAAAATGTATGTATGCATGTTGATGTCTTTAATGATTTTATATATCGATATCTCGATATTTGATGGAGAAGAAGTTTAAAGTTATATAGATATCGATATTTTTGTTTATATTTTGGAAGAGTTGACGATTTCATATATTTAATATTTTATGTAGAAGTTTGAAGTTACATAGATATCGACATCTTTGTTCATATTTTCAATTACGTATAACAAATCTGTCAAAATTATTCGGGGAACAATCATAATTCTATTTGATTAACTCTTTGTGACAGAAATCTAGAGATATTTGTACCTTGATAAATGGCCTACAAACTATCATCTTCACCAATTAGACTACAATTCTTTCGATGTATTTTTATTTTAACTTTGTAGATGATCAATGAAAATATGTTATAATATTTCTCAATTTATTAATTTACGTGAGACCCGCTCGTCTCCCTACTTCTCCCCTCAATTAACTTGGAGGATGAAAGAGGGTTCTCCTAACCAAGAATTCTCATATATATATTTTAAAGATTGTTAATTTTTTCTTAACAAATAACTAATATTGATGATGGATTTAAAACTAAAAATTAAAAATAAAATATTTAATTTTTTTGAAAAAATAGAAATATTAAAACAAAAGAATTTTTTCTTATTCTAAAATATTATTAAATCTTAAACTTGAACATCAATCATATTTATATAAAATTATAATCTTAAAAATAAAAATTATAATTTTAAAACTTAGAATTAGTTTATATGAAATATCTTGTAATTCATGTGAAATTAAAGATAGATTTTTTATTTTTATTTTTTCTAATATATTTATTTATAGATTTTAGAATTTATTTCATGAATTTTTAAATTAAGATAACTAAATTAAATTTTGTAGTTTTTTTAAAAAAGGTTAAAAATGGGGTTGAAAAATATTTTTTTGAGAGTTTTGCTTCATTTTAAAATTATATTTAATTAATTATTATTTTTATATATTTTTAAATCGTCATTTTTTTTTCTAAAGATTTTTTTTTGAGAAGAGTCTACAAATCATTTAAAAATTTTATTTAAAGAATTTTAAAAATTATAAAAATATTTTGATTAGAAAAACTCATTAATTATAAAAGACATTTTAATTGGAAAAAATCTTAAATAATTTTGGTGATTATAATTATTAAAAGATATTAAAGAATCACACTTTATAATTAAAAAATTATAACTACTACACACTTCATTAGGTGGATTACCCACCAATTAATATAAAGAAGGTTAAAAGTCTTTATCATCATCAAATGATAAAAAGAAGGTTCATATAACAAATTTCAATATATCATATAATTAATATAAAGAAGGTTAAAAGTCTTTATCATCATCGAATGATAAAAACAAGGATCATATAACAAAATTCAATATATAATATATTATAATATTTTTGATGCACCAAGTACATTATTATATAATTTATTAGATTGTGAGCAACTCATCATTTAAAATTATATCGTATTTTTTCTATTTAAAAATAAATAAACAAACACATATATATATTGTGTGGAGCAATTGTGGAATGGGTTGGGGTCACAGATTAAATTTGATAATCAATTTGTCTCTGATGAATTTCTTTGACGATAATTATTTAATTTGATTAAAGATTTGAAATTTACACATTCCATGATATTAAAGAAGATGTTTTTAGATCAAGATTTTGGTGGTAATCTAAATTACACTCTATTATGTAAAGATTGTGACACTTGGTCAAATGTGGGAATTTCAAAAACACATTACTTCTTTTAGGTGCCAAATTGGTAGATGGATGGTCCCCAAAAAAATGTGAGAAGAAAGAACTTGCATTTTTTTACAACAAAGGGGTGGTTGAAACCGAATGACATTTCATCATTAAATGCGCCACATATGCGGATATTCAGAGTCAATCTGAAAACAATTTGAAAGTAGACACCCTAAGTAAACTTTTTGAAGAGTCTAGGCCTCACAATACAACTGAATTATTGATAAAGTTTCATAGTAGAAGATCTAATATCAAAAAGAACCTAAGAATATCTTGATGTTCCGAATCTTGGTCCCTTAGACTGCTTCGTCTTGTGGATGTCATTAAAATCTTTCATTTCATTTCATAAGATGGTTAAACCAAGTATAACAAGAGTAGTTTTTAAGGTGGTTAAACCAGGGATAATCATACAAGAGTAGTTTTTAAGGTGGTTAAACCAAGAATAACCATACAAAAGTAGTTTTGAAGATGGTTAAACCATGCACAACCATACAAAGGTAGTTTTTATTTACACTTATATATCGATAAATATATGAATTATACTATAAAAAGAAGGCACTGATAAATTCTCTAAATAAAGAGAGATTTTTAGATTCCTATGACTAAATATGTTTTGAACATTTTTTTAACCAAAAGATCTTTTCTTATACATAAACTTATACATTTTTTGAACAAAAATTTTAAAATTATAAAAACAATTCTAAAACGTAATGAAAAGACACATCATCTTACAACCAACCATTATATTACCCAAAAAAAAAATCAATTATATTATAACACATACCCGAAACTTTCCTTAAAATCACCTCCAAACCTTCCCTAGGCTCTAGAATAAACTACCCTTGAAATCAAACTAGAAACCTCGCTAGGCTCTAGGATATGCTATCCCATTCCTAAACCAATTAAAAATAAATAAAAATCAAATCAAATCCCACTTCCACCGAATCATAAAGCCATCATTTCCCGTCTGCCACGATTGAGGCATACGTTCCTTATCTTAACCTTTCCCTCCTTAGTAACTCAAATTTATCGAACCCCTTTTTCAAATCCACAAATGTTTTATTTCAATAAATCGATAAATTAGTCTTTTACTCGTAATTTCGAATTTTCTTTCATTTTATGGTTCCCTTTTGCTTTTCCTTTATATTTTACATTCCATACGCTTCAACGTCTGTATTTTTGTAAAGGAAAAATGTGTGTAAATGCAGTAGGGTTTTAGCGTGAAAAGAGGCAAAGTACTCTGCGAGTCTTGCGGAACAATTTTAAGGCCATTTTCGAATTCCAGTTTTGAGATTTAACGCCGATTTTTCTGGTACATTTCTGAGTTTTTCCTGTGTTTATTTTGCTTGCGTCTGTCTTTTATTAAAGTCTCTTGTATTTCGCCTTCAAAGCTGTTTTGCTGCAATTTTTTTTGTAAAGATTGTGGCGTAAATCTTTAGCTCTGCCGAAATTGCAGCTCCATTCCATGTTTACTACGCATTTTGTGTTAATATTTACATTCTAGCTTTAAATTTTCATCTTCTGCTTGCGTTTTGTGTTTTTTGCGTTTAATATTAGTTTATATGGTTGTAATTTGTTAAATTTTGGGGCTTCTCGAGGTTTTCTCGTTAAATTTTGTAGTTGATGTTCAAAAATTGTCGCTGTATCCAGAGTTTCTGCGCATTTTGTGTTACTAGTTGTATCTAGGCTGTGAAATTTCTTCCTCTACGCTTTTGACGATAAATATTAGTTACCTTGGCGTCTATTTGTAAAAATTCGGGGTCATTTTCCGATTTTTTTTACATTGTCGGTGAAAAACTTCTTCGTACTTGTAGAAACTTTTGAAAATCCCGTGCATTGAGGTACTTTTTTGCTTTCTGGCCCCGAAATTCTTAGTTCTTTGCTCATTTTTCTAAAGACGTGTCAAGTTTGACAACTTTTTTTTATTTCAGGGTGTTTTTGTGTCAAAATTTCCGATATATTAGGTCCAAAACTCGTACTTTCACGGTGGAATTCTCTGCAACTTATCCTGTAAAATTCGCCGTGTTTTTCTTGTAAATGCGCCTTTAGTCATGCATGCTTAAAAAAACAAAGAAAAAAACAAAACTTGCAAGGACAGCTAAAACCTTTAGCTAAACTGATTTTACACTTTGAAGCTGTGTATTCGTTGTTTAATCCAAGCAATGAGGACTTGAGCGTGTTAAAAGATAAGACAGAGGAGGATTATTTGAGTATTTGGGCTTGCGAGTGGTGTGCAATATGGCAATGAACCCTTCTAGGTTTATAAAATGCGTGACAGTTGGAGATGGAGCCGTTGGGAAAACTTGCATGCTAATTTGCTACACCAGCAACAAGTTTCCTACTGTGAGTTTAGTTATTTACAGTTTGCTGTTTTATTTGTTTTAGTGGATATGAAATTAGTCTGGTTTCTTTAGTACCGGTAATTTCAGATCGTAAACTTGGTTTTTTATTTGATTTATCCATTCCCTGCAGGACTACATACCAACGGTATTTGATAACTTCAGTGCAAATGTAGTTATTGATGGAAACACTGTAAATTTGGGTTTGTGGGATACAGCAGGTAACGTTTTTTCCCAACCTTTCAATAACAGCGTAGAATGTTTCTTTGGCTTATGCTATTTTTGTAGACATTACTCAATTAAATTAAATAGCTTGTGATGCATTTTAAAGCTTGAAGTCAATCGACAGAAGTCCCTGTATTCATTTACTGATTTCAGTAGATTCAAATATTCAAATGAGGTATGCTTCAGAATGTTTTTGTGCTAGTTAAATCTTGGGCCCCATTCCTAAGATTTGTTAGCATGATTTCAGTAGATTCAAATATTCAAATGAGATGCGCTTGAGTATGTTTACTTGCTTGGTAAATCCTGGCCCTCATTCTTAATATTTGTAAGCATGGGTCACACATGAGTGTACCCATATGTCTCCTGGAGTTATGGGCTGCCTTTTGCAGTAAGGAAATTTGAACCTGGGTAATACTAGTGACCCCATTTGCATTACACCACATCCCCTGGATTGTACTCGGGAGTATTTTATTCCAGTGTCAAAAGCTGTTTTTTCACTTTGAGGGCGAACACAAATATTTTTACTGAAGAAGTTTTTGATTTTATCTTTTCAGGACAGGAGGACTACAACAGGCTGAGGCCTCTGAGTTATAGAGGAGCAGATGTGTTCGTCTTGGCATTTTCCTTAGTTAGCAGGGCTAGCTATGAAAATGTTTCTAAAAAGGTATTGCTATCTGTTTCTGTGTCATTATGGACTTTTGGTATACAAGCATTTGGATGAATTTTGTTTCACTCTTGTTTTCAACTGTATGGCAATAGCTTCATAGAAAAGGTTTCTGATTTCATTGTTTTGCAGTGGGTAACTGAATTGAGACATTATGCTCCTGGTGTGCCAGTTGTTTTGGTTGGAACCAAATTAGGTTAGTAATATTTTCCACATTTCTGGCTTTACAGACCTTGTATTATTAATTTTAATCTTCCCAAGGAGTGTAACTATGTTTCCTGGTTTTTAACTTGACTCCAAACGTATCTCTTTAATCTGAGTGATATATGAGTTGCAGATCTCCGTGAAGATAAACATTACTTGGCTGACCACCCTGGTTCTGTCCCTGTAACAACTGCAGAAGTATGTTTCTTGCTTGGGAGAACTATTTGCTTATTTGTACCTTTTATAATGCATGGGTTTTCAGCACTATATCTTGGGAAGCCACTGCACAGTTTTATGAATGATTTTAAAGCTGTTCTACTTGCTGTTAGGGAGAGGATCTGAGGAAACAGATCGGAGCTGCTTCATATATAGAGTGCAGCTCAAAGACCCAGCAGGTAATGACATTGAGACTTCGAAGTATATCAGCACTGGTTTTTGTACATTTGTTAAAATGTTCACTGCTACTCAATAATTTCAAAAATGCAGTGGATGTTTATGGTCAATGCTGTTCTAGATATGGACCTTTTATAATTTGTAATTCTCCTTATTTGCAGAATATTAAAGCTGTGTTTGATGCGGCAATCAAAGTTGTAATCCAACCGCCAAAGCAGAAGGAAAAGAAAAGGAAAAAGTCCCGTGGAAGTTGTTCAATATTGTGAGTACATAACTGCCTGGTTTTGCTTTACCCTTGGAGAATGTACCTGCTCTAAGATAATGGTGTTGCCTAAATCCAAGTCTTGGGAGGTTGTTTTGTTTGAATTGCATGGCTAGATTGGCTACCTTGAGCATGTCTGTGTTTTGGCATCACCCATTTCTGCAAACTTTCTCCAAGAAGTTATTATCTTGATATATATAGTGTCATGTTATTGAGCAGGTCTGTATTGTGCTTGCAAATATCAAATTAGTTTGAGTTTAATGTGTTTAGAATTGTACAATTTGGCATGGAATTAGCTATTGTGTTTATCCAAGATTAATTTATTTGATTAGTTTTTAGTCTATAGGTAAATTATAACATTTCAAAGCACAATACCTCTGTTTGAAATTGATGGCATCTAGCGATATGTTTCTACATATTATTAAATGCCAGATAAGATTTTTTTTTTACTGATTTGATAAGGCATATTTATACATTGGCATGCTGTTATATCTTCCCACATTTGTTTCGCTCGTAATTCACAATTTGTCAATTAACCTACTGTATGATGAGAGGATTATACACTAGGATTTTGTTATACACTCCCATTCTTGTTGGGTAGTGTATAACGATGACAACTAATATGATTTTTTGGAAATAGGTGATTAGTGGCAACTTTCAACCTGGAAACATAATTGACGCCATATATTTGGGGATGCACTCTTGGAGACCAACTCAATAGTGATGACCCAACAATAGGACTAACAAAACAATGGAGACATCACTCAACTAATATTATTGGAAACCTCACTCGACTGATGAAGACTTCGTCTCAAAATCATGTACTTGTTTTCTTTGTTCAGCATGCTGTGCATGGTTGTCTTTCAAGTTTGATGGCATATCAAATATTGAATTTGTCTATCTTGTGAACTTACCAACACTTCTTAGATGATCGAAATTGTCTTCTTAGACTGAAATTTTTAATGCTTGTGCTATAATCAAATGTTTTGAGTGATTGATGAGATGACCAAGATAAATTGTAAATATAATAATATATTATATTACCATGTGAAAAAATGCATTCAGCCCTAAGAAGTATCAAAGGGAAAAATTAAAAACGTGATGCAATTTAAACCCAAAATAATTTCCCTCAAACTACAGGTTCTTAAACCTAGCCTTCTTATCTCAAAGTTTATGAATTATCATATTAATTATCTTATTGAAAATCAGGTCCACTAAAGGAAACTCAAGTCTTCTCTTTGACCCCGATTTTCTTGAACTCACCAAACTTAAAGACATTCTTTTGGGTTCCTTTAAAGGCTTTTCGAAGACAAAACTATGGTTAGATAACCAGGGACAAAACAAGAATTGCTGAAGTAAGTCCGGAGTCCCATGGTTTCATCAATTATACCTTTGATTCTCCAATTATCACATCGACCACATTGCATCACCTCAACAATGATTCTAGAATCCCTTTTCACAATAATCCTTGGAATTTCCAACTCAATGGAAAATTAGAGTCCCATCATGAGATCCTCAACCTCAACAATATTGTTTGGATTTATCCCAACGAAAGTTGCCTCAAACCCAATTACACTTCCTTTTGAATTTTGAACAATGCACTACGCACTCAAGTGGTCAGGGTTACCCTTGGATGCCCCATCAACATTTATATTCTTCCACCCATCCTTCGGATGAGACCACCTAATCAAAGACCTCTTTTTTTAAAAAGAATCCCAACCAAAGATGACTTAATGCTCCCCATTATCTCTTGCCTTGAGGCAAAAGTGTCACTATCTTGGAGATTCATAATTGCCTTCTTGCTATGTAGAAGAGTTGTCATGGTCTCATTCAAAGGTTTTTCCACCTCTTTCATCATCTCCTCCACTTGCTTCCTCCCATTTTGAAAATTTCTTTTATTTCTTTCCAACCAAATTTTATAGCACATCATGTCAAGGATAACATATCAAAAAGCTTTATAAAGAGATTGACCTAGATCTTATATGCCAGCTTGTAATGTGGTCCCCAAAATTCCGAGGTAGGGCCCCTTTAAGGTCAAATTAGCTAATCAAAATGAGCCATATCCTAATAGCAAAAGGGTAGTGAAGAAGAATGTGATCGATCTTGTTGTCCTCGGTCAAACAAAGCGCAAACCTAGGGTGACTAGAGAATCCCATTTTCCTTAATTGACCCCCTATACGAATCCTTCCTTGCACAACCACCCAATGAAAAAATTTCACTTTCAATCAAGCATGACGATTCCACGCTTTATTCTACATGTCTGACTTAGAAGCTATTGGGGTTGATTCCGCTAAAAGTTATACCATGTTGCCATATAATAGTTCCACTTGACCCTTTAAAATCCAATGATGGATATTAGGTTGGTTGTTCTAGGGCATTTTGAAAATTTGTGAAGACATCTTCAAGATAAGTAGAGAGGGAGTGGGTTTGTTCGAGAAGCCATCAACATCTTTCCAAGTTGTACCTTTCTAGTATTGCTCATTCCTAGTGACCCTATAGTTCTTTAATTTCTTTCCCTTAACTCTGTATGCATAGTGATGGGAACCTCTTTGATCCAGGATTCCTCCTAGAAGTTTGCTTTTTACCTATTACTAATCTTTCAAAAGAGAGCCCTCTGAAGAAAAGATCTAGCTTGGGAGACAATATTCCCACATGAGGAAGTGCTAGGGTGAAAAAATAATTTTCAGGCTCTTCACTATCCAAGTAGTTTTTACGAATCATGGTGCTTCATTTGGCCATATGCTAAAATTATCCATAGAAGATTAATGCTAAGGACATGATTTACCATTCATTGTTTTTGATACCAATTCCCCCAAGATCTTTTGGAAGCCAAACCTTCCTTCAAGGTATGGAAATTTCCTTTGCTCATTTGTTCCCTACCACATAGAGAGACATCAAACTATCAATTTTATTGTGAATAGGTGGGTATAGCTTGAAGGACTGATTTAATCATAGGTATCCTCCCTACCAAGGGTGGCCACTTCCCTTTCCATCCGCTCAACTTATTTGTGAATCTATCTACTAGGTTGAGCCAACAATTAGCGCTAGCCTCCCCAACAAAGAGAGGAATTCAATAGGAATCAACAAGGTGAACCACTTCATAACCTAGAAATCTAGATAAGTAAGATTGCTCACTCTCTCTCATATTCAGAAAGAAAGCTCTAGATATCCTTATATTGATTTGTTGAACTAGAGGCCACCTCATAATTACAAAGAATATCCTTCAGCGCTTTGCACTTCCTCAAGGAGGGCTCCACATATAAATATACCGTTATCTACAAATTGTAGGTGGTTAACTCTGCCACTAGCACTCGAGATTTGATCCCCTTCAACCTTTGTCTCCTATTTGCCCCTCTAATGGTTCTTCCCAACGCCTTGACAAAAACAATATAAAGATATAAAGGGGTCAAACACTTAAACTTTATTATCTTGATTTGTGGATGATCTAAAGACAATTGTCAGAATTAGATAGTGTAAAACAAGCCAAAACAACAAGCGAATCCAACTATAAATTTTGGAGCGAACCAAAAACCTCCCCAAAACCATAGACAACACGTTTTTGGGAAGTGATAGGCAGGCACAAACCTTTTTAACAATTGTGTTAATTAGATCTAGAGTTCCAAAAACTTCGCTAATTTTTTAGAAAATTAGTGCTGATCATTTTCAAATTGCCCTTCTTAAAACCTTAATAGGGCAGTTGAAGTTGCAAATGATAAGGAAAAGGATTTGTTTTGGGTTTTGTGTCTAGGTTTAGTAGGGTTTTTAAGCATTGGCTACTAGACCCCTTAACGACGTACAATATTGAAGTCAACACACCAAGTAAATGCAATGATGATTTAGTGAAACAACCTAGTGCGATGCAATGTGTCTCTACTATGAACTTCATTGCTACAATGAATTTTCTCTAAATGCTTGCTTGATTTCTCTAGAATGCTTGTAAATGCTCAATAAATTGTTTTGACAATAAATGCTAGATGCTCTTTCAATTGTTTTCTAGAATTTTCTGGATGCCTGAATGCACTAAGACACCTATGTATTTATAGTCATCTTGAATTCTAACGAAGGCTCTATTGGAACACAAATCAACATCAAATTGGCGAAAAAGTGGACAAGATGGGACCACAAACCACGGGGGACTGTAATGGTAAAAAACACCCAAAGTCCCTAGAAACATACTCAGTGTGTTTTTGGGGACCATTGTAAATAGGAGGAAAGGAAAGAGAATAAAGAGAAGGGAAGATAAAGAAAAAGGAGGGGGACATGATGAAAACAACCAAAACAATGACAATAATGCCTATTTAGGACCAATAATCAACAGATACACAACTACCCTAGAATAATGAAATTGAACAATTACAAATGCCTAGGGGCCATTTTTAGGTGTCTACACCTAGATGGTCAGAGATGTGTTTGCCCATTGTGTTTGCCTGTTACATTGGAAAATATAAATCTATTCTAAGAAGATATAATATAGAAAATAAAGCCATGAAAGGCCATAGATAGTGTTGCTGTTTTAGTATAATAAAGGAAGGAGTTTTAGAAGAACAAATGAAAGATTGCTTTAGGACGAAGCAAAGATGGGTTATTTTGGAGAAGGTTTCCTTGCTTATTAATATAGATAAATATATTTAGCAAATGGGGTAGCAAGCTAAGCAGATTTGATTGCAGGGGAAACTATATGGTTAAGCGCACTTGAGCCAGAGTGGTATTGGGATCGGTCACCTCTTGAGAAGTCCTGGTGCTTTGACCCTATGAGCATCACCTAGATGCAATGACTGCCAAGTTGACTGTTCCTGCTCATGAGAGATGGGTTCTTGTGAATCGCTAGTGAAAATGGGTCTGACTTGAAACTACACGGCCAAATTCTGAAATCATATCACATAATTTGATGCATTTTGAAAAACATGATTTTCAGGAAATTAAAAAGATGTATTTAAATAAGAACATGATCTTTTGGAATGAAATTAAAATTGGAGTGGTTCCCTTGTGAGCTTGGGCTCCTTTGTTTAATGGTTGTATTCAAAGCAGAAATATATTGTTTGTGCCTAGTAAAAAGTTTTGCTTCTTAAATTTGTTTCCTTTCACATCACATTTCGAAATTTTATAGACAAATATCTTTTCCAGAATTTTATCAATTTCAGTTCAGGTTTAACTATAGGCTTATAACACAGTAAATGTGCACTCATGTCCCACCACATAGTCAAAGTGCGGTTTCTCTTAAGCAGAAATCCCTGTATTCCAATGTGGCAAGTCTCATGCCTCTGTTAATGTTTTAATTTACTTTGTTTACATTCAATATTTCGCATTGTCCAATTGTTGTCATGTACTATTGTAATATGTTACAACCAATTGTACACTTGTTACTGGTTCTGGGTTCAGCATGCCTTTGCCAATTGTCTTTAATTTCCCAGCTGATCAGTTATTCTCACAGCCAAAAAAAATCTTGGTTTTGTTACTTGTTTCACATATGCTGAATATAATATCTTCTTGTTTAAATTTAGATTCTTAACAACTTTTGGTTACAAGACCTCCTTTAGCTTTTATCTGTATATTATCAAGAATTGACTCTTCATATTCAAGGTTTAACTTTCATAATCCTTTGGCTCAAAATACTTGGTTTAATATTCTCACCATTTTGAGCAAAATTATAGCTTCACCAAATTATACTCTTTGGTGTAAACAACCACCTTCATATCATGCAATATTTCTTTGTGGCCAAAGCACGTGAACCTGGGAGTAGAACTCAAGAATAACTGCAGTCTTCAATCAGCCAAATTTGGCTTTATATAAAAAACTACATTGCATGATACGCCTATTGAACCTGTCTTTTCCCTCCAGAATCGCTTCTGAAGAGAGTTGGGTCTCCATAAACTTTTTAGAAGCCCCACAAATGCGTGGATGACTGCTTTTCTGGCACTTTTTTGAAAAACTTGGAAAAGACAAGAGAAAAACAAACTCTAAAAGTAAATTAAACTACTTGAAACCCCACCCCTAGACATGGTTAAACAAGTAAAAAACATATCAAAATCCAAAACAAAACATATCATTATCATTATATGCGGGAGTTGTGAGTTCCGCCCAACTTGCATTTCGTGATGTCGATGATGACAATCACGGGAGTTCTACACAGGGTGTGGACAGTGGAGCTAGTGGTAGTGATGTTCTTATTGTTGCATCTAGTTCTAACGATTTTGAGGAGAATCTAGATGATTGTGATGATTTCTTCTAGATTATAATCCCCACATTGTGAACTAATTTGAGATTTGCATTTAAATTTTGAACCTATAAAACATGACACAAACATTTGAAATTAAGTATATCGTATGTTTTAAATTTTCATACATACCACATTTTAAAAGTGTTCTATCTTTTATGGACTAGAAATGAGTGTTATGTATTTTTTAATATATATTTATATTTTTTAATAATTTGTTGTACGAACATTGATGCTCTGTTACATTTCCAAGGTTCTTGAAAAATTGGGTTTCCACATTTCAGATCCTTTTTTGTCTCCATTGCTTGGTAATGCAGATAAAAACTAATGATTAAATAGATTTCTTCTAGTTGGTGATCCATTCCAACTCTTCTCAATGTATTGTCTTTCATTTGATTTTGTTGTGGATTATCGGAGTAATGAATACTCATCTACCAGGATCAAATTTGCAAACCATTACCACAATGCATACATTAGGCCATTAAACACAACAATATGAAGCACAAAAGTTGAGTATGTCTCAATCTCATATCTCAACATATATTTTACAGTCAACCATTGTGCTAAAGTACAACAGGGAAAGTATAAATAACCTGAAGAGTTTGTTTCACAATAACAAATATTTGTTGTGAAGAAAGTATTAGTTTTGGGTGACTAAATATGCATGCACACAATGTTCGTGCAAATAATGAGTTGTCACTCCAAACCAACCAACTCCCTAAATTAATCTCAACTCTTTTGTAGTGTGAACCTAGACGATACTAAGCTAGTTGGCCAATACCATATCTAGTATAGTGTGAACACACCTACACCGACGCCCTCTCTTAAGCGCAAAGTTAGGGAGCGAGAAAATAAAAAGCCAAAGAGACAGATTTCCAGGTATGGGTCTGGGCACCTAGGCCAAAATAAGAACTCTACAAAAAACTAGGAAAAAATGGGGCACCATGGGAAAAGCAAGTCTCTGCAAGGTTTCTAAAAAAACAGTAATAAAAGCGAAAGTGGAGAGAGCTAACATACTCTGTTAGGCATCCCAAGAAGCAAATGGCTCAATACTCTAACACAATGCTGAAAAAAGAGTTTGGTTGACGGAAAGTCACTAAGCAATTCAATCTTGCATGAGTGGTTTGAATCCACTTGATCACCAGAAAAACTACTCACACTGTAGACAACTAGATAGCTCCTTACGAAAAGGAGACTATCAATGGTGTCAAAAGTGCAAAAGAGTTCACCAAACGAAATTCAATCAATTACCTAAAATAGAAGATGCAATGTGTCAAGGGTTAGCAAGGGACACAACCCCTGAAGAAGCAAGATCTGCATACCCCCTCCCCCATATTTCTGATTGGGTGAAGTGACATAAAAAATTTGTATGAGTGGACGAAGCCAACTACTCAAACATAGAAATGCTGACAACTTTTGATACAAACCTAGATGTCTCTTGCATCACAAAAACAGTCTTGTTGTCAATGGAGGTGTTGAAGATACAAACAAAAGATCTTTCAAGAAGATGGCCTTGGTGGTGATGGGAGAGTCGAGCAACTAAGTAGAGACAAAAATAGAGCATTCACATGAAGGTGGACTGGGCTAAAACAACAAACTATTTATGGCTTTGTATGACTCAGTGTGAGTCCAAAGTGATCCCTTAAAACAACAAACCAACCAAATGATACAAAAAACCCTAGAATGCTATTAATTTGTAGAAAACACCATCAATAACAAAAGAGTTACTCCTAGGACAAGGGATCAGTGTGCGGATGAAGACGTTGAATAGTGGAGGAACCACACTGATAAAATTTTCGTAAAGAATGTTGACGCCTCCTCCACCATTGATTTGAAATCCATCCTAGATGAATACAAATGGTGGATGATGATGTTTGCATGTGAGTAGGTGCAAAGTACACAAAAGGTGCATGCTAGGAAACTACGTTGGTGAAATTCTCGCAAAGAATGTTGATGTTGTTGCCATAACTGATCTGCAATCCATCCCAGATGAATACGATGGTGGATGATGATCCTTGCATGTGAGTAGGAGCAAAGTACACAAAAGGTGCATGCAAAGATGTGTCAGGTTGATCATGTTTGATTAAAGCGATCACAAGTCTCTTATTTGCTCAAAATCCTCATGAAGAGTGGAGCAAAAAAATGTAGAGTTGACATCAAAAGACCCCAATGAAGATGAAACATCTACATGATAACCAATGTTGTGGCAAGCAATTTAACAAACACGTTGGATAGGAGAAATGATGCCTTGTGAATGTTTGTCAATACCTCCGCCAAAATGACCCACAGAGTAGAGTATGCGAGAACCAAAGCAATTATGTGCTTCTCAAAGGAGCCAAACACATATGCAGGTGAACTTGAAGTGGGGTGTGTTGGAGGTGTAACCATAAGAGCATCGAATATAGTAGATCACTCAGAATCTAGTAGGTCACGATCTAAAAGCACATCAAGTGAATGCGTACTATTTTCAAGAACAAGTAGTGAATCACATGATGGATTAGGCTTAAAGGGATGTAAGTCCAATGTATCAATTTGATGTTGTAGACTAGAAATTGTGTTTTGCAATGAGAGTATGAAGGTGTCTTTGCTAGAAATGAGGGAGAGGAGATTCGAGTTTTGTTGCTTGAGTTGCCTATTCTCTTCTATGTACTTAACCATATCTTTTTGAAGTGAACATATTTCATAGAAGAGCATATCATTTTCCAACTTTAGGTTTTTATTGGCATGCGTGATAGTGTGGAGGTCATGGCACAAAGCCATTACAATAAGGCAAACCAAGGCCTTGGAATGAACCTTAAGCAAAAAACACTCACCAAGATGAAAAAATAACCCGCCCCTTCCCACCTCCTCCCCTCCCACCCCAAAGTGCTTATAATGATGCAATTTTTTACAATGTTTTCGCCCAATTGGCACAATGAGTAAATAGGTCCTCCCAAAATCTACAGTACACAAAAATATGTAAAAGTGATCCCCTAGTAGAAATAAGGTGCCACTATATATAGTGCATTTATAACAAATTTGATAGGTACAAATATGCAAAATTGGCTTACAAGTACAATGTAGAGACAAAATAGATTAAATGTGATGGCACAATGAAAAAGAGCATGAACAATTAAGCAATATAAAAAAAAATGACTCCCCAATCCAAGTCCTCTGTCAGTAGATATGGCCTTTGGAAGGTCCAAAAAACTATGATTGTGAAGCAAATTCTGGTCGAAACTGAAATTCTGGGGATCTGGTTGTTCAATCTGTAAAACCAAGGTCATCATTGCGTAGATCGTGAAAAAATAGTTGGTGAAAAAAATAATCACTTTCTTGGGCTTCAAGGTGAGCTAAAATGGTCTTTGCAAGGTTTGTTTCTCCAAAGACGAACTCAAACAGTGCAAGCAAGAAAGTCTTTGGGGGTCTCCCAAGTATTCGAATGCCTGACCTCTTCCAATGCAATGCTTCAACAAAATAAGATTAACTGCCCCACCATGCTATAGGTTTTAGCATATCCATTAAACAAATTTTTATTTGAACTATCAAAACTAATTAAAAATTCAAAAAAAATAGACCTTTTGAAAAAGTGGTAGCCATGTTGGAGATGTGTGGAGGGACCAAAGATATTATAAATGCAAGTGCAAAACAATTTACAAAATATCTTCGGATTCTATTTACCCGGTGATAGCAAGTTGATGGTGGATTCCGACTCCGATGGTGGGGTCAAGGGTGTAAGCACACATAGATTCCAATGCTAAACATTGCCAAAGTCAAAATGGTGTTCGTCGATGGTGGGAGGTACCGTGGAGTCAGGTTGTATTGATGCAATGCCAAACCCAATACTAATGCCAATAAAATGCCAAGTTCCAATGCCAACCACTGTGGATTGCTAGCTGTCAATCCTGAACAAATATTAATGCCAATTTGCTTAACGCCGTGTTGAAAATGCAGCAGGTGGTACCGCTGGTTCAGAACAGAGTATGGAGGGTGGCAATCAGTAGCAAGGACAGTGAATTCTGTGGGGTGTGCGCTGACAGATGAGACCTTTATATATACATTTTTTTTTTGAAAGCTTCAAACAGCCAGACTTGCAAACAATTTTTTTTTAAATTTTAATGTAGATTTGTCTGTATGGTCATACGGCCTTGCACATGGAATACCAGAACACTACAAAACATGCTATTTTGGCAAAGTTGTTCAAATTGGACAAATTGACAGTACTTATATGTTCTTGGGCATTTTGGGCTCCATGGTGATGTCTGTTTTGTCCCAAAATGCTTTGAAACTTGTGTTCCAAAAAAAATTACATAAAACTCCTAAGCTCTGTAAAAGAGATGGGAAATGAATGGAGACAAAAAAACACTGATCAATCACTGCAAGATCCCACTCTGATATCATATTGGAGTATTGGATACTCATTGACCAAGATCAAATCTGCAAACCATTACCACAATGCGCATGTATTAAGCCATTAGACATACAATAATATGAATTACAAAACTTGTGTATGTCTCTCTCATATCTCCACATAGATTTTCCAATCAGCTGTTGTGATAATTTATAATAGGGAGTCTAGATATAAATAACCTGAAGAGTTCGTTTCACAATAACAAATAATTATTGTGAATAAACTATTAGTTTTGGGTGAATAAATATGTACGCACACAATTGTTTGTGCAGATAGTGTGTTGTCACTCCAAACCAGCTAAGTCCCTAAATTAAGCTTAACTCTTTTGTAGTGTGAACCTAGACAATACGAAGCTGGTTGGGCCAAGACCATATCTAACATAGTGTGAACACACTTACATCAACATGGATATCTACCCATTTTTCCCAGTGTCTAGAATCTAGATTGATTGCCGTCAACAGTTGACGTAGACTTATTGATGTCTTAAACAATGATTCAAAAGACCCCATTAGTCAAAAAATTATTGGATGTCTCTATGCAGAGAATTCAATTAATGAAAGCTAGTATCATTCTTCATATTCTGTTTAGGAGATCAGGTGATATGATTGTTCTTGTCATTATAAGATTAGGACCTCGAGTGCAACATTTATGTCTATCCAATTGGCTGAGAAAGCTGACATGAAACAAATAGATGGGCTGAGGTCTCCATGTTGTTATGGAAAAAGGAACAGTGAGAATTCCTTCGTAAGAATCTCACATTTTTAATACTTAGTTATGAACAATAAGAAAGCCTTTGCTTGCTTTTGGCCAAGCAGACCCTTGTAATATGTGTTCATATTTTCTCTCTTAACAAGCTATTAAGTATTCTTACAGTAAAATTACTTTTACCACAATCCCATTGTAAAACATTGAATCGTGCTGAAAGAAAGAGTTGCCTGCTAATTGTTTCAGAAGAGACTTTATTTCTGATTGCAATTTCAATGGGGCTGGAAAAGCTTACAGTTTCTCTTCTCCCTATAATAAGATCCATCTGGTGTAGTTATCAAGCTAATATAAATGTAATCATCTGATATAGATTGCCTGATAGCTGGATCTGAAGGGCAACTTCCTAGCAGGTGTTGTTATTGGTGGCAGTGCCAAACATTTAAAGTGAATGGTCTCATAATCAATAGGCTCCTCACATGGGTGTTCCCATATTTGCAACTAAATCTTTTCTTAAGGGTTTTTCTCCAAGTGCAAATTATTGCAGATCCTAAGTTAGGTGGCTCTGCATTGTACAGTAACAAGATCTGATGCATATGCATATTTTTTAAGGGTGTTACTCTTGCTTTTTGAAAAGAGAGGGAATACCAAAATTGAAGAGTTGGGGTGAAGGGAAGAACCTACATCAGCACAACAATAGGAATTTACTGTGTAAGATTACAAGTTGTCAACGAATATTTGTTTAAAGTCTTGCTCATTTAGGGAAGGTAAGACTAGAAGTTGTCAGTGAACATTTGTTCAAAGTCATGCCCATTTAGGATAGGAATGACCACCCTGAAATATGGTTTCGTAGTCATCCTTGAGGTACATGACTACAGTATGACTTCTATATGACTACACACCTTTCAATTTGGTAATTCACATTATTAAAGTGTCTTGATGGATGGTCAAAGTACCATAAAACTTACATATTAAGGATATTTTCTTTCAATCTCCAAACTTGGTCCTTTGACTGTGTAGACAAGAATTACTGGTTTTGGAGTTATCTTAGTTCTTCGATGGTAGCCATTTCATGATCAGAATTGATGGATGCTAGTCTGGCACATTGCTTTAAGAAAGAAACCAACTCAAGTGAGGGACACAAAGGGAGGAGGGGAGAGGGGTGTGAGAAACTAATGCAGTACATTATACACACATGTAAACAGCTCCAAATTGTGTGTGTGTGTGTATATATATATATATATATAGAGAGAGAGAGAGAGAGCATACGTACAAAGCAACCATTGGTTAATATTAAAGGGAAATTGATGATAAAGCATGATCCAAGATAAACCGCTCTACAATGCAAATATATATTATGTATTCCTCATTTTAAATTGCAGGCATTCTCTATCACAACTGCATATTCGTTGACCATATCTCTAATTTGGATAACAAAGGCTTATGGAATATAATGGTCAGCCTTAAACATCATGATTAAGGTTATTTTAGTAGTTATTAATAGGATATTTCCATGTAATCTCCATTCCAGCTATAAGTATGCACATTGAACATAAATACATACAACGAGGAGTAGTGGGAATACAAATCAGATGTTTCTCCGTACTCAAAAGTCTGAACACAACTTCTTTCTATAGGATGTAAGCTATTACCCTCCATGAGAGATGGATATTAAACCGATATAAAACAAGTAAAAGCAAAGCCATAATATCCTTAGATGGCCAAAATCCCTCGTGATGAAGGCATCAGTTTCGTATAAGTATGCACATTGAACATAAATACATACAACGAGGAGTAGCAGGGAATACAAATCAGATGTTTCTCCATACTCAAAAGTCCGAACTCAACTTCTTCTAGTAGGGTGTAAGCTATTGTCCTCCATGAGAGATGGATATTAATCCGATATAAAACAAGTAAAAGCAAAGCCATAATATCGTTAGATGGCCAAAATCCCTCGTGATGAAGGCATCAGTTTCGTATAAGTATGCACATTGAACATAAATACATACGAGGAGTAGTGGGGAATACAAATCAGATGTTTCTCCGTACTCAAAAGTCCGAACTCAACTTCTTCTAGTAGGGTGTAAGCTATTGCCCTCCATGAGAGATGGATATTAATCCGATATAAAACAAGTAAAAGCAAAGCCATAATATCCTTAGATGGCCAAAATCCCTCATGATGAAGGCATCAGTTTTGTAAAAGTCCTCAAATCTCTACTTACGTGTGTTACATGAAACCAAAAAAATGAAGTCGTAGATCGATAATTTCTTGGTTTCTTCCTTAGAATGATGCATAAGACAACCATTGGTGTTTTTGAAATGTTTCAAGGTATTGTACATTTTTCCCTTCTGATAATTAATCCAATCATGTTAATCCCTGTTAGTAGAGGGAATGCTATCTTGTATGTATAATTTCATTGTGGCTTGTTGTGTACATATGTACCAAGTAGGGGGTGCTTAATGCCACTTGTTTTCTCTCGGTTGATGTCATTGTTAATCAATTGAAAACCAACATCTATATGCTAACAAGAGTATCTTCCATTGCGTTTGAGCCAAGATCATGAAATTGTTGAATTTCAGACACTACTAAAATGACAAGTTGCACAAATAATGCGCTTTAGTATTAACTTTTGAAGAAATAGATTATCTCATGGTATATTACGTGTGAACGCACATGTGGCAATTCAGGAGAACTCAGTCACGATGGGCACAATGACAAATATGATGTCAATTATTTGTACCCACTTAACAAGGGAATAACACAAAATTGGTCTTCTACGACAATTGTAGGATAATATATTCTTATGATATTGTGTTTGCGAAGGGAAATAATTCACTTTCTATATGCATGACTTTGTTAGGATTTATCTTGTTTTCACCAATCTAGTGCACAATGTTTAAAATGTTAGCCCTTGTGTCGACCGACATTCTAACCATTTTGAAATTAAAACGAAATGCATGTTAACCATAAAGATGTTAATATTAGCCTTCTTTGAGCAATTTTATCATTTGGAACCTGTTTTACAACCACTGTTTAGTGGCATGTGGTAATGTTCAATGCTAAGTTACTTGGATCTATTCCACTGAAGCATGCACAATAACCACCAAAGAGTGTGGCCTGGAAATTTTAAATTGAATTAATAATAGGATTTGACATGGTTATAATGCTATAATCATTTAGTTTCTTTGACCATTATTTGATTATTGTTTTTCTTTCTTGTAGGAGGATCCTTTGTGGGAGAAACATAATGCGTGTGGAGTAGAACGAGTTTATTTAAATGTAATCGACATTTAACTTTGTCTGCTGGCTTTTAACAGAAGGGTGTGTTTGAATTGGCATTTTGTTTTAATACAATGTGTGAGATTAACGAGAGTCGAAAGGGTTTTTTTTTTTTTTGTTGGGTTACTTTTCCAACCGTGTAACATTAAGGGTGCTTGGATGTTGAATTTATACTGTAACAAGTGGCGTTCCAAAACCACTTGAGATGTATTTGACAGATGATGAATTTATCCATGTGATAAATGCTGCTTTATTTGTTAAGGTAGTTTAATTAAAAAAGGTTTCCTAATTTTAACAGATGATGAGTTTATCCATGTGATAAATGCTGCTTTATTTGTTAAGGTAGTTTAATTTAAAAGGTTTTCCTAATTTTAATAAAAATATGCCCACATTCTGCAAAAATTGCAACATAATAACTTTCATCATTTAACTATGCAAGTTTTGAAAATAGAAAAACTCTTGAAAAGCCTAAATGATATTTGGAGTTATATTTACTCTGATTTCCATTGTAACTTGCATTGCAGTATATAAATCATATACAGTTTAATTTTTAATTTTGTTTTATATCGCTCTATTTAACTTGCAATGGATCTCTTATTTCGCAAGTAAAAAATTTATGGCAATGTTTTTTTTTAAATTGCCAATAAAACTTTATTGAAAATAGTTGCACCTAATAAATAACCTAACATTTTAAAAGTTGTGTGAGACAGAATGCCGAGAGAGAGCCATTTACAGTTAATACTTTAATCATTAATCAAAGAATTACCTTTGGGCTTTTATGAAAGAATGATTGTAAAATATAATGAAAAGTTTTGCAACTAAAAAGTGTCTTCTGAATTTATGGAGTGCGCTGACACTCAAAATTCTGCCAATTGTCTCAATGCTCTTCCCCCCAAACTCAGTCATTTGTAAATACTAGAGGCAAAGAAATCGATGCTCTTCCCCCAAACTCAGTCATCTGTAAATACTAGAGGCAAAGAAATCGATGCTCTTTCCCGCAAACTCTCAAATTTATTAATTCAGTCATTTGTAAATACTAGTACCAAAGAAATCTCACAATGTGTAAACAGCAAAGAATCCATTTAAGAGGTACGTATCATTTGGTTAAATGCATAAGCATGAAAACTATGGCCGGGTTTTTGATATGCTCCTGCTTGTTTTGCATTTCACTTTACAACTACCTACCGTAATTTGTTCTGAATTTACCTAAATTTAAAAGACAATTTTTAGATCAAGGTCATTAATGAGTGTTTGGCAACTATACTGAAAGATAATGTCGTTAATCCATCCGTAAACCGTAGCCAAATAAAATCTCAGATCAGAGATATGAAGAGGGCCACTGATATGTCTCTATCCTATTAAATTTAAGGTCACTCGTCAATTTAAACCAACCACAGCTTAAAAAAACATAGATTACATTTGGTCTATGTTGTAAACTGTAACAAACAATGAACGTACAATCCCCACCCATGTCAAATGGCTGCCAACTATAGCCAAAACAAATAACTTGAATCACATCCATACTATATGTACCAAAGAGGCCTTCGATCCATGCTTGTCAGCCATGCTACAGTGAAAAAAACTGAGCTGAACAAAGCTTTCATACTATATCACTCCATGCCGACGAATCATAACAAATTTGAACTAAAAAAATATTTATGCTGCCGGAGAATTATTTTGGACAGAAGTTTCTTTCTAGGAGGTACAAATATTTCTAATGAACTTTCTGACTCCATTTGCTGCTAATAAGAAAATACATAAAGTTGGAAATTACCATGCCAACCCAAGCTGAAAAGAAGAATAACAGCATAATAAATTCTATGTAACGTTAAAAATTGATCCACACTGAAATTTTACATCGGCAATGTGTTATTCAAATACGCACATTCTAACAGACGATACAAGCTCAACTCCACCCATTTTTCTCTTTCAAAACCCCTTAACTCCATAAGGTAACTTTTCAAAACACATATATCTAAAAACAGACAATTCTTAAGATCTTTGTAATTCACAACAGCTTGCTCTCCCGGTGACTGTTACTTGGGCCCACCACTTTGAGTGGGAGGGGGCAACGAGCTTGGATGCGATAATTCTGCTCCCATTTCTTTTGTTAATTCCCCAATGCTCCTCTCCAAATCATCAATGCGAGATCCCATTTCATCAAGTGAAAGGAGTCAAGAAAATGCAACTTTCGATGTTTCAGATTTAAAAGCAATATTAATGAGGTAGAACGGTACAAAACATACTTGAATCATCAAGGCGAAGGCATCCACATAAATATTTCAAAGAAAAAGGATATTCTTTGTGAGAATAGAATCCGACATCGTCTGGAACCTGGTTTGCTGTAAGATCAGATGAATATTACAAATTTATCAAATCAAATGTAAAAGTTCATAAACATTATGACGTTCTCAAATATGGAAATTAAATTTGCACTGTATATAATATTGATATTGACAGAGAATAAACAAGACAGAATTGTAAATGGAAATATAACTGACCATTTGCTGGAGGAGGTTTTGAACCTGTAAAAGTTAAAATTGTACTCAGTAAACAAGCTCAACCACTAGACTAACTATTACTTAAGTTGAATGAAAACATGCAATTCTAATTTTCAGAGTAAAAATTTAAAATAGAGTTGTAAAGCAAATGGAAATTATATCATATGAGAAGCATATTGCACCTATCATGAGCTTATGATATAAACGAAGTACATATAACTTAATTTCTTTTTAAAAAATGCTCAAGGATATTGATTTCACGGCTCTTATCTTGGATTTTTCACATACCATAATTATCAATAATTTCATTCCCATTCGAAAGGTCATTATTCCTTGGGGAAGTTGCTTGGGTTCACAAAGAGCCTACCAATGATCAATTCTTGCAGAATACAAAGCCCCAACACCATAAGAGATGGGGCTAAGGTCATTTCTTAAGTGAATTTGACAGATCGGATACTCTTCAGTGCTTGGCACTAAGCCGCTGACTTGGTGAAACTTTAAAAAATAATAATAAATAACTTTATTACCTTCTTCACAAATTTCCCACTAATTGGTAACAAATCATGTCAATTTAACAATACCAATACATCAAACTCAAAAATATCTTTCTAGGAAGAAAATGGCTCCAAACCCTCCCATATGACCAAGATATTATGATTTTCTACCAACTTCTCCAAGAAAAAAAGAAAAACTTAAGGGACAGTCAAATAGACATCAAATTTAAAGTTAAATTAAAAACGAACACTCACGAACATTACAACCCACTACACTCCCGCCTGCCATTGTATAATACCTTTCAGCATATAATAACAAGATAGAGATACCAAAGGTTCTGCATTATTCCCATTCACACACCTAACATCTTGGCAATAAAATCCTTAGTAAAGGTTGTAGAACAGATTGCCACCATGATGTTCAACATATTATTTGTAGAACATTCTTGAACACATTATAACGGTACCATATAACAAAAGTGCAAAAGAATATGCAAAATTCTTTAGCATGAAACTATTTGACACGTGGTTATCAACCATGTAATATGGAAGTTGAATACAAGAATTATTCATATGTTCATTTGGAGATAGGCTCCGATATCCCATTTTACGATGCACTAATTTTACTTCTATGCATGCTACTAAAAAATACTGAGAGTCTACAAAACACATGCACATTGGTGGTTACAAATCTTGGATCGTATAAAAGGAAATTGTAAAACATGTAAATCCTAAATTCCCATAATCCAATCAGGGTAGTGATAATAGTACCATATAACCAAAGGGCAAAATAACGTGCAATTTTTTTTTGGCATTAAACTATTTTACAAAATCTTATGAACCATGAAATATGGAAGTTAAATGCAAGAATTATCCATGTTCATTTGAAGATGAGATATCTACGACACCATTTCATAATGGATCAATTTACTTTTATGATGCAAAATAATAAGAGTTTATAATACACATTGGTGCATACAGATCATATAAAGGGACATTTAAAAACATGTAAACCCTACCTGCCCATAATCCAATCAGGGAGTGGAAGGATGTAGGACAAATTATTTTTGAGAACATTCTTGTAGTACCATATGATCAAAGTGCAAAAGAACATGCAATTTTTTTTGGCATTAAACTATTTTACAAAAACAATTATCAACCATGGAATATGGAAGTTAAATACAATAATTATTCATGTTGATTTGAAGATAAGATATCTCCGACACCATTTCATGATGCATCAATTTACTAAACTTTTTTTTTATGAGACTTAAAAAAAAATTATTAGACTTAAAACATTTTTTATTAGACTTAAAAAAAAAATTTATTACACTTACTTTTTTTTACTAGACTTAAAAATCTGAGATTCATTCGTTGCATCTAAGGTTAAAAATCTGAGATTCATTCGTTGCATCTAAGGAAGAAACAATAATAGAGGAGAGAAGAATTAACACACGTTATTGCAAAACACGAAAATTGTACTTTATATTAAAAAACTAACACTTTCCAAAACATGTTTTGTGGAATCACACCGCTCATCAATCGGAATGAAAACATTGTTTGTGAGAGAGTACAAATGAAAGGATTATTTGTAGTGTATTAAGAGAAAGTAAGGCATAAAAATTCGCCCAAATTGGGTGAAAAAAATCATCCCACATTGGGGTCTTTTGATTGGCCCAAAAATTGGCCCAACTAGAAGGCTAAAATGTCCACAATCAATTGGACCCCAAAAAAATAAAAAAAAGAGGTCCAATTAAAAGGCCAAAACGTGTATATTAGTTCCCCGATTATTTCTCAAGGGGGAAGCCCTCTTATTGAAAAATGACCCAAACAATGGCCAATTAATAAAAGGGAGGACATTTTCTTGGAGAAATAAATATCCACAAAGGGGGGACGCCAAATTTGGAGAAATTTTTAGAGAAAACACTACACTGTTGAAACCGGCTCTTCAAAGCTTAAAAACAAAGGGAGCCCTTTCGAATGCCTTCATGAACCTAATTAAATAGTGATGTCTTAGCCTTTTAGGACACTTTGTTAAAGCAACTGAGCATAAATCTTCTTGGATAACCCCTTGCACGAAGTCTAGAATATAGAAGCCTCTTGAATTTGATGAAACCGGATGGATCAAATTCTCTGAGTAAATATCTTCTGAGCTCATTGATAATGAATGATATCTTTTGATGTTGTGGATGTCAAGAGCAAAGAAAAATATGTTGGTAGGCATTCAAAAGTTTATGAAAACATTTAGTGCATAGCTTGCCACTACAACTGAAATCAGCATTCTTAAAGAAATATTCTTAATTTCAAGATAAAAACTATGATAATGCTGAAACAATTCAAAGCAAAGAAGCTTCAAAACGCATCCAAACACCCAAGGTTGGGGAGATTGGTCAAAAACAACGATCCCTGGATTTCTGAAGTCAGCGATCCTATGTGCTATCCTGCTTCCACAATCAGAAACCATGTTCCCATGGGCAAAACACTGTGTCCTCCCTGCAATGTTAGGGGTGCCTGAGAGCTGGTTGCATCGTTGGCCCTACTAACTGATGGGTCCAAGGATGAATTTGGATGAAGGATGCTGCAAAATTTCCTATATCTTCAACTAGCTGTGGATGTAAGCAGTAGATTTTGGTTTGCTTTTGCTATTATGATGCATATTACTTATACAAGTAACATGTTTTAGGCTTTTAGTTGTCATCTGCAGAAGAATGAAAGGCATTTGGAGCAGCCCGATAAAAAGGAAGTTTGAGACTAAGGCTAATAATTTATACAGTAAGTTTTTTGGAATCTGATGACCAAAGGTTTCCCTCACATGCTAACTGGATTTTTTGATGATTCAAACTCTTGGAACACCATTTGGTTTGGAAGGTTTGTAACTAGCTGTACTGATACATGCTATGCTTTTATTGTAACTATTTCAAAGAGCAATATCATGAAGATTATCATGAACGCACAAGGCAGGTTTAAATAAAATTGTTTGACCTCCACTAAAGTGGAAACAGGCAAGATGGGTACAATGTTTCACTTATAATAGCATATAAGATGTCATCATGATTATGATGAAGTTTCAATGTGGGGTATATATACAATGTTTAACCTCCAATGGTTATCCTTATTTATTTGGTCGACAACTCAAGTTATATACTATGTCCTTCGCACTTGGAAGGACTTCAATTGAAGCATCAATAATACTTTGGCTTCTCGCTTAATTATAATAGTTTATCAATTGATATGAATTCAATCTTTGTAATGAAGTGCTGTCTTTCTTCTTCAACCCAACTATGATCAATTTTTGTTGAACTCGACGTTTGATGATGTCTTATTCCAGATATAAAACTTTATTAGAATTATAATCATTGCTTGGCCAATTTGACATTTTCTGATGCTCGATGCAACAATGTGTTTGTTTTTGTGATTCAAGTCTTTCCAATTAGGTTAATATGACTCATTTCAGGAACTTTCATATTTCCCAATGTAGATTCCAAAAAAATGTTGTTTTTGAGCTTTGACTCTCACAATGAAGGTGTCAATATTGTTTGATAAGCATAAAACAATCTACTTCAATAAAAAAAATTGTCTTCAATACATTTTCCAGCCAATTTACCTTATTCCTTCTCTTTTTTCAGTTTATTCAATTTACCTCTGCTCCCCAATCTTAATTTTAAAATTTTCAATTTGTTCATGTACTTCTGCTGCTGTTGCTTTGGTCTCTCTCTTTATTTTTCTTGTGTCTTCGATTTATTGTTTTTTCATCCTTCTTGCATACCACTCCTTGTTTTCTTCATGTAAGTGCTTATTTGGGGACAAAAGTGACTGGTCATGCTTTCCAAGTCCTGTTAAAAAATTATTTGACACATTGGGTTGTTCTTTTTGCCGACAACCTTTTGACTGCTTCAATAAGCATCTGATTAAAACTTGACAAATTTTCAATCTCAACGTCTTTCTTTATCTGTTCAATATTCATCTTGCCAAGATATTTCTATCATTATTCCAATTCAAGAAGTATTGTCCAATTTCTGAAGTAAATAATTTTTAAATTCTTCCCGTGTGACTCCTAGCTGAAATTTAAAGTTTTTGCACCATTGTAAAGCAATTCATAAATGTTACCCCCATGAAAAGGAATATAAATCTTCTTTACATAGCTCAACTCAAATTCTCTGTGATCCTTCATGTAAAAAATGTGTCTTTGAAATGTATGATTATCTTGTAAACTAATCTTGCCAATTACCCTAGTACATGGTTGATTATGGCTCTTTCTACCCTTACACAAATGGTTGATACTAACCCTTTGGTAGACTCGAGAGAATTTAAACACTAACCCTTCCACTAGCCAAACAATGTTGCGAGTGCACCAAGGTATCTTCCTTAGTGTTTTTCACCTTATATCACAACCACCTCTATGCCCCTTCATAAAAAAAACTTTATTCCAAGTGCATAAGTGCAATTAATATGTTGCAATTGTATTTTCACACATTCATTTATACAACTTTTTGTTGATGTCAAACTGGGTATTGTCTGACTTCGCTATTGTGGTTACTAAGATGAGCACCCAAGAAACGTATACGGTTGTTTGACCGCTAATTATTGTTCTTATTTAATTGACCAACTCCTCATAATATACAAGCATTGATGGTAGCCTAAGGGCTAGGGGATTTGGGGAGTTAATTAACGATCTAAAGGCTCTTATGCCAACAGAAATAATCTTCAATTATTTGACAACCCCTCATGGTGATAGTTGTAAATGTTATTTGCAGACAAAGGCAGGACATCTGCTAGGCAGGATGGTTGTACCTGCCATCACCGCCTCAGTAAGAATAATGATTATCCTTCTATTTCAAATCGGATGAAATTCAATGCTTTCCTTACTCCTTTGACACACATATATTGTATTTTCTGCTGGAAATGTCTATATTGCCACCATGGACACAAAATTCCATTCCGTGATCCGGTGAGGCACATATCAGAAGTTAGTGGGGCAAGTTGAGGAAGCTAAGCATCCCACAGCCATTACAAACAAGGTGGCTCTGAGAATCAATCCAAGCCTTGCAGAAAATTATATGAGAACATCCAGCCATGTAATAATCCGGAAGGAAGGCAAATCAGGATGACAAGCCCAAAAACAACTGACGCTGGGCCCTTGAAGAAAAATTCCTACGCATCACAACCAGGAGAAATATGACATAAAGGAGTTAAGGATAAAATTAATGACCCTGTAATTATTAACTGGTTCAAAGAAACTGTCTGTGGGAATGTAACTTGATTGTAGGGTTCAAAAGTCGAAGGAGACACTCGAATATTCAATATAAGAATACAAAAAAAAGTCTGTCACTCGAATATTTTGTAGCTAAATAACACCTCCATAACTACAAACTCTTCTTCAGAGGAAAATCTGTGGCAACTAATAAAGAAAGATGATACTCAAGACAAGTGGCATCCATTTTCCACTTGAGGGCATCCTCCCTCTTAGCCATTGAACAACAATACAAGGTTCTATGACTTATTTTACATATTTCTGTATTTCTTTAGGCACCTTGAGATCTATACTAGGCATATTTGGCAATCCCATTGGTTGCTTCTTGAACACCCATGGACATTAGTGATAATCCATTTTTTCCTATACCATTAATGCTACAATGGCAGTGAAAATTATGAACTTACAAAAGCAGTCATATCAGCAGTACTTTGAGTTGCGTCCCCTGGCTCATGACCTTGATTCTGTCCATGTCTACTCTCCTGTTCAAAAGATTGTATTGGAGAGCATCAGTTAGCAAAGAAAAATAGATTGATGAATCATGTGTCAAAATAAATTTTATTTATTTCAACAAAGTATTTAAAATAGCATAAGGAGCATATATAAAACCTGGCATTTATATCATAAATAAAACACAAAAAGACTGGTAAGAGTAGGGATATATGCACAAAACTCATATCACTACCTGGCCAGATAGGCATTCAAATATTTTAGGTATCAAGGCTACTAAAAGAATAATATTTGTTTCTCCTTATTGAAAGAATGTATTGGAGAGCGTCAGTTAACAAAGAAAAATAGATTGATGAATCATGTCTCAAAAGAAATTTTATTATTTTAACAAAGTTTTTAAAATAGCACACATTATAAGGAGCAAATAAAAAAACTGGCATTTATATCATTTATATCATAACTAAAACACGAGAAAAGACTGGTAAGAGTAAGGATATATGCACAAAATTCAGATCACTTACTGGCCAGAAAGGCATTCAAATATTTCGAGTATCAAGGCTACAAAAGACTAATTTTTTTTTCTCCTTATGAAATATAAACATAAGCATAAAAACTTATAGATTGGATAGGTCTGATAATTTATTTTGAATTCATAGTTTCCATCTACGCCTGTTATAATGGAACCTCCTGTTCATTGCACATGGGAAACACTTTCTTTGAAACACTAATGATCTCAAATTAAATTGCTTCTAAAATTCCCTAAGCATAATATAAGGATATGGGATGCCTAAATTGAAATATGTGTGGCATAAGCCATAGCTTTAGCATTTTATTCAAGCAATTCATTATTCAAATCTCAAAGCAATATTGGCGACCAAGCTAGGTTATGATCAGCACAAGGATATTGCATGACTAACTTGGAATATGTATAGAAAAATTCATAGCTATAATATTTATTCAAGCACTTCATTATTCATATCTCGGAGTGATATTGGCAACCAAACTAGGTTATGATCAGTGCAATTTCTACTCTCACCTATACGATGTTTATGAAAAATGATAAAATTGCATTAGTTCCATTACATTTTAAATGAATAGCAAAAGAAAGTTGAAATAATCTAGAAATTTCTGTAGAAACAAAAAATGCAACACCCTACAAATTTGGGAAAGTCCCAAAGCAAAATACAATTGAGGGATTTTCACCCAATGAGATAAAATTGAAGCATTCCATCAAATGCAAATATATTGAAAAAACAGGAAACACTAAGCCTGCCTAAGGTATATACTATATAGCATTAAAATCAAAAACTTAATCAGGACACCAACACGCGTACTCATGCAATACAAATCAAAACCAAACTCAACATCCTAATAGATTCCAACCGCACATACAACTTCATATCTAAGAACTTTACTATATAAGCAAACCAATAGACATAGGAGGCACCCTATTCATAGATGTTAGAACCAGAAAGCAGGAAAGAAACTTGCTGCTGGATACCTTCACAACCAATGTAAAGATACAAATACATGCCTGCAACAATCACCAAGATTTTTATGTGATGAAACTTGGGAGATATATCACAATCTTTGGAAACAAGTGGTGATATGTGTATGAAATCTTAATCCATCTATGAGATCATATACTACAATTCTATGTTGTTTGGAAACAGAAACATAAACATTTCTGAAACGTGGAAACACGAATTTTCAAAAACCCTCGATTTGGAAATGTCATGGAAACCTTTGTACAATATATATATATAAACAATGCATAATACTCATTTTTAGTCTAAAGAAGATAAAACACTTAGAAATATATAGTATTCATTCATTCATTACTTTAATGACAAAATGCAAATTCAAATCTAGAATAAATCATCTAGATTGTTTTCAAAATCATGAATGCCAATCCCACTATTTTTCAACTTTATCATTCATTAAATGTGTATTAAATGTACATTAATCTAACAAAAACGTGACTCATTTACAAATAATGCTCTAGAAAGTTCATTAACCTATGCTTAATGCATCGTATTAAATGCATTGGGGAAAGACCATCCACTAGCACCCAAAATCAATGATGTAGAAAGTTGATCACACGATATCAATATATCATATTAAAACTATTGGAAAAGGAATTCCCACCAACACATTAACTAACACATCAAGAAATAACGCCACTTTTTGGAGAGATGCACCAACATTAAATGTGAGTGAATTTCCAAAGGAGAGGCCCCATGTCCAAAAATCCAAAAGCACGATGATTCTAAAAATGGCACCAATATTGGAGAAAGGCCACAAAAAGTAGAAAGTCCACCAAAAGTAGAGAAGGAACCAAGGTGGAAAGACTATGATGAAGAAGTAAAACTACTTCTCATGAAGAAAGATCCCAGTTTCCTAGGATTACACCAACAAATTTTTGGAAGAGGAATATGATGCAACACGGGTACTTCTTGGCAAAACCGAATAAGTGTAGAGTTTAGAATAGCCACCACATTTAGAGCTCTAGCAGAAGAGCTATAATAGAGCTTGAAAACAAGGGGGGCCATCTTGCTCTTTCGAATGCCGCTAAACACATGCTTGAGCAATGTTGACCTATCCTTCCGAGAAACCTAACTGAAACAATGAAGCAAAAATTTCCTTATATATCCTGACACGAAGTCTGGAATAAAGGAGTCGTCGTAGATTGATGAAACTGCTCGGTGCTGACTCTTTAAGAAGATATTGCCAAAATTCATTGACAATGAAAGACTTCTTTTGGTGTTGCATATGCCAAGAGTAGAACGAAATGTACCACTGGTAGGGATTTTGTGGCTTCTAAAAACATCTAGTAGAAAGAACATTGTTGTCAAAGTCAAAACCTTTGAAGAATGTGATGTCGAAAAAATCAATAGAAGTCTCAAAGATAACAGAAGAAATTCTGATTTCGAGATAAAAGCTCTGATAGTGCTAAAAATAAACCTATATAGAAGCTTTAGTCCCTACCCAGATACCCAAACCATCATCAATATATCCCCTGAGGAAAGCAAGACTCAAAGAGTCGAAATGGTTGTTGACTTGCCACTCCAAAAAACTGAGAAATAAGTTGGCATAGACAATAATAAAATTACTGCCTATAGCAGTACCCCAAATTTGCTTATAAAAAACGCCATCAAATTCCAAATAATACTCTTGAAGAACCAACTCAGCGAATCCCATAACCATGTCAATAAAATCATAATCGAGTTGGGGTTCAGCAAAATACTCAGAGACAAGTAACTAGAGGGCAAAAAGGCCTTCTGCTGTAGGGATGCTAGGATATAGTGATTCCACATCGAAAGTAAAGAGAATACAATCAAAAGGGAAACACAATCAACTTAGTTCTCTGATGAGAGAAGTGGACCCTGAAATATGGTATTTTTGTTTCAAGATAATAGAGAACAAGAAGAAATAGAGAAAGCTTGAAACAGGGTCTAAAGTGTAGCCTAAATAACTACAAATAGGTCTACCAACTACAACAGGCTTATGGAGCTTGGGTAAAAGGTAAAAAGCACAAGCTTTTGAAGAGACAATAGGGAATCCAGTAAGAAATTTCGCAATAGATTCCAAGAAAATTTTAAATCTTTCAATAAGAAAAGTTTATTCCAAATTAGTTTCCAAGGAATGGAATCTCCCTATTCATTTGTAGAAGAATCTAAGAGCTGTCGAGGGCCTTCATCTTTATACCAAAAGGTGTTCAGCACAACAAGGCCAAGGTTCTTGTCTGCAAGCTTGATGATAATCGAATGGTCCTTGCGAAGGTCCTTGAGGCTCTTGCAAAGTCTTAGGGGCAACAAAGGATGCCTAGAGAAGGAACATGTAGCAACTCTATTCTTTGATAGGGCTTATGCTTTCTAAATTATCTCTTCCAATTGTGGGTTTGACTCATCAAGCTGTCAATGTGGGTTGGCAATATGTAACTAGTGAGGAAACGCACGAGACAAAAACAATATCATTTGGAGGAGCATCAAGTGGAGTAACTTCTTCAGGACCAAAGAATGCTCTGATGCAAAGTTTCCTAGCAAAAGCTCTGAATTCAAAAAAGATAGCATTCGCAAGCATAGGGGGAGGGCGTGGAATAAACTTGACACCTAGACCAAGCAACTTAAACTTATCATACTTGAGTTTTCAAGAAGATAGGTTGTGGATTGCAAAATTTGAGATTCTGTGATCCACTTCCAAAAGAGCCTTCTTTGAAAAAAAGCATGTGGCCATGAATGCTCAATCAATAGCAAGCCCCCAAAATTTAGGCAAAAACAAGGCCTTTGGAGACACCCTAATTCTGCCCTCTGCCAACATTAGAGCTCCCACCTCTACCTCTACCACCTCTCAATGATGTAGAAGGTGCCACAGATGGCACATTCCTCTTCTTCGGAAGTGGCAATGACTTTGACCTTGAGCCAAATAGACCAGAGGCAGCCAAGGTGGCATTTGGGGGATTGCCACGCTTGACTGCTTTGTCAATTTTTAGAACAAGAGCTGGTTGTGGTTGAGGTTGTGCCTCTTGAATCTAAATTGGTGAAGACTCTTTTTTGTTTTTCTTCTTCGTCTTCGTTTTCTTTTCCTGTTGTTGTTGAGTAGAGGATTTGCTCAGGACAGAGCGAATATCTTTTAACTCCTTGAGGGTATCGCCAACTTTCTGATTTATCTTTTTATTGATTTGTTTTGCAATTGTTTGATATTGGGAAAACTGATATGCATCAGTCATAGCCTCATCTTGAGATCATTGGTGAATGGACTCTGCTTGTTCTTTGACAGCTTTCTTCAAGGCACGTTCAATTTGGAGATAATCACATGAGTAGAATTCTTTAATGGCTTCAGAGAGCCAATCATCACACGGGATGGAAAACCATCCTAGAAATGGAAGATGTTGGATAGCAAAGCATGTTCTATGTAGGGTAGCCTCGAAAGATTCAACTGATTTGTAAATAGCCGCATCTTGGTTTTGAGAGACTCGAGAAAGACCCTCAATGTAAGCATCCAAGAAATGCTTGTTGGGTTCCGCTTGGACAACATCCAACTCGCAATGAGAATGGAGTGCCCCTCAAGATGATATTGATCTTTGACAACTTTACTTGCAAATTCTTGGGAAGAGAACCAACATCTTTGAGAACATGCAATTTTTGAAGAAATTCCCTGTAACGTTCTACCAAGAGGAGATGTTTGTATTCTGCAAAACCTTTGTTAACCAAAGTGTGAATATGCTCAAAGAACTTCTTAGATTGATCTTGAGGAACATCATGTTGAGGAGCTTTTGTGTGCAAATCAAATTTGATCGCGCAATATTAATGCATCATATTAAATGTATTGGGGAAAGGGATTCCCACCAACACATTAACATAACACATCAAAAAATGACACCATTTTTTGGAGAGATGCACCAAAATTAAATGCGGGTGAACTTTCAAAGGAGAGGCCCCATGTCCAAAAATCTAAAAGCACAATGATTCCAAAAATGACGTCAATTTTGGAGGAAGACCACCAAATGTACAAAGTCCACCAAAAGCACAATAATTCTCACTACTTTTGGCACTTTTGATGGACTTTCTACTTTTGGTGGTCTTCTTCTAAAATTGGCATCATTTTTGGAATCACCATGATTTTGAATTTTTGGACATGGGCCTCTCCTTTAGAAATTCATCCACATTTAATGTTGGTGCATCTCTCCAAAAAGTGGCGTCATTTCTTAATGTGTTATGTTAATGTGTTTGGTGGGAATCCTTTTCTCCAATACATGTAATATGATGCATTAATAATGTGTGATCAACTTTCTAGAACATTGATTGTGGATGCTAGCAGGTGTTCCTCCTCAATGCATTTAATATGATGCATTAAACATAGGGTATTAAACTTTCTAGAGCATTATTTGTAAAAGAATTACGTTTTGTTACATTAATGTGTATTTAATATACATTTTTCACAAAACATGTCTATCTTTCTTCTCTTTATTTCCCTATATTCCCGCATTTAATATTTTCACTTTGTTGTTTTCAAGGGTTGGCATTTATTGTAGGGTGTTGGCACACCCCTTTTTGGTGTGCCCTATTACTACCACCCCCCCCCCTTTTGAAAACACTTCACACCTCCCTCCAAAATCCTATATATATCCCCCCTTTGTACTCCTTTTTTCTTTCTTTATTGCAAGTTCTTCATATAGAAACTAGTTCCAACTTATGAGTGGTTGTAGTCAACGAAAACGTTTTTGGAATGCATTCTATTGTAACTTTGCAAAGAAATAATTAAAGTTTGTAATACTATTTGTGCATAATGAAATAACTTTCCTCCTTTATATTTTCTATTATGTTCTATTTATTTCTTTTGTTAATATGATCTTGATATGATTCAAATATTCAATATATGCAGAAATACCCTTAAGGTAGGGCAACACCATATAATACTCCTTTAAGAAGGAATAACTCCACAATGTCTCTTCGAAGAGGCAACCTCCAATATCCTCTTACAATAGAAGACTCAATGCTTACTTGATATCTTTACCATGATAATCATCTCCTTTATATAGACATCTCTCTAACCAATGGATGGATAACCTCATAATCCCAATGTACGCTGACCATTACCCAATGTACTAATTCCACAAGTTACTCCATTATCCTAATATATTGTACCCATATAACTAAGGAGATGTGTGCCACATGTCCGCATCTCCATCAACCCATATACATTAATATATCATATCCCTAGGTACATAGCATTACTTCCCTCCTTGACATGTTTCGTCCCCGAAACATAAGAAGAAACCAAATAATGTGTGCTTCAAATCATTGCACACTTGTCTCCAATCTCGATCATCTAGCCATCCATATGTGATCTTGGTAGGTGATAGCTCTCCAAGCTTGTTTTCAAATTCCATTGTGCTCCTTTGATTTCGTTCATGATCATAATTATACTATTTTGGTGTCCAAACATAATTATTTCTCTTTTTATTCCATGTACCATATTCTGCTGCGCTACTCTGATTCCAATCATGACCATAGTAGGTATTCTTCCATGCATAATCATAGTGATTTCCCCATTCATTCCATGTGCCATAGTATTTTTTCTTTGGATTCCATGCATATTCATAATGATTGGAAATTTTATTTCCTGCATAGACAAAATGATTGTTGTTATGACACTTCCTCACCTGGTTCCATAATTGTATCCTCTCATGATGATGTGGGTATCTATATACCTCAACTTTTTTCAATATTTTGACCTTATCCACCTTTGCTTGTACTTCTTCCACCTTTTCCTTCTTTGTCTCTTTAGTAGATGAAGTGTTCATTTCTAGTTGTAGTGTGTCTTTATCTATATCATCTGAATCTTCATCATGCTCTTCATCACCTGTTTCAATCTCATCCTCATGATCTACCTGGATTGTTATTGGCGCTTTTTTCACTATGATATCTTGTAAAGTGATCTTTTTCCTATACCAAAACTTCATGAACTTTTTCTGAACATTAATATTCATTGTTCCCAAAGTCTCTAACCATGGATATCCAAGAACTATATCCACATCATCCATATCCAAAGCATAAAAATCTGAATGCAAAACATATTTTTTCATAATGAGCTTCAAATCTTCAAACATTGAAATATTATTACCATCTACTTGAACCTCTTTGATATTATTTACTTGAACATGTAGATGCTTGGCCACATTCATGTTAGTGAATTTATACTTGCTGGTAGGGTTTATGGACACAACCACCTTCTTCTTTTGAATGCATCCATGAAATTGAAAAATTGACTCGGATTTCTTTGGAGCCAAATTATTTGAACCCTTCTCTTCTTCTTCTTCTTCTTCTTTATCATCATTATTTTTTTCCTCTTCTACATCCTCTTTTTCTTTTATATCCCATCGATCTAGGAAGATTTGTTCCATTGCTTCCCATGAATAATACTTTTGCGCAAAGCTCAATTGATTAAACCACCAATGTTGTGCAGGCCCAAACAAAGAGATAATTCTGTTTTCCATAAAATTGTTTTAGTATTATTCTCCTTAAAAATGAGCCACCATTCTCTAGCATCAACATCTTCCCCTGAAAATTTTTGCAACTTCATGATCCACAAAAAAAAATAGGGTTCATGAAACCCTAAAATGTCAATAACTCATACAAAACTGATCCAAAAAGTCCCAAATTTTTATTGTAGCTTCCTCTTATGATATTGGAACCTCAGTCAAAATTTTGTGAAAAAAGTCACAAATTTCGCCCTGTAGATTGAATATACGAAAAACCATAAAATCGCAACAAATCACTCAAAACAACTCCAAAAATTCTGAAATTTTGAATGTGCTTCTCTTATATCTTCTTACATCTCCAGTAAAAATTTTGAATAAAAATTCTCTATATTTTGGAAGATATAGCAAAATTAGTATAAATCCTAAAATAGCAATAACTCAAAACTAATCAAAAAATCTTGATTTTTTTACTAACTTATTTAAAATATTCTCCATATTTCACAACTAATCAAAAGATATTGACAATTCAAAAAAATTAGGGTTTCGCTCCACACAAATTGCCCAAGTCGATTTAAAAAAACTAGGGTTTCGCTCCACACAAGAGATTGTAGGTTGGGAATCTTCAGGTACCTCCTCTATCTCTTCCTCATCATCATTAGAGGCATCATCTTCTTCATCTTCATTGGATCCCTCAATGTAGAATAACTTCTTAGCACATCTGTCATTTGCTCCACTTGTCACAACCGAAACATAATCCTTTTGCACGTTTCTCTTCAATTTGTTGAAGGGTCAATCTGATAGATGGAGGAAATGTTGGTGTCGATATGCTACGATCTTTGAAGTGAGTGAATGGCTGCTTCTTATTGGCTATGAATTTTTCCTCAGCTCTGCGTGCCATGATAATAAAATCAAAAATCTTAAGTGGATTAAACATGCGTACCTCATATTGAAGGTGGTCCTTGAGTCCACCCAAAAATAGGTCATTCAAGTTCTCAGAAATTGTCTCCACACGTAAGGATAGGTTCTGAAAATGATGAATATAATCCTTGACAGACCCAGTCTGTCGCAATTTTGTTAGTTAGCTGAAGTAATTCTCTATCACACTATTGCCATAGTGTAATTGCAGCGCCTTTGTAAAAACTGACCAAGTGACACTGTGAGTCATCTTTTCTTTTGAGCACACAACCATTGATACCAAATGAATTGATCAGGTTCAAGATGCAAGGATGCCATGGTAACCTTCTGTCCACCTAGAATCTAATGCAGATCGAAAAAATTCTCCATTTGGTTGATCCAATTGAGTGGATCTTTTTCATCAAATTTGTGCATATCCACCTTTGGTAACAAGTTCCTCTGTGGCAATGTAGTTGGATTTGAAGTAGACTGGTTGGGAGAACCACCCTGGTGGGGTTGTGCAATAGCGATAGCTGGATGATCTAACTGATTATTTTTCAAAGCCATCATGATATCTACCAAACTATCTTGTATGGATTTCATATTAGATTGTATGCCTTGCACCTCACTTTGAATGCCTTGCACACTATAGTCAAGCTGGCTCACTTTGTGATCTATGTCAGAGAACCCTGGTACAAAGAATCTAGTACATCCCCCTTCTGACTCCATCTCTTCCTTGTTAGGAGTTTTACCTTGAGTTTCAGCACCTTTTCCTCGGCCCCGAGTTTGTGGACCTGCCATAAAAGGGCTTTACAATGTCGATCCTGATTGGCACTTTTGACCCAACTTTGACCAAGCGATTTTAATCTTATGTCGACCTCAAATCAAAACATACAAAGAACATACCCTAGCCAAATTTTTCTAAGCTTTCCAAAAATGTAAATAACTCGAAAATATTCTTTGAAATGTGCACTATAGAGCAATTTTATGAAAAACCCTAAAATGGCGATAACTTTTGTAAAACAGATCCAAATGAGCTGAAATTTTAATGGAAGCTTAATTTAATGATTTCGCACCTCCAGTAAAAAAAATTGCAGAGAAATCCGCAACCGTTTTTTAGATATAGCCATATTTTTAAAAATTAGGGTTTCGCCCACAAGATTGCCCAAATCGCAGCTCTGATACCACTTGTAATGATCTTGATATGATTCAAATATTCAATATATGCAGAAATACCCTTAAGGTAGGGCAACACCATATAATACTCCTTTAGGAAGGAACAACTCCACAATATCTCTTCGAGGGGGCAACCTCCAATATCCTCTTACAATAAAAGACTCAATGCTTACTTGATATTTTTACCATGATAATCATCTCCTTTATAGAGACATCTATCTAACCAATGGATGGGTAACCTCCTAATCATAATGTAGGCCGACCATTACCCAATGTACTAATTCCACAAGTTACTCCATTATCCTAATATATTGTACCCATATAACGAAGGGGATGTGTGCCACACATCGGCATCTCCATCAACTCATATACATTAATATATCATATCCCTAGGTACATAGCATTTGTTCATTCTTATTTTTGTTAACAGCGAACGAACTATTTTTTTTTAACTCTGTATGCAAAAAAACTTGAGATATTTGTCATGATGGCCTCGCAGGATAAGTTTGTGAGTTCTACACCTCCAAAGTTGCAAGATAACATGGCTACAAGTTCTTTGGTTCCCACATCCACCCAATCTAAGGATGTCTTTGGTTCCCACATCCACCCAATCTAAGGATGATGCTCAAACTGGTCATAAAAGAAGACATGGGGATCCTCTCCTTCCTCCAAGTACAACTGTTGTTCTTTGAAGTGAAAGATGTCCTCAAGATCTTGTTATCAATCTTGAAGTCTCTACAAGGATTAAGTCCCTACTCAATCAGAATCAACCTCTCACCACAAGTGATAATGACCTTTACTACGGCTTCTTGAAAAGTAAAAGCTGAAGTTGAATCCTCAATTCGTGCTCATGTTGAAGTAGAAATCCATCTCTTTTTAGAATGTGAAGAACGTCATAGAGCAGAAATCAATACCTGAATGCAAGTACGCCTCAAAACAAAAACTGAAATTGAAGCTCACATTCGAGCTGAAGGAAAACCTCATTCACATACAGATCCTCCAATTTTCCTGTCATTGTTGAAATGTTCCAATGATTTATAGAAGCATCTAATCATCGTCATGAGGCCTTGGAAACCCACTTAGACACTCTTCTCACTTCTAGGCAATATTTTCGATCTCAGGAGCCTTCCTCCTCGGCTAATACTAAGAAGGTTAATCCTACTCCCTCCCATCCCCTTGGAACACCTGCTAATATGAGCAAATTTGATGAAACAACTACTATTGCAAATGTTGACGGTGATTTGCACACATAAGCTCATCAACATGATGTCATTCCTCAAGATCTACATAAGAAGTTTCATGAACAAATTCATACTTCAGCTACCAAAGCTTTTGCAGAATACAAACGTCTCTTCTTCTTGGCAAAACGTTCCAGGGAATTTCTTCAAAAATTACACGTTTTCAAAAATGTTGGTCCTCTACCCAAGAATTTGCAAGTAAAGCCATCAAATATCAATATCAACGATCCTAAGAGGCACTTCATTCTCACTCCAAAGCTAGATGTTGTCCAAACGGAAGCCAACAAGCATTTCTTAGATGCTTACATTGAGGGTCTTTCTCAAACCTCTCAAAACCAAGATACGGCTATTTCCAAATCAATTGAAACTTTCGAGGATACCCTACAAGGAACCTGCTTTGCTATCTAACATCTTCCACTTCCAGGACACTTTTCGATCGCCTATGATGAATGACTCTCTGAAGCCACTAAAGAATTTTACTCATGTATTAATCTCCAAATTGAACGTGCTCAGAAGAAAGCTCCCAGAGAACAAGCGGAGTCCATTCACCAACAATCTCGAGATGATATTGACTGATGTAGATCAGTTTCCCCAATATCAAACAATTGCAAAACTCAACAATGAAAAGATGCATTAGAAAGTTCGCAGCATCCTCAAAGAGTTAAAAGACATTCGCTCTGCTTGAGCAAATCTTCTACTCAATAGTAACAACAGGAAAAGAAGACGAAGACGAAGAATAAAAACAAAACGGTCCACCGATTCAGAATCAAGAGGCACAACCACAACCAACCACTGTTCCAAAAAACAACAAAGCAACGAAGCATGGCAATCCCCTGAATGCCACCTTGGTTGCCTCTAGTCTATTAGGCTCAAAGCCAAATTCAGTGCCACCTACAAAGAAGAGGAATGTGCCATCTGCAGCACCTTCTACATCATTGAGAGACAATAGAGGCACAGGACAAGGAAGAGGCAAAGCGCAGAATCGGGGTGCCTGCTATTGATCGAGCATTCATGACCACATGCTTCTTTTCAAATAAGACTCCTTCAAAAGTAGATCACATAATCTCAAATTTTGGAATCCACAATCTCTCTTCTCTACTTTTTGTAGACTTCATACTTTTAGTGGACTTTCTACTTTTGGTGGTGGTCTTCCTCCAAAATTGGCGCCATTTTTGGAATCATTGTGCTTTTGGATTTTTGGACATGGTGCCTCTTCTTTGGAAATTGGCCTGCATTTAATATTGGTGCATCTCTCCAGAAAATAGTGCTATTTCTTGATATGTTATGTTAATGTGTTGGTGGGAATCCCTTTTCCCAATACATTTAATATAATGTATTAATATTGTGTGATCAACTTTTTAAAACATTGATTGTGGGTGCTAGTGGGTGTTCCTCCCCCAATGCATTTAATACGATGCATTAAGCATAGGGTAATGAACATTCTATAACATTATTTGTAAACTAATCACATTTTTGTTGGATTAATGTACATTTAATAAACATTTTTCACAGAACATGTTGATTTTTTTCCTTCTTTTTATTTCCATATATTCTCGCATTTAACATTTTCACTTGCTTGTTTTCAAGGGTTGGCATTTATTGTTGGGTGGCAGTACACCCCTTTATGGTGTGCCCTACTATTACCACGCCCTCCTTTTGAAAACACATCACACCTCCCTTTAAAATCTTATATATATCCCCCCTTTGTAATCCTCTTTTCATTCTTTCTTGTAGGTTCTCCATACAGAATTTAGTTCCGACTAATGAGTGGTTGAAGTCCACGAAAACATTTTTGGAAGGCATTCTATTATAACTTTGCAAAGAAATAATAAAAGTTTGTAGTACTATTTTTGCATAATGGAATAATTTTCCTCCTTTCTTTCTATTTTCAAAAAAAATTAACTCTATGTGTATGCAAAAAATATATATAACTTAAGTGTATACCAAAAACAAAATTAACTCTTATGTGTATGTGAAAAAAATTAACTCTAGGGTATGCCAAAAAAAAAAATTCTCTTTAGTGTATGCAAGAAGTAAAATTTAACTGGTGTATGCAGAAAAAAATAATTGAACAAGTGTGCAAAAAAAAAATTGTATGCAAAAAAAATAATAATAACTAAATGTGTGCCAAAAAAAAATTAACTCTAAGTGTATATATTTAGTTGTTTAAGCATCTAAGACATAAATGGAATATTCTTACCATACATTAGTAGATTACACGATGTATAATGGGAACACCGTAGGATTAGTTCATGGAAAAGAATTATCTCATTTTGAAGATTGTGGATTCCACTCATATTTCGTTAGTAATCATCTGATTCGATCCATCTTGCTGATCTTCGAAATACATTGTAGCATTGATTTAAAGATGTTTTAGGGTTCATTTCTTCCTTGCTTGGGAAAAAAATGATGAATGTCGCCATTTAGAGAGACTTCGAAACATTTTTATGTTTCGACTTTTAAATTTTTGCAAAGATTAAATATTAATACACTTTTGTGAAATACAAGTATAGCGTTATTTTGGGTGAATAACAAAGATTAAGGCTCATTGATTATCGAACCAGGGGTATTCGTTAAATAGAATATTTCTTGTGTGAATGATCATTACCTCCTTTCCATTTTATTCAGGTTGGTTAAATTTTAAAAGACGCCTAACTTATTCCTATGATGTTTTAGGGTTCATTTCTTCCTTGCTTGGGAAAAAAATGATGTCGCCATTTAGAGAGACTTCGAAACATTTTTATGTTTCGACTTTTAAATTTTTGCAAAGATTAAATATTATTTAAATATTAATACACTTTTGTGAAATACAAGTATAGCGTTATTTTGGGTTAATAACAAAGATTAAGGCCCATTGATTATCAAACCTGGGGTATTCGTTAAATAGAATATTTCTTGTGTGAATGATCATTACCTCCTTTCCATTTTATTCAGGTTGGTTAAATTTTAAAAGAAGCCTAACTTATTCCTATGATGTCCACTCGGCACTCAATACAAGGATGATTTTTAGAGGCAAAACAAAGGTAATGCCCTAAGTGAAATTTATCTAATAAGTGAAATTTATCTAACGAGTTGCAAGTTTGGAAGGAAGGAATCAATGTATTACTCGCACATTATTTTTAAATATAATATGCTACTTTAAAGAAAAGTTAATATGAAAGTGACGAAGCCATGACCCTAAGTGCAACAAGTAAATATCTCATTGGGGTAGCATCGTATAAAGCGGAGTTAATTTGTTAAACACTATCAAGTTGTGAATTAGTATTCAAAAATAAGTTTTGAATATAATTGTTCATACTTATTATAAGGAAAGTGTAGAATTTGTGCCAACCCTATTCTCAAGATGGTGTGCTATATTGTGGAGTAAGATAAATAACACATGTTTGTGGTATGGCATTTGAAATCATGGTAAAGTAGTGACTGTTAGTTTAGAACTTATGACTGCTTATTGATGTTGCCTTTACGATGCGATGGGTAATGATGTTCTTTCTAATTAATATTAGATGGTTTGATTAAGCTTGTGTTTATATATTGATGGAATCAAGTAGATATTAGAATATTCCTTCAAGACTATGCAAGTCGTAAACTATGGTCTGTGAAGTAAGGACTCTTTATGGTTGAGATCTAATAAGTCGGTCCTTAAGTGAAAGACGAGTTGTGAAGGTATATTTAGGTCAGAATCTATAAGAGTATGCTAGTACACTTATTATCCCAAGCTCAATATATAGCAAGGGATAAAATATCTTCTCATAAGGTCTATTTAAGAGGACCTAACCCTAAAGAATTCATATTTTACAATTTCAAAATTGGACCTAATTATACTCAGGGTTGAAATGTTGCAAGCTTATTATGTTTTTCAATTGGTATAATGGGAAAAGTAGTTGTATTGACATATTTATATTTTTATTTTTTGGGTTCGTTTCATTGGTATCAGAGCACAATTGCTACTCTAAGGAACTTTGAAAAAAAAAAGACTTTTAACATGTACCCTACTGTAATCTTTAAATTATTGACTCCTTACGATGGTTAGAAGAAGATGAGGAGGAATTGCTAACCCCAACCACGGCAATATCAATTCCAAGAGAGGCAGAGGTAGAAACAGCGGTAAAGGCCATGGTGCTCCCAATTTGAACAACAATAGCGTTGACCCTCTTAATGCTATGAATAGTAACAATGAAGTCCCTAATGTTAATGCAATTGAAGGTAACCAAACTGAGAAGCATGAGTAAGTGTTGAATGAAATTGACAACCTTGAATGCCATTCAAAGGAAAATGAAAACCCAAGAATGCATGCTTAATAACCTTGAAGATGTCCCTCAAGAAGGCTTGCATAGGATGGAAAATGAGCAAGGAGAGGAGCAAGTACTCCAAGAGTTGTTGCTGCCAGTAGTAGACCCAATCATTAAAAAACTAAAAAAGCTTTATCCACCTACTTTTTTAAGTGAAGAATCTAGTGATGCAGTGGATGCTTCGCTTGTACACTTGAAGTATTTTTATCTATATAACATGCCTTCGAATGTGAGAGCTAGGATGGCAACCTATCAATTGGTTAGCGTTGCTCTATGGTGGAACCACCTTTGTGCCTTGGAATGATACCTATGACCCCTGGGCTATTTTTGAAAAACAGTTTCGGAAGAGGTATTTAAGTCCCAATTTTAAAAAATAGAAAATCATTGATTTTCCACTGTTGAAACAAAAAAATATGTCAGTTGCAGAATATGACAATTTTTTTAATTTACTACGTCCTGTAAATTATATGCATGACGAAAAGACTAAAGTAACCAAGTTAAAACTTTGACTAAAGGAAATATTGATGCATGATGTCAATATGACCAATCTTAAAACTTTGGTGGTTGCCATTGAGTCTGCCAATAGGGCAAAAGAGAAAGAAAAGTCTCGACAAAAAGCAAGAGAAGATTTTAAGAAGAATAGGCAGCTAAGCAATACTAAAAATCTCCCTTCCAACCCTAAAAATTTCAAATTGGATTTGAATAAACGGTTCACAAGGAGTAATAGTGCCTTCGGTAAGTTCCAAACGCAGAACGAGAATTTTAAGGCCCAAAATTCACCAAAACCAAGGTCAAATAGCAAAAATCAGAGTCAAAACAATCAACGTAAACCAACTATAGGAGCCAACACCATTCCTATTTCACCCTCAAGAACTGTACAATGTTGGGAATGTGATGAAAACTACTTCCGGAAGGACTGTCCAAAGCTGAAACTTGAGCAATCAGCAAACCATAGGATTTATGTAACTGTCGACAATCAAAATGTTAATTTTCAGAGTACTCTGATAGAAACTAAAAGTACCTTATCTGGGCTTAATGTGTCTATTTTAATTGATTTTGGTCCCTACAAATAGCTTTATCTCACCTGCTATAGCAAATAGATGTAGAATAAACCCTGTACAAGTCAAAGAAGATTAGGAGGTTGAGTTCGGTATAGACAAAAGAATACCAATTTTTAATGTTTAGAGCAAGTCAAGCTTGACTTAGGTGTTTTTCAAATAAAGGAAAATTTGTTTTTAACACCTTTGGAGTCTTATGATCTCATTTTGGAGATGAATTGGTTGCAGCAACACAAAGCCATGATTGTTTTGACAAAGTTGTGCAATGTTGTGATGATTTGGGAAAAATCATAAAAATTCAAAGTAGTCAAACTTATAGCAAGAAAATTACTTTCAGCTCTATAGCTGAAAAAGGTTGTGCACAAGGGTTATAAACTCTATGTTGTCCAATTGCAAGAGGTACCCAAAGATAAGGAACCCATTTACCAAGATTTTTCTTTCTTAAATGAGTTTTCAAATGTACTCCCTAAAAAACTCCCTGAACTCCATCCTAAACATGAATTTGATTTTGCCATTGATGTTATGCCACAAGTCATCCCTACATCTAAGGCTTCATATCATCTAAATGTGACAAACTCAAAAGAATTAAAAGTTCAACTACAGGAACTATTGGACAATGCAAGCATCAAACCAAGTGTCTTTCTTTGGGGTGTTCATGTTGTTTTTGTGAAAAAGGATGGAACACTTAGGTTGTGTGTTGATTAACACATGCTTAACAATGTCACCATCAAAAACCGTTATCATTTGCCAAGAATAAATAATTTGTTTGACCAAATGAAGGGTGCAACAGTGATTTCAAAAATTGATTTGAGATCAGGCTACCATTAGCTAAGAATCAAAGAAGAGGATATCCATAAAACAGCGTTCTGTATTTAGTATGATCATTATGAGTTTACGATAATGTCTTTTGGTTTAACAAAGCACCAGTTGAATTTATAAATCTAATGAATATTGTTTCCATGGACTATATGGACAAGTTTGTTCTTGTTTTCTTTGATGACATTAATTTATTCTAAGAACGCAGTTGAGCATGAGCAGCATTTACGTTTAGTTTTGCAAAGGCTAAGACAACACAAGCTTTGTGATAAGCTTTCTAAATGTGCCTTCTTTTAGTCTAAAATTCATTGTTTGGGTCACATCATCTCTAAAGATGGTATTGTTGTGGACCTAGCAAAAATAAAAGTTATCCAAGAATGCCCTGCCCCTACAAACGTACATGAAGTACGCAACTTTATGGGCTTGACTAGTTACTACAGAAGATTTGTGGAAAACTTTTCCATTTGACCAATCCAATAACTTCTTTGCAACGCAAGAATAAGAAGTTTGTTTGGACTTCTTAATGTGAAGAAGCTTTCAAGAAGCTTAAAGAGTTGTTAACTATAGCACCTATACTTATTATTCCAGATCCTAATGGTAATTTTGAAATCTAGGTCAGTGCCTCTAAAGAAGGTTTTAGTGGCATTCTTATGATAGATGGAAAAATTGTGGCTTATGTGTCACATAAGCTCAAAGAACGTGAAAAGAATTATCCCTCTCATGATCTAGAGCTTGTTGTCATTGTGCATGCTCTTAAACAATGGAAACATTTTCTATTGGACAAACATTTTAAAGTAAAATCTAATCATCGCGGCCTGAAATACTTGTTTTTCCAAGATGATCTCAATGCTCGCCAACACAGATGGCTTGAATTGATGAGCAATTTTTAAAAGGGCATTGATTATGGGAAGGATAAGGAGAATCGTGTTGTTGATGCTCTCAACCAACACACGTATCTCATTGGCTTGTCTGTTTTACAAAGAAATTTCAAAACTGCTATTTTAGAACTTACTAATGAATTGTCAAGAAGTAAGAACAGATATCGCTGATGAGCCTTTAGCAAAGAAGTTTGTTGACTTTGTTGTTGAAAAAAATAGCCTAGCATAAGACATAAAACTAGAATTTTTGTACCCAAGACGAGACTTGCAAAAATTATTGCTAAAAGAAGTGCATACAACACGTCATTTTGTTCATCCAGGTGTCACGAAAATAACACATGCGATGAAAAGACATTTTTGCCTTGGATTAAAACACGATGTTGCTATTTTTGTGGCTAAATGTTTAAAATATTAGCAAGTGAAAACTAAACATTGTCATCTGAGAGGTTTGTTATACCCCCATGCAATACCACAAAGCAAGTGGATTGTTATTTCTATTGATTTTATTACTGATTTGTAAATTCCATGCAATAAACATGATACTATTCTGATAATAATTGATAAATTGACCAAAGTTGGTCATTTCATTGTTAGTAATTTATCTAATGATGCTTTTGTGTTTGCTAAAAAAATATAAAAGAGATTGTACAACTGCATGGTATGTTGAAAGTAATTATTTCAACAACTATTTACATCAAGGTTTTGGTACACTTTGACTGCAACATTTAAGACACTTGAATTTATGTTATGTGTATCATCCAAAAACGAATGGTCAAACTGAAAGATTAAATCAAAGTTCAAACTGTAGAAGACATGTTGCAAATGTATGTTATGGACAAACAATCCAAGTGGGAAGATTTTATGTATTTGGTTGAATTTGCTTATAATAATATTTATCATTATGTAATCAAGATGACAAAATTTGAAGCTCTATATGAACGGAAGTGCAAAACTCCTTTTGGCTAAGACAACAGGGAAAACAAGGTTGTTCCTGAACCCAATGCACTTCAAGTGTATGATAAACAAAAGACACTCATTTGTCAAAGCATAAAAATTGCCTCTAATAAACAATAGAGTTATGCAGATCTAAAAAGATCACCTCGAGAATTTAGATTGGGTGATAAAGTATTTTTAAGATTTAGGCCTCAAAAAAGTTCGATAAAATTTGATAAATCTTCAAAGTTAAATCCACATTTTGTTGGGACCTTTTGACATCATTGAAAAGATCAGTCATGTAACCTATCGGCTAGCCCTTCCTCCTCTATCTAAGATTCATGATGTCTTCCATGTGGCTTTACTTAGGAAATATATATCTTATCCTACTCATATTTTGTAGTGAAAAAATCTTCAAATTACAGAAAAAGAGAAGATTCAATTTAAACCAATGAGGATCCTAGATCATCGCAGCATTAAGTTATGAAACAAAGATATTCAACGAGTGTTGGTTCAATAAAATCCACTTAGCAAAAGGAGTGCTACGTGGGAAGATGAAAGCCTTTTAAGTCATTTACCCGCAACTATTTGATTAGTTGTCGGGACAACTTCCTTTTAAGGGGAAGAGGATGTCACGACCCAATCTAAAACATTTTTTTTTGAAATTGTGGTTATCTTTATTGATATGGTCATTTGCACTTCACTTATATGTTGTTTAGTTATGTTATCATAATATGGGTTTGATCTGATACATGGTTGATTAGTCATTACATCATTATTTTGAAATCACTGTGATACATTGGCATATTTCAATTGATTATTATTCAATTATATTCATTATAGATTGAGGACAAATACTGTTGATATCTTCTTTGATGACTACATGGTTTTCCCGTGAGCTAGGCTTCGCAGGGGGTGTTCCATCATTAGGGTTGTTATGTGGTAGTCGGCTTTAATCCAACAATGAATATTAAGACATGAGTTCTTGTGTGACTTCGGTTGTGTTGTTATATGACTGCTTTTCGAGTCGTTCCCTATTTTTTGGGTTACCGTTTTGGTTCTTTGTTCGGTGTATTGCTTTGTGCAGAACCAAATGTGTTAATCTGAGATCTAGTATGAAGTTGTTTTAGTATTGTAGTATCGATACACAATCCAGTTCGAAGATTGTTGTCTTTGACATAGAGTCATTTTCACTTCGTCATTTTATTGCCTTCTTGGATGTCCTTGTTATAAATCCTATTGCTATGGATTTTAACTTCACATTCGATGGATTTCTTGTTGTTCTTGGGGTCTTCGTTGTCAATTTTCATTATCTTATTATTGGTCACTTGGACGTTAGTATTTGAATTGTAATTGTGGCTCATGATGGTTATCGATGGCTTGACTTAATCCACGTCATGCATGGTAATGATGCCATGGGTTTGACTTAGGGATGTGTAATCGATTGTTTTGTGAGTCGAGGAAGTTTTGTATGTTTTAGCATTGCATGGAAACTCTGGTCGGCATGGCTAGTTGGGCCAAAACCCTAACTACTGCCATGGAATTTATCGAAGCATGTCCACCATTACTTGGTCTTTGGAGCTTAAATGGCTCGACAAGGAAGGTTCTGGCAAAGAAAAGTCATGGAGAGACTATCGGTTTTCACTAGAGGAATGAGGGATGTGGGGGAACATAGAGTTGCAACCTGCATTTTATTAGCAGAGTTTGAAAAACTCATCTTGTCACAATAGAGAGAACATGGTACCTGTGCATGATATATTATAAGGTTTACACGAAGAAAAGGGTGTTCCCTGTTGTGACAAGGCGAGGGTAAAACTATTAGTACTCCTCCACGTAAGTGATGTACTAGGTTTGTTGTATGTTTGAGTTAAGCAAAAAATATTTGCTCAACAATGTAGTTTTGTATGTTTTGGGTTGTACCCAAGACTTCTTCTGGTTTTTCTGGGTTTTTGTATTTGTATATACTTATGCTTGAAAAATAAGCAATAATTGTTCATGCATGGAATGCAGTCATGATGACTGTTTTAAATATCATTCTGGGCATTAATATTTATAGTCTTGTCTTTGTGGTGTTATTTGGTTGTTGTGGTGTCATTTTTCATTGTTTGGGAACTTGCGATAGAAGCCACAGCCCTGTGAGCCAAACTCCGCCATCACGCTGATGGTTGGGGGTGGTTAAGGCCACTTATGTAGGGCTCATTAGACTGGTTGCTTTGGATTTGGTACATTCTGCAAATTTGGATGCTATTTTGAGTGTGCTTTAATGCATTTGACAAATTTGCATGGTGATGGAATGATCCCTTGGATTTGAGTTTTAATTCATATGTACTAGATCTATTAGTTTCTTCTCGGCCTTTATGTTGTAAAAGTTTTCTGAGATAGTTTGAGAGTGATTCTCAATTTTGTAGATGAATTGATTTACATGAGAAACTAGTGTATTGAATACATGGTTCTTTTATGTCCTCTGTTTTTAAAACTAAGGTTGCACAAAATACTCATATTTGATTATGAAGCTCTGAATTATGATTTTAAAGTGTTGACTAAGTGCGTTATGGTAGCATACACAATTCATTTTTATTTATAAATACAGCAGTTATGAAATTATATTTTTATATATATGTTGTATAAAGGGGTTGGTTGTGTGTGTATTCGACAGTGTATGTATTCCAAGCTTTGCCATTTTGATCATGTAGCATGGGTAAGTTCTTCCATATCATGAATTCTTAAATGTTGTTAGATGTTAAGTGTAATAAAATTTTGGTAATCGAATGTGGACTCATTAACAAGGAATTTGTGAGTGAAGGATTGTTTTAAGTTAGAAATTGCTTTGTGACTATCTGCAGTCATTGGGAAAAGAAAAGCTATGATAGATATATAGATACATATAAGGATGATTATGTGGAATCGATTCATAAGCTTCAGTTTGTTACCATTGTGTATTTCTGATATACATGTTTTTGTTCATTATTATTTCATTCAGCGCTAGACTATATATTAGTCATGCCCTGCCTTATTTTGTGAGGACTATTATTTGTCTGGTTAGAGTAGAAAATGCTGCTACCTATCTTATTTGTTGATTATGTTGACTGTATGTTAATTTGGTAAGCCTGTCTTTGCACACAATTAGTACTTATAGATTATTACGTGAACAGGCTTCTTTTGGCTAGAAGATATCAATTAAAAAAAAACGTTATTTCTTGTACTCTTTTAATCATCGAATGTCTGAGATTATATCTCTGTTCTAATTATTATTAGTTGTTTGTACAGTGTAAATCCTTTTCCAAGTAATGAAATTGTCAGATCACGATAATGACCCAAGTTTGATACTTGGGCATTTGATTGCAATATTATTATCATTCGATGTTTACTTTCCCATTCAAAAAGGAAAATTAAATGCAAGAGATTACTTTGTTGTTGCTGAGTGTAAAAGGAATGGTGAAAGAAGAATCTAATTTCATGTTATGTCAGCATTTATATAGTTGATAATAAGTGTTTAATGGTGAATGCTATAAGTGTTTTACAGATAAAAGTAAGCATTGATCTCGATTAGGAACTGGTATTAATTGTTGGGTTTTGATCTTTGGAGATTACTGGATTATTTAGTTGTTTAAGCATTTAAGGCGTAAATGGAACATTGTCACTATATATTAGTAGATTACTCACAAAGTATGATGGGAACACCACAGGGTTAGTTCGTGGAAAAGAATTATCTCATTTTGAGGACTGTATGTGGGTTCAACTCATATTTTGTTAGTGATCATCTGATTCTATCCATCTTGCTGATTTTTGAAATACATTGTAATGTTGATCTAAAGGTGTTTTAAAGTTCAATTCTTCCTTGCTTAGAAAAAAAAAATGAAGAATGTGTAATGTCCCCTTTCTCAAGTTAACGCAAATGGAGAAGACCCGTAGACTATTTTCATTCCCGTAGGCTAAAGGGGAGTGTTCTAACGGGGAATGGGGTCATAAAGCATGTATTAATTAAAAGGCCAAGTGAAAAATAAAATAAAAAGTAATTATTAATTACTTTTTGAAGGTCAATTGGAAAATAGAAATTAAAAAGTAATTTTAAATTACTTTTAGGGTTTTCAAGTGCAAAAAGTTTTTTATAAAAGGGGAAAATAGAAGAAAGAAATTATTATTTATCAATCACGCTTTTGAAATTCATCGGAGAGCTTGAGGCTACCAATATTTTCCACAGAGGACGGAAACTTTCGTTTGGAACTAGTGGAGGACGAAAACCCTCACACCCGAGTGGTAATTCCATCCTGGAATTACAATTGTGCAACCAAATTTGAAATTCACAAATTATTGGAAGTTATTTGCTGATTATATTTGTCATCTCACTAGGGTTTGAAAGTGTTATCAGATCTGCAACCAAAGTTCATCATTTTCAGCCTTTTGAGGCCTTATTTCATCTTACAACTCCAAGCCATTGAAGCCTAATCCATCTTCAGCATTCGGGTATGCTTATGTAATGAAATAGAATATGATAAATTGAATGTTTATGATCATTATTGGTATTGTAATAAATCAGATCAGATACCTGTTCAATTCTGATTTTCATTATATTTGATCGTCATATGAAGAAATGAAGTCATAGTTTGACTATCTTTATTGTATTTTCTTTGCATGCAATTGGGTCATCATTAATTATTCCAAAACATTCAAACAAGAACCAAAAATCATAACCAGCAACTCCGGAGAATCAGATCAGTTTTAGAAAGGGATATTTCAGACCACAGAGTTGTGATCTTGCTAGCTTGGTGGGTTGCATGTCAGTTCTAATGGTTGCATGTCAGTGTTCGGTGGTTGCATGTGTGGTATCAATCATTGCATGTTGATTTTGAGCTTTGCATGTCAAGTTTTTTCCTGTTGCATGTTAATGATCAGCACTTGCATGTGAGCGTCCAGTGATTCAGCAGTTGAAAGAATTTGTCAGAGTTATTTCAGAATGTCAACATTTAAAGGCAATTGGAAACCTTTTTACATTCTAAATTTTAATTGTTTCCAAAGATTAAATATTGTTTAAATATTAATATACTTTTGTGAAATACAAGTATTAGTGTTATTTTGGGTTAATAAAAAAGATTAAAGCTCAACGATTATCAGACCAAGGGCATTCGTTAAATAGAACATCTCTTGTGCGAATAGTCATTACCTCCTTTCTATTTTATTCAGGTTGGTTAAATTTTAAAAGAAGCCTAATTTATTCCTATGATGTCCACTCAACACTTGATACAAGGATGATTTTTAGAGGCAAAACAAAGGTAATGCCCTATGTGAAATTTATCCAAGGAGTTGTGAGTTTGGAAGGAAGGAATCAATGTATTTCTCGCAAGTTATTTTTTATTATAATATGCTACTTTAAAGGAAAGTTAATATGTAAGTGGCGAAGCCATGATTCTAAGTGCAACAAGTAAATGTCTCGTTGGGGTAGCATCGTATAAAGCGGAGTTCATTTGTTAAACACTATCAAGTTGTGAATTAATATTCAAAAATAGATTCTGAATATAATTATTCATACTTCTTATAAGGAGGTGTAGAATTTGTGCCAATCCTATTATGAAGAGAATGTGCTATCTAGTGGAGTAAGATTAATAGCATATGTTTGTGGTATGGCATTTAAAATCATGGTAAAGTAGTGATTATTATGAAGAGAGTGTGCTATCTTGTGGAGTAAGATTAATAGCATATGTTTGTGGTATGGCATTTAAAATCATGGTAAAGTAGTGATTTTGTTAGTTCAAAACTTATGACTACTTATTGATGTTGCCTTTATGATGTGATGGTAATGACGTTCTTTCTAATTGTTATTAAATAGTTTGATTAAGCTTGTGTTTATATATTGATGGAATCAAGTAGATATTAAAATATTCCTTCGAGACTATACAAGTCATAAACTGTTGTCTGCTAAGTATGGACTCTTTGTGGTTGAGATCTAATAAGGCTGTCTTATGTGAAAGATGACTTGAGAAGGTATATTTAGGTCAGAATCTATAAGAGTACGCTAGTACACTTATATAAGGGTAAAATACTTTGTCATAAGGTCTCTATTTAAGAGGACCTAACCCTAAGGAATTCATATTTCACAATTTGAGAACCGAACCTGATTATACTCAGGTTTGAATTGCTACAGAATTATGGTGTTTTTCGTTTAGTGTAATGGGAAAAGTAGTTGTATTGACGTATTCAGATTGATTTATTTTTTTATTTTATTTTTTGGGGGAGATTCATTTCAGAAGTATAAGAAACTAAATGTAAATTTATACTTAAATGGTTATTTTCTATATGTATATATATATATACACTGTCTGGTTTGAGCTCCTCTGGTCCTTGGCAAGTATGTATATTATGATTTTACCTTTATATTTTTAATTTTTTGGCTTCATTTAATTTTTTTCCCATGTAAATGTAAACACTCAAAAACATCCCAAAAACACCATACACATGATGTAAACGTCTTGGACGTTTCTGGCACGTTTCCATAGAGTTTCCATACCGGAAACATTTCTGGGCCTGGTACAAGGGGTGGGGGGCATTTCAGTGCAACACAACTACAATTCCAAATGACCAAAACTTACAGGATAAAATTATACAAGAAAAAAAAGCTTAAACATAATACGGTAGTATCTGCATTCCAAGTAAAAAGATGGTGGAAAAGAGAAAATTATTGATCATACTACAGAATGTTCATCAAGCAAAATACCGAAATGAATGGAGAACATTAGATAGACAACAAGTTCAAGCTTCAAATCACTTTTATTGAAGTGCAAAGATATCCTTTATAGCCAACCTTCCACCAAAATTAAAACCTTTATATAGAAATATAACTCAAGCCAAACAATCACTCAACTTCAAAACGCCTTAAACTTTAGATAGTTTAACCTACAATTTATTTTACCAAGATCAGCACTGCATACGTTGATCATCCATGTCTGCAATAAAGTTTACGGTTATCCGTGGATATTTTTTTCATGGAAAGCGATTCCTCTGGAAGTCAGAACCTAGCATTTAGAGGTTTCAATGATGCAACAACTCAAAAGTCAACTTCTAATGAGACTAAAAACAACAAAACATAGATAAGCAGACTGCTTAAATATGGAAATATTTCTGTCGTGCATCAGATCAAAGAGAACAACATGCATACCAAGTTTCAACTGTTTGAAATTCAATCAAAGGGAGCTACCATATAGTAAATACCCCATTTCAAGCTATTCTCAGATAAAGAAATGAAGAAGATTAGTATATCTCACAATAACTCCTGTGTATAGTATTATTGTATGTTAGCTTCTATCATGAGTAAATTACATCTCAACAGTTTGTTGGCAGCTTAGCATGATCATTACCTGTTTGTGATACTATTTATGTATAAGTCCTACTTCACCGATTTTAGGATTTATTGAGCAGTGCATTGTGAGTGTATCACAGAACAGAGAAAATATGAAATAAGGTATATTTTATTTGTGATAATCCATAGCTATGTTCCACCGACTCCCCTTTTAGGAGGAATGGGTAAACACAGGAACACACAAAGGGAACACAAAAAAGTAGCCCCCAAATCCTAAACAAGCTATTTGAATAGAAAAAAAGCATGTCAAGGTGACAGCGGACAGGTATACCGAATAGGCAAGCAACGGATGGGGACATGACCTCATGGAACGTAGTACCATATAGAAGGGGTCTATAGTTCATGCCAGTCACATTAATTCACTTAATTTGTGCATATGCACTACGTAACTTCGGTATGATACACTCTATGAGGATGACCGTCATAATACACAATGGTTTTAATCTTTTATAGGTCATTTTGCATCCATGTGTGTTTGTTACAGTGTATTTTTCTTCATCACATCATATACATGAATGATTTTCAAAATTAAATTTGGGGGGATTTATGGGGTCACAAGTTGAAACAAGTATACAGTTTTAGGTAATCAGAAAAAATCCAATTAAGTGGGACAAAAAAGCCTTGTGCCTTCAGACATGTGCCATGAATGAAGTAAAAGTTATGAAAGAAGGCTTTTAGGCATAAGGAAACTAACCATGTGCCCACAGAGTGATGATATAGTGCATGGCAGCACAAAGTGAGTTATTTCTAGTTCCCTGTGGCATCAATGATCATCAAGTGGCACTGACTAAAGGGATTTAAATTTTACAGTGTTTGATGATGAAAATGGCACTTTCCTATTGCTGCAGTTCAAAAGGCCCCTTAAAAAGTGATTTCTCAACCCCTGCATTCCCCTATAATTTGAGTAGGATTGGATACACAATAGTGATTAAAACTTAAACCATCTATGAGGGTTTCTTTTCCAAGAATGTAGAATAAGTTGTTGCATGTAATAATTGAAAAATCGCAAAGCAACAAGCAGATATCTATGAAATTCTTTCACTCTTGACAAATACATCTTCTCAACTAAGAGACTTATTGATATTTTCCACTTTTAAGTGGTTTAACAACGAATGTAACAATCTGCAAAAAACAAGAACATATGAGATAATAGCATTGTCAGTCAAAGCAACTCTTCTTCTGTTGTAAGTAACTGAGTACTTATGTTTTTCTTTCTAGAAATAGTTTTTTTGTTTCTTAAATTGTATTGAATGAGTTGCTAGTGAATAAGAAGTCAGACCCTAGTCAAAAAGTGAAGCAATACTCAAGTAACCAAAAATGCAATTATTGAATAGGCATGAACTTAAGAATTGGATGAATTAGTCTACTAAGATTACTTTCCCGGTATCAAGAACTTTCAATCTAGCATTGGAGCTTCAAAAAATTGTTCTACAGTTAAAATGCATGTGTTAAAAACATATGCAAATATATGTGAATGTTGTTGTAAAACTTGAAACAGCTAGGACTCTGGTCAGCACTGGTGAACACTCTTAGTCTCTCATCACTGAGGCTATGGTCCTTCATAGACTCAATTTGCATGAATGTGTATAGAACGTCCAACAAAATCATAGCTCTAAGGTGTGTTGATAAAATCTGTTAACGTCAATGTAGACTCAACAAAATTGATGAGCTAGATCGACTCAATTGACATGTGGATGACAAATTAGCTTACCCTGTTCTGGAAATCCATCCAAGCTATAACAAAATTTGGAATGCTAAGATCCATTGAATCATATCAATCTGCTATTCTGTTGGCACACACGATTCGCATTGTCAGAAACCTAGAATGCGGTAACAATCTGCTTGCATTTTGGAAAATGCCAAGGTGTAAAGAAAATGGTTCCATATGACAGGCTTTATAATTTTATTAATAGCTAAGAAAGAAATTCCAAGCAGCCATGTACGACTTGATTTGTGAGTTGGTGAGCTAACCCATCAGAAAATCCACTGTAGTCTGCATCTAATATAGTCCACATATTTCCCTTAACATACACAGCACATGTTTTCCCTACATATCAGCTAAGGGTAAGTATGTTAACTAGATGATGAGCCAAATTGGCACAATGCTGACAAATTTGGGTATGATGATCCCTCCTCTTGCCCAATTGGCACAATGCTGACAAATTTGGGTATGACGATCCCTCCTCTCGCCCAATTGGCACAATGCTTCCAAACTTGGATATTATAATGAATAATCCCTCTTCCCTGGTACACATAAGTGAGACTATTGGGACATCTTTGCAGGACTGCAGTGATTCCCATTACAATTAGATATAATTTCCAGTTCATTAAGATCAGGGGCCACAGGGCAACCCTTTCAGGAGAATTTCTCCACAACTGAGCTTTCAAGTTAGCCTTTATGGTTAGCATGGGATAGATTTTGTGCCCAAGGCTCGCCAGCACAAGATGAATAATAGTCTACACATTAAACTTTACTTTGTATCATTTTGTGCAGAAAACAAATCCTGATTATGGTCAAATCTAATCTAAGTTCTTTGGTGGTCCAAGGACTTGTGGTGCAATGGTGACAAGGGGCACTCTGAGAGGGTGGCCCAGGTTCGACCCCCTCCAAACAATAAAGCAGCCCATAACAGTTGTAGGCATGTGACGAGGCTGTTGTGTAAAAATATTGGGTATATTCGAATATGACCCCAACTTCGCATTAGAGATGGGCCACAACTTCACTCAACATTTACCAATAATTAAAACACCTAAGTTCCTTTGCGTACCCCCATGCCAAAGGTTGATTTCCAGAGGTCTCTTTCCAATCCAAAGCAAACAGATTGCCTGTAACTTTAAAATATAATCAACGAGAGAAATATAATATTCCAATTAAAGCGGCGTGAGACTTAACTAGCCCCAATAATAGTGTCCCGGATGAATAAAACATCGAACCCCTCAACTATTCGGTTCAGTTTGGGGCAAAATCACCCCAGCCAACTGCATAACATTGAATAAAATTTGACGAACCAATGGCTGAAATGACCAAAAAAAAATCTAAGGCCGCAACTATTCGGTTCAAGTTTTAGATTAAATTACCCGTCAACCATATTGACAACTAATAACATTAAATGTCACATAAGCAGTTGCAGAAACCAGCAAAAAGTATATATATAGTATTCTACATGGATCCTACTAAATAAATAATTATCTTCCTGCCCATGACATCTAATCGTGCATTTGCATTTAGCCTAACACAATTCCTCTTGAATCGTTACCGTAAAATGCAGTAGATTCAATGAATATATGAAAATGCTAGGGTTTCAACGATTGCGTACCATATTTACCGCAAATTCGATGCTCCAAGAGTGGAATTGCAGCGCCAAGAGAAGCTTCCGACGTGTATGTAACCCTTCGTAAACAGCAAGGTGTCACAACTTAATTGTGCAGTCTCCTATAAGTAAGGGCGGACTTGATATTTATTATTCAATTGGAAGAGTAAAGGCCTTTAGTTCCAGGTTTTTACTGCTGCTGTTTTGTTTTTCGTTTTTTGTTTTGTTGTTTTTGTTTTGTTTGTTTTTTGTTTTTTTAAATGAGTATTTTTAAATTTGTTTTTTGTTTTGTTGTTTTTGTTTTGTTTGTTTTTTGTTTTTTTAAATGAGTATTTTTAAATTTGGGAGGTGGTTAATGGGGAGTAGGGTTCGTTGAGTCCAGGGTTACTATTGCTTTTATTTTTAATGAGCAGTTGATTTTATGAAAAACGAAATGCATGGAATTAGTTGTTGCTTTGAAAAATGAAAGGTATAGAAATATGAAATTTTATAATATTTTCTTATAAATTTATATCATGAAATTTTATAGGGTTTTTTGACGACGTGTATTTATGGAAATATTTTTTTGAAATTTGTTTGCATACAAAAAAAATTGGGCTATTTTTATTTCTACTCAAGTTTTTATGTTAGCAATGGCAAACAAAAATATAACCTCTCAATTTTTAACTACTTTAATTGGAAAGGATACATTATGGATGTTCTCTTTAGCAAGGTCCTCTACCGCAATGTAATGAATGAAGAACCTACACCTTTTGATCTTCTTAAACAACAAGCATGGCAAATCATTCTAACGAAGCTAGAGGCATCCTTGGTTAGTTCCCTTAAATTGAAGTTTCATTTTTAAGGCACCATGAAACCTTATACATTACCTTGGAGGAAATTTTTGGAAAGCACAATAAGATAACGTTGTGCTAATTACAAAATGCGCTCACTGCTCTTAGTCCAAACAACTATACTCATATATAGTACATCATCACTTAAGTGTTTGAGTTTTATATTCGTTGAGACTGGTGAAACCAAGACTAACAAAAAACTCCTTATGACTATTTTTTATAAATGGGTCGTACTTACTCAAAAAAAAATTCAAACTACTACACACAACAAGACTATATGGGCTCTACAGGGCAGGGCCCCTAGCCTGGTTGGCTAAGTATTTCCGCTGCGGCTCTACTGGGCTCATGTTCTAGTCTCCCCCCGCCCCGTGGTACCGGTATTAGGCGTGTCTAGCCAGCGCCGCCGGTCACGTTAAAAAGTTTACCAAGCTTACATAAAAAAAAATTAAAAAAAGACTATATGGGCTCTACATACGTGGCACTAAATTTTGACAAGTTATGTGAGTAACTTCAGAGATAAGAACAAAAAATATTTTTTTTAGGGAAGTCTGACTAGGGGTAATTAGTTGTCAACATTAGTGGTAAATGATACTAACGTAACATCACAACCCAACTCTGGTAAAGGCAAGGACCCTACCAAGAAAAAAGGGAAAGCAAAGCCTAAGCCTAATAGCAATCAAACATCTCAACAGAATTCTCCCCAAGTCACAACAAAGGCAAAGGGAAATTAAATTCCAACATCGCCCAAGAGTGTTATAGTTGGTGTAAGAAACCAAGCCATGTTGAACATCAATGTTTCTAAAAAATGGCATAATTATAAACAAAGATTAAAAAAAATGCAACTCCCCCTTCCAAGTCAGGAGCAACTCTTTCTACAAAAACAAGATCACCTATGTTTTAATGGATTCTAGATTTAGGAGACTCTTGCCATATGGCACATGATAGCTCACTATTTGAAAATCTTGACCAATGCCATGTAACTTAATTTTTTTAGGTAACTCTCACCCTCTAGTTGTAGAGGGCATATGGATAATTGAGATGGAGAATGGCATCTTCAACAAAATTCTCTGTGTTCCGGACTTTTATGTAAAACTCCTCTCCATATATCAGATCACACATTTAGGTGAAGGTAAAACCATTAAATTTAAACCCATCGATGTTATCATCAAAAATATCAAAAACCAATCCATTATTGTAACCACTAGCAAGGTTGATAATCCAACACAATTTTACAACTTTTGGAACTTTAATTTCACTCAACCTTCACAAATCATGATTGCACATGCTAATTGTTGACAATTTTGATCCCACAGGTCAAATTGCAACCCTTATCATTTGAAACTTTGCATAAACATGTTTTTTTGTCCAAGTGTTAGAAATTGGTCTTTGTAATTTTTTCGAAGGGCTCCTTCCTTTCAAAAAGGTTCATTTCAACAGTTTTCCTAAAGGGCACTTCTTGGCAAAATGGGCTTTTCATAAGTTCAAAAGAATTGGGCTTGTTCAAATTGTCTGAAGGGTTCTTTTCAATAGCCAATGGACTTTACATCTTTTTCGAAGGGATTGCTTCAGACATTTTGTCTAAAGCAAAGGTTCCGAAGGTCCATAGCAAAAGTTCTGAAGGTCCATTGCAAAGTTCTGAAAAGATGTCAAAAATCCAGAAAGGACCTTTTCAAAAACCTGAGGGACTTTTCCAAAAGTCCAAAGGGCTCTTCAAATTTTTTTAAGGTCCTTTACAAAAAAGATCGAATGGTACAATTCCTTCGAAAAATGTCCAAATGCAAAAATTTGAAATGACAATTTCAAAAGGGCAATGCAATTTTTCTGAAGAAAGGACCATTACAAGAATTTGAAGGGTCATTTATTTCGGCAAATGGTCTATTTTAATTCTTCCGAAGGGCAAGAGGACCATTCCAATTTTTCCAAAGGGTTCATTTTTGTTCAAAAAAGTTTATTTCAAGATTGTCAAAGCATTATTTTTGGCAAATGATCCATTTCAATTCTTTCAAAGGCACACTTTAAAAGGTCGAGGGGCATTTACATAAATTCTTTCAGACAAATTGTCTTCAAGAATTGTCCATTGCAAAAAACCCGAAGACCTAATTCCTTTGAACAAATTGTCCGAAGGAATTGTTCAAAGCAAAAGGAAGAAATTATTTTGGGAGGATTGCCTGAAAGAAAGATAAGTTCTGAAAGAAAATGCAGAAACAATTATTTTGGGCAAATTTCCTCAAAGAAAGAAAATTCGAATGAAGTGTTCTTGTCGGAGATAAGCCTTTAGACATTTTGTCCGAAGGAAAAGTGCATAAAGATAAGCCATGGATAAATTGTCCGAAAGAAATAAATAGAAAAAATTCCTTCAAACTTTTTGTTCGAAGGAAATGAACAGGGAGATAAGATGCGAACAATTTGTCCGAAGGGAAAGAACCAAGCAATAAGACCGAAGGGAATGGCCATAGAGGTTAATTCTTTCAGGAGAATTGGCCGAAAATAAAAGTCTAAAGGACTTAATGATGGGTCTGCAAACGTCAAGTTTGAGCCCCTACAAGTAGCCGTTGGTCAAGATTTCAAAAAGGTTCATCAAGATTGTCGTGAGCTTCACACTTGTCAAGATCTAGCAAGGAGATCAACGAATGAGAAAAGGCTAGGTTTTCAAAAGGATTTTGGTGGGATTTCGATAGTCAATCAACAAAAGACAATGAGGACTTCTCCTTTTGATTCCTATGATGAAGTTCATAGCTCACATGTAGAACATGCAGAGTGACCTAAGCTTGATTAGACATGTCCAACATAGCACAAACATGCAAAAAACCAATAAAGATATTATTTTTCCATCTATAAGAAGATCTACAGTCTGAGATTGTAGTAAAGAGCATGTCAAATAATAAATCCAATAATCAAATTATTCAGACATAGCAAAGATATGTAGCTACCTTCAAGCATGACTCTCTCAGTTCCAAAAGGGAGACTCGAATGCATGAAGGGCTCAAGAATTTTAGCGTTGGATGGTTGTTCAAAGAGTTAACGTGGAGTTACTTGGAGTTGACTAGACAAGGCTTGTCATGCATTTTCCTTGTTTTTCATGCAAAGAAGGAATTTTTTTTGTTTCAATTCAGCTTCCAAACGTATCAAGTGGAGTTTCTCTTTGAAGATTTGGTGTAGCTTTCATGCATGGAGCAGATTAGTCCAAGATGGGCACACCATCCATATTTTTATGCCAACCTTGAAGATCCATGCATGTTTGATGAATTTTGAAGATTTTAATAATGATTACTGCATGGGCTCTCCATCATTTTCAATGCCAAAGAGCTTTTCATGCAAGACAGAAGACAAAAAGATATTATTTGAAGGCTTAGTTATCTTTTGATAGTTGAAGTTGGACTTGTGAGATGTGGGAGTTGATCTCTTCTCTAATTCTAGCACCAATCTCTTGGCTTTTGTATGCTTTTTTTATATAAGTTGGCTTTTTCAACCATTTTAAGGATCTGTCTTTTGACAAGATCAGATTCTATCAAAATTTGAGTTTTGTAACATTTTCAAATAAATAGAATGATTGTTTTCAGATTTTGAGATTCAGTGATATACATATGTAATAGAATTTTCTTCCTTGTCAAGTCCTGATTCTTATCTATTTACTAGTTGATTAGATTATGCAAGTCATGTTCTATGTTTGATGTCTTTTGGCTAAAGTTACAGTGGATGTAAGTGTCTGGCTAGTGCCTTGAATCAGGGTCATTCCTTCATTTCCCTCAAGCTTTGATTACCAGATAGAACCTTTTCATGAAATACTAATGCATAAGAGTCAATTAGATTTGAAAGTTTAGTCCTTTTCTTGTCTAATCAATATTTTTAAGAGCTCAAATTGAGTGGATGAACTAAAATATAGGTGTATCACCATCATTAGATAGGTTTTTTCCTTCGAGTTTTTTTTTTTCCTTTTCTCGATAGTTTATAGCGTAGAGTAGAAATCCTAATTAATACACCAAAGGGAGCTAACCCTTAGAATCTAGAGACTAGATCCATTGATTAGGCCATCCACAGCCTAGAATTTTTTTCATGTTTTAACAGATTATGAAGGCTTGAAACTGCCTTCACGAGGGTGTGAGTCTGATTGACAATAGTTTTTGGCATGCTCGATGGAACATCGAAGAAATTCTTTGCATATCTGAAGAAGTTTGAAGCTAAAGAGAAGTAGTTGCAGCAGACGAGAATATTCATCTTCATCACAAGCTAAAGATTCTTTAGGTTGCAAGGTTCATAACACCATTTAGGCAATTCTTTCATGTCAAAGGTTACCACAAGGTCAGCTAGTAAAGGTGTTCCTTTTGAATTTATATCATATAATAGATCAAGGTTTAGGAGGGCAAATCCATATCCTCAAAAGAAATATTTTTTCCTTGGTTATCCTTTTGTTCTGGACATTACAATCCCCACTATCCAAATGGCCATCAAAAACCAGGTGTTTATTCCATTAAATAGAGGTAGTCCACTGAATCTAGCCTAGTTTGACGACATTCATGTCTGTTCTCAAAAGTATCCCATTCTTTCAGGAAAAAATCAAACAACCCCTGTTGAGCATATCCAAGATGTAGTTAATCTATGTTCAATCCATAATGTTGTTGAGGATAATGTTGCTATTAGATTGCTTGTTGATTCCTTCAAAGGAAAAAAATTGCAATGGCATAGAAACCTCCCACTAAACTCCATTTCTACTTAGGATGAATTGGGTGCAGCTTTAGTCAAGCAATTTGAGAACAAATCTGATCACCTATCTTTAGTTGAGCAATTAATTGCCATAAACAGAGCTCTTCACAAGTTCATGTCTAATTCTAACCTCATATTCCAAAAGACATGGACCAGAATACCTATGTTGATTAGGCCATCCCCTGAATATGCATTTTTGTACTATTTGAAAGCCCTTAACTTTGGCATTCATATGATGATACAATCAATGGGTGGCACTACCTTGTCAGATGCTTATGAGGTTGCAATAAGGGCAGAGAATAATTTAATACAAGTTGGTAAGCTTTATCCAAGACCTCCAATGCCTATATTTTCAGAAATAAAGTCCATACCAACCCTTTAAATTCATCGGATCCCATCCTTAGCTCCTATTCCATCACCTCGAGCTCAAATTACAGCCCCTACTAGTTAAGCTAGTGAGATAGGAGAGTTGAAAAGCTTGTTATAATCCTTTTAGAATGAAATAGTGTAACTCAAGAGACAATAATATCAGGCTAACAAGCACTATCAACAACAAAATCAAACCACCTATCAGCCCTTCAAAGATCAAAGGCCTCCTTATGAAGGTTTTTGAGAGAATAGAACACCTTATCAAACACAAGGAGCCATAACTCCAGCTAAACCTTATGCTTCCCTTGATCCTAATGCTCCTTTCACTTCAAAGTCCATTGTTCCCACCCTACCTCAAAACAACTTGATGCAAGATTTAGGTTGGCAGTCCTCAAATCTCAATGATGCTCAAAACCAAGCCCTGGTATCACAAAACATCACTATGCCACAAATGACACAAGAAGAGTTTTATTTTCAAGGAGGTCAATACCAAGATACAAGTTTGGCATCACAAGGAGAGACTCAACAAGTTCAAGTGTAGCCTGATGCCATTAATGTAAATTGGCAATTGGATGATCATGTTGCTTTTACTCAGGGTGTCGAAACTAACAATACAAGTGGTCAAGTTGCAGTCGTGACTAGAGATAAAAGAAGAGCCATTGATGAGGCTCAAGAGGTGACAAATACTTCAAGTATTCCCAATGTTGTTTCTAAGAGTATAAAATAACAACTTGCTACCCCTATAACTCAAAAAAAATAGAATATAGAGGTTAGTAAAGTTCATCGAATACCTCTAGTTCGTCAACAGCCAGTTCTTCAAAAAGTGCAACCAAAGGTTGGTGGATCTCAGTTCAATATAGTGGATTATATGAAGAAGTCTAATATTATCATAATCATGTGGGATTCTCTTTCTATCCCAAGACAAAAGGATACGCTTGTCCAAGATCTTTCATCTCTCAAATTGTCTCCAAAATTGGTTGAGAAAGAAGGTGTTGTCTTAGCTAATTAAGAAACAAGTACATCATGTAAATAAGATGGTAAAGGTGAATAGAAATAAGTTAAAAACAAATAAAACCCCTATTTTCTACCTTTATTTGATAGTAGGTGATACTTTGGTTCATAACTATATGGTGGATAGTGGAGCTAGTAGTACAGTCATGCCTAAACAAATTACAGACAATCTCAACCTTATTTATGAGCCAAATATTAAGGGGGTATTGAAATTGGATGGGTCACCAACAGAGATGATAGGCATCAGCAGAGATCTGAAATTGACATTATATGTTTGTCCCAATGTTACTATTCAACATGATGTTGTTGTGGTAGACTTGCCTCCTTACTTTGTTATGTGTCTTTCAAGGGACTTCACCTCAAAGATTGGGAGATATTTATCAACTGACTGGACTTATTCATTGTTTATAACTAGGTATGGTACCAAGTTAATGATTCATTTTGAACCTATTGCATGTTTCTATATAGAGACATATATGCCATGTGTTGTGAACACTAATTGTATCATCTCGGATGATGTACTATAAACTAGTGGAGTAGAAAATGGATCACCTTTGGATGGAGTTCCAAATTTGTTTCTTGATGAGTGCACTTCCACTATGCATGAACATGATCCTTATAATCTAATTGAAGAAGGACTCGATGTGTATTGCCTTCATGAGAATGATGTATCACTTCTAGCCATGGTTAAGGATGATGAATCTAGTGAAGGTTTGTGGCAATTGTACTTTGATGGATCAAGGAATAAACATCGTACTAGAGCTATAATGATGTTAGTTTCTCTAAAAAATCAAAGGTATTTGTCTTTAATTAAATTTTAGTTTTATTGTTCAAACAATGTTGTTGAGTATGAAACACTAGTTCACGGTTTGCAGTGGGCTAAGAAGATGAAAGTCAATTCCTTGTAAGTTTTTGGTGATAGTGAACTTATGGTTCAACAAGTAAGAGGTTTAAATGTATGTAAAAATTTGTTGCTTAAATCTTACAATCATATAATATGGGACTTACTTGAAGATTTTCAAGCTTTTAACATTTAGGTAATACCAAGAGTCAAGAATAAACACGCAGATAGGTTGGCTACCATTGGGTCACAATTTAGCATTCCAAATGATATAAAGAATGAGAAAATCTAGTCACATATAAAGGTGCTTGTAAGGCCTTCTATTACAGATAATCATGAGAATTGGTAGGTGTTCGAAGATGACAATCAAATTATGAGATTCTTGCAAGAGGAGGCTGATTTTTCTTCAAGAAACCAATCAAAATATTTATAGCAATATGGTGATCAAGTTGTGCAACTAAAAACAAATAATTTGCCCAAGGGATTGGTCACACAATATTTTTCATGGTGACGACGAGTTAAGGAAGGAGAAGTCATCCTTATCAACAAAAGAAGAGCATTATGCCAATGTAGAGATTGCAACTATTAAGATTTTGAAGTTGGATAAGGTATGCACTCCTTCACAAAAAGAAGCTTTCATTGAGTTATGCACAAGTTTTGATGATGTATTTGCATGGCAATATAGTGATCTCAAGGGATTTGACCTAAGTTCAGCTCAACACACCATTGAGTTAGAGGCTAAAACTAAACCAATGAGACAAAGACAAAGGCCCATTAATTCTAAGCTTGAGCCTTTGATGAGAGTTGAGCTTCACAAGTTCATAGAGCTAGATATTATATTTCCAATTAAGCACTCAACTTGGGTGGCAAATCTTGTTCCGATACAGAAGAAGAATAGTGAGACTAGATTATGTATTGATTTTCGTAATTTGAATAGGGCTTCACTTAAAGATCATTATCCATTGCCATCAATGGAATAACTTTTACAACTAGTTACAGGTTCAAAGAGGTTTTCTTTGTTGGATGGATATAGTTATTACAATCAGATTTTGGTCAAGGAAGAGGACCAATTTAAGACAGCCTTCACAACCAAGTGGGGGACTTTTGCATACAAAAAAATGCCATTTGGTTTATCTAATGTTGGAGCAACCTTTTAGAGAGCCATGGATATGGCATTCCAAGGCCTTCTTAACAAGTTTGTACTTGTTTATTTGGATGATATAATAGTGTTTTCAAAGAGTGCAGAGGATCACATGGTTCATCTGAAGCAAGTGTTCAAAAGGTGTAGGCAATTTAGGGTATCTCTAAATCCCAAAAAAGTGTGTCTTCTCAGTTCATGAAGGTAAGATCCTTGGACATGTGGTTTCAAAGTATGGTTTAAGCATAGATTCTGAAAGGGTAGAATATATTCTTGCACTCTCCTTGCCTAAGCACAAAAAGGCTATGCAAAGCTTCTTCGAGAAAATTAACTTTATAAGGAGATATATTTCAGATTTTGCCATTTTAGCTAAGCCACTTATAGCCATGATAAAGAAGAATCAAAGCTTTAGTTCATCCAAAGAAGGAGTTAAAAGTTTTGAAGATATTAAGAAGGCCATAAATAGTGCTCCTACACTTATAAATCCAGATTTCACAAAAGATTTCATTTTTTATACATATTCCAACATGGACACCATTTCAAGCATTCTTATGCAACAAAATCATGAGGCTTTGGAGCAGCCAATAGCCTACTTTAGTCAAGGCTTGGAAAAGTATGAAACAAGGTATTCTTATGTTGAAAAACATGTTCTTTCAATTATAAGGTCTCTTAAAAAATTTAGATACTTGCTATCTAACTATAAGATACACCTAATGGTTTCTCATCCAAGCATCAAGGAGTTATTTTTGAACAAAGATATAAATGAGAAAAGAGTTGGTTGGATAACCAAGGTAATGGAGTATGATGTAGAAATTAAGGTCACAGAGTTGATTAGAGGCAAAGGACTTTGTGAGCATTTAGTTCAAGACTTACAAGAGACTAATGAGGTCGTTTTAGTGTCAAATGATGAAAAGGTTGTAGTTGGTCATACCTCGCCTTCTAGTTGGTTTCATGACTTGTTAAGATATCTCCAAGATGGTATTTATCCCTCTCATCTAAGTTATTAAAAAAAAAAGATATTTCAGATTGCAATCAATTCTATTTTTGCTTATTGGTGGTGTTTTGTTCAAGAAAGATATCAATGGCATGTTGCTAAGGTGTATATAGCCAAGCTAGACTCAAATATTGCTTGAAGAATTCCATGATGGACATGACGGAGGACATTTTTTCGCAAGAACTACAACTCTTAAGATCATGAGAGGTGAGTACTATTGGCCTAGTATTTTTGGTGATTGCCATGCATGGGTAAGGAAGTGCAAAGAGTGTGTTATGTTTGTAGGAAAAGTGAAACTTGCAGCCTCACCTCTTTAACCAATTGTAGTGGATCAACCCTTTATCTAATGGGTATTGGACTTTATTAGTCTCATAAATCCTCTTTCAAGTTCAGAACATAAATAGATTCTAACTGCCACATATTACTTTACACGTTAGACAGAAGCAATGGCATTGAAAGAAGCAAATGAAACCAATGTTTTAGATTTCTATGAAGGTTTACTTACTAGATTTGGAGTTCCTTCAACTATTATTTATGATACTGCAATGGCTTTTGTGGGAACTAGGATCATTAAATGGGTTGTCTAACATGGGATTTATCTTAGCACTTCATCAAACTATTATCTACAAGGCAATGGCCTTGCTGAATCTACAAATAAGAACTTATTGAAGATGGTAAGGACTATTGAATAAAATTAGAGGTCATGTCATCTCAATTTGAAGTTAGCTCTATGGTCTGATAGGATCACCTACAAAATATCAATAGCTAACTCTCCATACAAGCTGGTATATGGTAAGGAAGCAAGGTTACCCATTTCTCTTAAGTTTCCATCTTTAGAACTAATGCATCAACTTGAATTGTTGGAGCACGAGCCCATGGAGATCAGGTATGCTGAGATTTTTGAGTTGGAAGAGGTAAAAAATTAGTCCATGCTAGCCATGGAAATTCATCAAGCACAAGTGAAGAGAGTTTTTGATAAAGGAGCTTCGTCATGAAGTTTCAAAGAGGGAGATATGGTCCTAAAGTGGGATGAGGATCGAGCTAAACCAAGAAGGCATACAAAGTTTGATTCCCTTTGGAGTGGCCCATACACGATCTCCACCTGCAAATCCCACAATACCTTCCAACTTGTAAAGATGGATGGTGAAGAGCTTCCAATCCTAGTCAATGGGATGCATTTAAAACATTGTTACTGAAGTGCAAAGTTCCTTGTACATAGTTAGTTTGTTTTCCTCCAAGTGTTGTTTTTCTTCCAATAAGTGCTTGTTTGCACATTTGCTTTATTTAGTTAGTTTTCCCTGCTTTGTGTGTTTTCCTTTTTATTTTGGAAGATGAAGGTTGTCTCATGCTGAATCAAAAGAGAATTTATAGTCATGGATCAAATTTGTCATTACTTTGTGAGTCCAAGAATCATGTAAATGGTTTGGTTCTTAAGCATAATAGGTGTGCTTTCCAGTTGAGTCGTCAAAATGTTGACAATTCTGACCCCACAGGTCAAATTGCAACCCTTATCATTCAAAACTTTGCATAAACATGCATTTTTATCCAAGTGTCAGAAATTAGTCTTTGCATTTTTTTTTAAGGGCTCCTTCCTTTCAAAAAGGTTTATTTTAACAATTTTCCTGGAGGGCACTTCTCAACAAAATGGGATTTTTATAAGTTTGAAGGAATTGGGCTTGTTCAAATTGTCTGAAGGGTTCTTTTTAATAGCCAATGGACTTGACATCTTTTTCAAAGGGATTGCTTCAGACATTTTGTCCAAAACAAAGGTTCCGAAGGTCCATAACAAAATTTTTGAAGGTCCATTACAAAGTTCCGAAAGGACCTTGTCAAAAATCCATAAAGGACCTTTTCAAAAAGCTAAGGGACTTTTCCAAAAGTCTGAAGGGTTCTTCAAAGTTTCTGAAGGTCCTTTACAAAAAATACCAAACAGTACAACTCCTTCAGAAAAGGTCCAAATGAAAAAATTTGAAGGTACAATTTCAAAAGGGCGAGGTAGTTTTTTCGAAGAAAGGACCATTGCAAGAATTCGAAAGGTCATTTCTTTCAGCAAATGGTCCATTTCAATTCTTCCGAAGGGCAAGAGGATCATTCCAATTTTTTTGAAGGGTTCATTTTTCTTCAAAAAAAATTATTTCAAGATTACTGAAGGGTTATTTTTGTTAAATGGTCCATTTCAATTCTTTTGAAGGGACATTTCAAAAGGCTGAGGGGCATTTACATAAATTCCTTCAGACAAATTATCCATTGCAAAAAACTGAAGACCTAATTCCTTCAGACAAATTGTCTGAAGGAATTGTTCAAAGCAAAAGGAAGAAATTCTTTTGGGAGGATTGCCTGAAAGAAAGATAAGTTCCAAAAGAAAATTCCAAAATAATTATTTCAAGCAAATTCCCTGAAAGAAAGAAAATCCGAATGAAGTGTTCTTGCAGAAGATAAACCTTCGAACATTTTGTTCGAAGGAAAAGTGCATAAAGATAAGCCACGAATAAATTGTTCTAAAGAAATAAACAGTAAAAATTCCTTCAAACAACAAGTCCAAAAGAAATGAATAGGGAGATAAGACATAGACAGTTTATCTGAAGGGAATGGCTCGAGAGGTTAATTATTTCGAGAGAATTGTTTGAAAACAAAAGTTTGAAGGAATTAATGACAGGCCTGCAAACATCAATTTTGAGCCCTTGCAAGTAGCCATTGGTCAAGATTTCAAAAAGGTTCGTCAAGATTGTCATGAGTTTGACACTTGTCAAGATTTATCAAGGAGATCAACGGATGAGAAAAGGCCATGTTTTCAGAAGGATCTTAGTGGGATTTCGATAGTCAATCAACAAAAGACAATGAGGACTTATCCTTTTGACTCCTATGATGTAGTTCACAGCTCACATGTAGAACATGTAGAGTGACCCAAGCTTGATTAGATGCATCTAACATAGCACACACATGTAAGAAACTAATAAAGATAATATTTTTCCATCTATAAGAAGATCTACAGTCTGAGACTGCAGTAAAGAGCACGTCATAAAATAAATGCAATAATTAAATTATTCAGACTTGGCAAAGACATACAGTTGCCTTCAAACACAACTCTCTCAGTTCCAAAAGGGAGACTCGAATGCATGAAGGGCTCAAGCAGTTTAGCATTGTATGGCTATTCAAGGAGTTAACGTGAAGTTAATTGGAGTTGACTAAACAAGGCTTGTCATGCATTTTCCTTATTTTCCATGTAAAGGACTTTCTTTTGTTTCAACTCAACTTCTAAACGTATCAAGTGGAGTTTCTCTTTGAAGATTCGGCGTAGCTTTCATGCATGGAACAAATTAGTCCAAGATGGGCCCACCATCTAGACTTCTACACCAACCTTGAAGATCCATGCAGGTTTGATGAATTTTGAAGGTTTTAATAATGATCACTACATGGGCTCTCCATCATTTTCAATACCAGAGAGCTTTTCATGCAAGATAGAAGACAAAAAGATATTATTTGAAGGCTTAGTTATCTTTTGATAACTGGAGTTGGACTTGTGAGATGTGGGATTTGATCTCCTCTCTAATTCTAGCACCAATCTCTTGGTTTTTGTATGATTTTTCTATATAAGTTGGCTTTTTCAGCCATTTTAAGGATCCCTCTTTTGGCAAGATCAGACTCTACCAAAATTTGAGTTTTGTAACCTTTTCAGATAAATAAAAGGACTATTTTCATATTCTAGGATGCTGGTATAGTGTATTTATGTCAGTGATTTGCATATGTGATAGAATTTTCTTCCTTGTCAAGTCTCTATTCTTACCTATTTACTAGTTGATTAGATTATGCAGGTCATGTCCTATGTTGGATGTTTTTTAGCTATAGTTACAACGGATGTAAGTGGCTTGGTAGTGCCTTGAATTAGGCCTATTCCCTCATTTCCCTCAAGTTTTAATCACCAGATATAACCTTTTCATGAAATAATGATGCATAAGAGTCAATTGGAATTGAAAGTTTAGTCTTTTTCTTATATAATCAATGTTTTTAGGAGCTCAAATTGAGTGGATGAACCAAAATATAGGTGTGTCACCATCATTAGATAGGATTTTTCCTTCAAGTTTTTTTTTTTTCCTTTTATCGACAGTTTGTATCATAGAGTATAAATCCTAATTGATACACCAAAGGGAGCTAGCCCTTAGAATCTAGAGACTCAATCCTCTAATCAAGCCACCCACAGCCTAGGATTATTTCCATGTTTCAGTAGACTGTGAAGGCCTAAAACTACCTTCACAAGGGTACGAGTCTGATTGACAACACTAATGACTTGAGTAAACTTTTGCACGAGCATTTTGGTCACCTCAATTGTCATTTATTACAAGACCTTAGCAAGCATTACAAGGTTATTTATTTGCCGCAAGTTTCTTTCAAAGATGGCATTTGTCTAAGTTGTGCACTTGAAAAACAACACAGGGATCCATTTCCCAAAGGCAAATCCTTGAGGGAAAGTGACAGATTATAGTTGATTCACGATGATCTTATGTCCTTTCCCAATGTTACTTTTCAAAAACATAAATATGTGTTTACATGCATTGATGATTTATTTATACAACTTTGGTTTACTTTATGAAAAACAAAAGCAAAGTGTTTGAGCACTTCAAAAATTTTAAGGCCCTCGTTGAAAACTTATCAAAGAGAAAATTTTAGCATGTAAAATAGATAATAGAGAAGAGTTTGTCAATAATCAGATATTTCACTTTTGTGAACAGGCAAACATTCAACTTCAGCATATTGTATCCTACACCTTTTAGTAAAATGTTATATATAAGCACAAAAAATGCACACTGAAGAAAATGGCCAATTGTGATAGATAGCAAACTCACTTTGCAAACATTCACCTCTCTATCTCTCTTCCTCTCTTCTCTACGTCCCACTGTCCTTATTTGAATGAATTTTCTTTTGCTCTTTTTAAGAGCCTCCTCTCTAACCTCTACACCCAACTTGGGCTCAAGATAAAACAAAAACAGTTTTTAAATTGCAACAATATACCAAGGTTGAAATATTTTCAACCACTCCTTTATTTTCTCAACGCCCCCAACAATTATTTTTTTACCTTTACTTTTTACAATTACTCCTCATTAACAACATTTTGGAGGGAAAAATACAATAAATTGAAATTTGAATTCAAACATGACTTGCATCCCAACGTAACCATGTTTTGCATGAATTTTGTATGTAGATGCTCCTGCATCATACTCTCCCTCTATAAACAATTTGAACCTTAGTTCAAATGAAATGCTTCCTCCATGCATTAGTCTTCACTATATGCCTGGATCCCAAGGTCTTGTTACCAATACCAATGGTTGTCTTTGATAGTCTTTGTCTTTCATCTTCTTGCTTTTCTTCCTTTTCTGGTATGTTCTTCTCCTCATCTCTTTCTCGGCTACAATCTTCCATGTCCATGTTTCATCTTCATATGTGTCTCCAAAGTTTTCTTTGCCTTCTTGGTTCATCAATGCATCCATTGAGTTATGGTTAGCATTTACTTCAACAACTTCCATTCCTGCATTCAAAACATCAAAGGCAATATTAGAAGTAAAAACTTTAGACCATAAAGTCTCTTGGCTGCCTCCACTCTTCTACTCTTTGGCCAAAACTGCCTTTGCCTCTTTAGTGTGCTCTTTTCTTGCTGCACTTTCACCAATGGTGTCTTCACTATGGCTTGTACCTTCATTCATCTCTCTTGAATGACCAAACAACTCCTCCAACATCTTCAACTCTTCTTTTAGTGAGATCTCATCTATATCACTATCTTCATCAAACTTGGGCTCATCAACTTGAAAGATTGCTTGTTCCTTACTGGCCTTACTCTTCATCTCATCCTTTCTTGAGCTATCTTCATACAAACCAACTTCTTCAATATACTCATCAAATACAATTGAAGCACCCTTACCTTGTGTTTCCTTACTCTTTTCAATCTCTGCGTGAAGCCATCTTGTTTGTTCTTTGTTTTCAAGGAGGCATTGCTTTGTTGCATACTCTCTTCTTTCCTCATCATCCATCCATTTGGAATTCTCTCCTTGCTGCATATTAGTCCACATAGCCACTTTCCATTTTCCATTTCTCATAAAAATATCATTAAAGGATTCAAAAACATCATCATAAACAATTTGTTTACCTTTTACTTATTTGGTATACCTCCACAACATTAGGTGGAAGAAATTCAGTGTGAAACCTACATATAAAATCACACTCCCCACTCTATAGGAGAAAAATATGAATCCCAAATAAAAATGGTTTGGTGTTAAGCCAAACATTTATGATTTCTGATATTTTTATTGTAATGCATGGGTACACATTGCAAATGAAAAATGCAAAGCAATGGAAAGGAAGGGTCATCTTTATATATGTGTCAACTACTTTTAAGATGTGAAGGTATATTGTCTTCTAGTTCTAGACAACACTAAAGTGATTTATTGGTAAAATGTGTCTTTCACACCAATATCTTCTACTCTTCCTCCTTCATTACCTTCTACCAAGTTGGGTACAATTTTTGAGGTCTTTTATGAAGAACAAGAAAATATAGATGACTGTCATTATGATAATCACTATAGTTCAAATGATGAGCCATGCGGGGGGGACAACTTACACCTCCATTGCTAGTGCCAAAAGACATTCAGAATGCACCTACTCAATCAACATAGCCTATACCAAAGTGGGTTCACATAGTTCTCCATGAGGCTAGTGCATTAATAAGGGATCCAATAGATCCAATCAGGATGATATCGTAACATTCATATGGTGTTGCACATTTGGCATAGTTGGTAGTGACACAAGATCTAAAGAATTATCATCAAGCTTTTAAGCATCCTGCATTGCAGGCAACTATGATAGAAGAATTTGCATCTCTGAAGAAGAGCAAAACTTGGGACTTGGTTCCACTTCCAAAAGGAACAAAACTAGTGAAGTGTAAGTGCGAATACCATACTAAGTATGCAATAGATGGGTCCATTGATAAATACAAATCCCAACTTGTAACAAAAGTTTTTTCACAAGTTGAAAGTGTTGACTACCATGCATCATTTTCTCTAGTTGCCAATATGAATTCCATCGGGCTAGTACTCTCTTTGGATACAACACAAGGATGAAAACACCATCAAATGGATGTCAAAAGTGACTTCTTGCATGGAGACTTACATGATTTTGGACCATATACAGATATTTTAATACATTTGTATTTACCTTATTTATCATATTGAATAAAAGTTGCATTTTTACATTTAAAACTTTCACATTCGTTTGCATGATTTTTTTTATACTTAGATTACTCTATGTGCACTCTTACAATATGTGACTTGTCATTAAGTGAAATATTATTCAATGCATCAAGTCATAGACACCATGATGTGGATCATTAGCCTCAAATCAAGAGCTCTCATATACTTATAAACATGTGAGCACAACACGAGAGACAAGGAGTACCATTCAATTTTACTTCAGAGCATTTAAAAGAACGTCATAGTAAGAGTAAGATGGATAACACCCATATAAACACCAAAGTATCCCTAGACATCCAAAAACTCATTTTGAACATACTCGATGAAAAGAGCATCAAACTTTTGGCCAATTTTATGAACTTGTGATGTAGATGGGTCATAAGCAACTCCTTATTCTATGCATTCCACACATCCATTATTTCAACAAAAGACCCCCTTCAAAGTGCAAGTCAATCTTGACATCCTAGTGTTTAAAGACAAAATAAATATTGTTGCATTTGATGGTTGGATTTGACAACTTGAGGCATACTTTTCAATCAGACAATTCACCTATGCTAAGAATATCACCTTCGTTGTGTTGAAGATGCCCATTCTAGTGTCTCGTTAGTGGGAGACTCTCAACATGAAATGTGTGCAAGATTTCATACTAATTAAGTCATGGAAGATTTTATTAATGTGTTAAAGTATGAGTACTATGTGCTTGAGCACTTTGAAGATGAATACATCAAGTTCTAGCAGTTATGCCAACTTAAGGAGTAGTCAATGGAAGACTACACCAACAAGTTGCATGACTACACTAATGAATGTGTGAGGATTTAATAGAACAATGTATAGTGTTGAATTTCATTAGTAGACACTCACCTTACATTCATGTAAATATGGAATTATTAAATTATAACACATTAGGGCAAGCATACCACAATAATACCAACATCAAAGCTAAAGCAAAGATGAAGAAGAAATTATATTCTTCATCCAATGTCAAACAGAAATTTTAGCTCGTGCAAAACTCTTCATCTATAACTATTGCAAATAATTAAAACATGTTGTGCAAGGGTGAACAACCTAATAAGGTTGCATAACAACAAAAAACTGCAAAGTCCTTTTGCACTAGAAAAATGTAAGAGAGCTAAGGTGACAAATGGTGCCATTTCTACTAGATAGGCTCACACAATGATTTTGAATGTCGCACACGACAATCCTTGCTTACATAGTCTACATTAGGTCCCACACCAATAAATGCCACTTGTTTGAGCACTAGTGTTGCTAAAATTAACATCTTTAAATAATGGGAATGTCTCTTCCACAATAATTTTTAGGAAAAGGATCAACTTCTCCATGTCATCATTACATAAGGTAAAACCCAATATCTTGATATTACCACTAGATTGTGCATCCAAAAATATACTCTTGGGGTTGGTTGTAATAATTGAAGGATATAGAAGTCATATGATATTGTTACTTGTGACATCGCATCAGTAGAGGTATGTGACATCTTATTGAGAGGAATGTATTTCTATGGCTGTGAAATTACATATCATGTCAATCAACAATAATGCACTATTTGTGTCAATGATAATGTCTTTTGACTTTTTAGAGTCAATTCCAATGACCAAAATAACTTTTTTCTCTTCTAAATAATGTTGTAAACTTGCCTCACACATGCCTACTAAGAAACACATGCGCAAGACAACAAACATGCATTGATAATTCACCGCACCATACACGCACTGCAGTAGCAACAACTTGGTAAGATATACAATAATATGGCAATGTCTTCAAGAAATAAAAAGGTTTGCCAACACATTGTAAAATAAATCATCCTATCAATTTGGTCCCTTTACCCCCTCTTCCAAATTATCCATTGTATTAGAAGTCCATTTGGGATAATGATGAGGTATGGCTCCAAATCTAGAAGCTTCTTGATTAAGGCCATAACAATCCCAACTCTACTCTTTCTAGAATCTCAATAGGTCATTCACCAATGAAAGATGGCACTTAGTGTCTCGACATTGATGATCATGCCTTGAACAAGATAATAGTGAAGAATTGATACCTGATTTTGTGCATTGATGACCTCTTGTTTTAGGTCAAAGGTGCACAATACCTCACCAAGATCAACCTAAAATTAGGTTATCATCAAGTTCCAGTCTACCCTAAGGATGTTTAGATGACAACATTCAAGACTAGGGAAGGATTATTCATTTGATATTGGATTTTGACCTATTTATGATCAAATGAACATTGAAGCATAACTCACATTAGAAATCACGAGAGAGGCAAGGAAGAGATCTAAATGAGAAACTGATATATGAATTTTTTTTTTTGCATAATGTGAAATACAAAGAGGAATAAGGGTATATATAGCAAAGTCAATCACTTTCATCTCTTTTTTTATTGGCCACATTATATGCACATGTGTAGTACCTAAAAATGACCATTCATGCCTTGGATGTCCACTTGAGGTCATTTTACCCTTATTATAACACTTGACCCTTCTTAGGGGCCTTTTTGATCCACTTTTAATCACATGACCACTAAAAATAACAACCAAACCCATAAAACACCACATGAGACACATAATGACACAATTCATTAGTGATTTAGGTCCCTACTCCCTTTATAAAGGTAATTTACATCTCCCTAAGAAGATTAGGGTTGGCCTAGACCAATTCTTAAGTCACCCTCCCAAGTCATTTTTACGAGAACGCTATATAAACACTACTCTCACAGTCGTACAACCTTGGTGGACATTATCAAAAATAAGCACACAAAATTACTACTACACATGGAGGGAAAGCTCCTAATTCTTCCCATATCATATTGACTCAATCCATATATTCAATAATCCATCCCTAACATAGGTATTCAGATCTTAGGTGGCCTCCAAGGCATCCTTTCATGTATTCACACTCAGGCATTTTAGCATTCACCTGCACTTGCACCAAGCACTTAGGCAAAAGAGCTACATCAGGCTTGATCCCTCCTTGGATTATTGGTATGTAGGCAACATGCCCACACATTGTTTGATTGAATACTTTTGGTACTTTGCCTTGTGATAGGTAAGAAGTTACTAGGTGAGGAATGGATGAGGATTGATCATGCATTTATACCAATCCTTTTTAAGAAATATCTTACAATAAAGCTCTTAGGTTGACCATGGGGATACATTCCAATTAAAAATTGCATGACTTTAGGGCACTGGACACATGTGTTATAGCAGGACACTTGCATCGACGTAGGCATCTAACTAGGATGTAAGTATCCAGGAAGCAGGAAAGTAGGTACATGTCCATAACTTGTAGATATAGATGATAAGTAGGTTAATAGCATTCTAAGTGTGATACAAGGCCTGGGTCATTAGAATAATATTGGTTAGACTAACAGATAAGCAATGAGCACAAAGATATAACATATGCCAACCTTTCAGTAGTGTGAAAAGGTTTAGAACTATACAGAACAACCAAGGTCCATATTTTCCAAGTGTATAAGACTGAGGTGCTATATAATTAAAAATTAGTGTTTATAGGAATCTGAGGTACTTATTCAATGCTAAAAAATTCATATTTCTTTCATAATGGTTCTATATAGATTTTGTCCTCTACTTTCATTGAATCCACCACATCCCTCTAGCTTGGCTACACCTTAATGTTTAGGTTTCATAACTTTTTATATTCCACCTTCAATACATCTTTCTTCTTTAGAAACTTGACACTTCTTTTGAGTTCAAACATTTATTTGAGATCCATGCCTTCTTCCATCTTTGTGTTAGGTTGTGGAGCTAAAAGCTTCACTGATGCAGACACGGAGGAGGTTGCAGGAGAGTTGCTGAGTGTCAGAGACACCGGCGTCGGTCAAGCCAACCGACGTCGGCAGGATAGGGCAGGAAGGCAACCGACGTCGGTCAGAGATCGGCCGGCATCGACGACCCCCAGGCGGACAGGGACCGGCGTCGGTCACCTGTGTGGTTCGACTGCGAGTTAATTACGGGCAGTGGGTTGACGAACCAAGTGTTTGCATGATGAGTGCTAATTTTAGACTCATAGCTGCGGATCTAATTATTGTAATTAGATGTCTAATTATTGTTTGGATGAGAAATCTATATAATAGACTCATGGTTGTATTGGAAAAGCGTGCTAGGGAGTAAGAGAGCATAATTATAAGCTCCTTATGTGTGTGAGGCAGAGCAATGGTGCGTTCCTCCTAGTGCCTCAGTACCAGGTGTGTTGGTGATGATTTGGAGAGTCAGCTGGATTCTTCAGGAGTGTAGGATCTTGGTCACAGTTGCATGGCCTATATAGGAGATCTACATGGTAAGTAAGATCGTTGATCTGCAGGTGTATGTGTGTGCAAGGTCGAGGTTCACAGGTGAGCAGAACCGTTGTTTGATTTGCAGGTGTGCAAGGCCATATAGACAGCAACACAACAGGGAGCAGTATCAGGCAAGATCTACTTGGAGTACAGGTGTGTACTCGGATAGAGCAAGAGGAAGGCAAGGGAGTTCCTTCCATAAGTATGGTCTGTTGAAGTGCAGGTTATTGCAGGTTCATGGGAGATCTACTTGAAGTACCTTGAGTACTTGTGGAGCACGTGGAGTGCTTGTGGAGTGCGTGGAGCACTTGTGTTGTGCGTGGAGCACGGGAGGTGAACACCAACTCTGTATTTGAGTTGGGTGTTGGGACCTGTGAGAGGGAGAGCTTTGGGGAGAAGAATTACTGTTCACTTGAGGTGTAGCAAGCCTCTGAAGAGGTGGTGGAGAAGAAGTGGCATCTTCTTTATTGTATTCTTTTCTGTATAAAGTGTTAATACAAGTTGTGTATTGTCTCTCATATGCTGTGTTATTCTGAATTCTAGTTACTTGGTGAATCTGGTTATTTTCGCATATTATAGTTGCTTGGTATTTAGTAATCAACTGCATGCTTCCGGTGTTTCGCTCCCTGACAAGTGGTATCAGAGCTAAGGTTGTAGGAAGCAGGGTTGTGTTTGGTTACAGGTCACTCTCAGGGGTTTCTGATCGAGTGGGAGTAGAGCAATGGCAGATGAAAGTAAGCTAAGAATGGAGGAGTTGAAAAGCACAGACGGTTACTCACGGTCTGATGGAAAGAAAGAGCAGGTAAAAGAACATTGTTGGTTGGTAGCAGATCAGCATGAAGAAACTGAAGATACAGATGTTGCAGGTGTTGTTGCACAGGATGTGTTTGCAGGTTTCTTGGATAAAGTTGAATCTTGGATAAAAGATTCGGTTGCCTCTTTCCATGCAGCCCCAGGTAGAGGAGCTGGTAAGCCTTGCCAAAGAATTGGCAAAGGGGAAGTGAAGCTAAAATTGCAGGCGGCCAACACACAGGTGTTGATGAAGGTCATGCAGGTCCCAAGTTTGGAGATATGGCTAATTTCTTCAGAAAGATTGGGTGATGAGAGATGCACAAGAACTCTCACAGCGGTAGCACTTGAATTAGCTGGTGGTAAGAAGATAGGTACTCTTTATCTACTTGTCTATATTACTGATTCTTCTTCTATTGCGGAGACGTGGCTTCGAAGGCTTGGTCACATGAGCAGGAAGGAGATGCATGTTCTTAAGCGGAAGACAAATATATTTGACAGGCTTAAGAACTAGAAAGCCTTGGTGTTCTTGGAGGAGATGGCGGACAGAGTTCAGTGGATGAGGCTGGATACATCTGAGCAGGGCAGTTTGGACATGGAAATTGATTCAAAGGAGCTCGCGGGTAAAAAGTCATCACTCACAGGCAAACACAGATACTGATGTCGGTCAGGAGGAACTGGCGTCGAACAGACAGGTGCCGATGTCGGTCATGTGCAGACCAAAGCCGGCGATGTCGGGCAGGGTAAGACCGACGTCGGTCATGGGACCGACGTCGGCAGTATGTAAGACCGATGTCGGTCAGGAGGACCGACGTCGGCAGCAGGGACACCGCAGGGTCGGTAGTCAGGGACAGACGCATGGAACCGACGTCGGTCGGATGCAGACTGTGGGGTGACCGAGGTCGGTCACTGTAACGAATTTTGGGTGGACAGCATGTTGTCAAGGAGTCTCAAACACCCATACGGAGGACTGAAGGCGTAAGTAGGCCCTCAAATTCGTGTTCCTCTTCTTCATACTTGTTGCTGGTTGTAGAGCAAGAAGGATCCAGGAAACAGGTGAGAGCTAGGTAGGGATATGATACAGAATCAGACGGGTGTTTTGGTAGGTTTGCCAGCTGGATGAAAGCACAGAGACGAATGGATGCCTTAGTAGAAGAATAGAGAGAACGGATACGTGAGACGGAAGACCAGGCATATGGTCTTGAGGAGCTGCAGGACAGTGGTACAGGTTTTGACAGGTGGAGGACGAAGCATGGCTTCAGTCAGTGTCAGGTAACTACTATGGTTTGTCTTACCAAGTGGATGATGAGTCATGACATCATTCTATTGATGTATGTGGATAGTATGCTAGCTAGCAGGTTTGTACATACAGGGTTTTGTTGAGCTAAGGGTAAGATTAGTTTCAGTGGCATGTCATGAGGAGTTTGGAGCAGCAAAATTCTTTGACATGGGAGGCATGGAGATCACAGGTTGATTTTGTCTCGAGTGGGAGCTGATGTGAATCAGGTGTTGGCGAGGTTCGGGATGCAGATCTGGAGCACACTAAGGGCTGGACAGGTACAGTGTCCGAAATCACATGAGGTCTGGTATAGACCTGAGTATTCCCATGTAGTGGGAGCTGTCAGAGTTAGGAGCCAATTCGGGGAAGTGGGTTCTCAGGTTTTTTGAGAGGGACCGGCAGCAGGTGTTGCTATGCAGGGTCAGGACTTCACTATAGGCGCTGTAGGTTCGGATGTGGCAGGGTACTCGGATGACAGGTGGTACACCACGGGATGTGTGGTGGGTTGTCTTCAGGTGGGAGCTTGAAGAGGGATACAAACTAGGAAATAGATTAGACGGAGTACAGGTACAGGTACAGTGCAGCTATTTATCTCCAAGTGGGAGATTGTTAGGTTGTGGAGCTAAAAGCTTAACTGATGCAGACACGAAGGAGGTTGCAGGAGAGTTGCTGAGTGTCAGAGACACCGGCGTCGGTCAGGCCAATCGACGTCGGCAGGATAGGGCAGGAAGGCAACCGACATCGGTCAGAGATCGGCCGGCGTCAGCGACCCCTAGGCGGACAGGGACCGGCGTCGGTCACTTGTGTGGTTCGACTGCGAGTTAATTATGGGCAGTGGGTTGACGAACCAAGTGTTTGCATGATGAGTGCTAATTTTAGACTCATAGCTGCGGATCTAATTATTGTAATTAGATGTCTAATTATTGTTTGGATGAGATCTATTTAATAGACTCATGGTTGTATTGGAAAAGCGTGCTAGGGAGTAAGAGAGCATAATTATAAGCTCCTTCTGTGTGTAGGTAGAGCAATGGTGCGTTCCTCCTAGTGCCTCAATACCAGGTGTGTTGGTGCTGGTTTGGAGAGTCAGCTGGATTCTTCAGGAGTGTAGGATCTTGGTCACAGTTGCATGGCCTATATAGGAGATCTACATGGTAAGTAAGATCGTTGATCTGCAGGTGTATGTGTGTGCAAGGTCGAGGTTCACAGGTGAGCAGAACCATTGTTTGATTTGTAGGTGTGCAAGGTCATATAGACAGCAACACAACAGGGAGCAGTATCAGGCAGGATCTACTTGGAGTACAGGTGTGTACTCGGATAGAGCAAGAGGAAGGCAAGGGAGTTCCTTCCATAAGTATGGTCTGTTGAAGTGCAGGTTATTGCAGGTTCATGGGAGATCTACTTGAAGTACCTTGAGTACTTGTGGAGCACGTGGAGTGCTTGTGGAGTGCGTGGAGCACTTGTGTTGTGCGTGGAGCACGGGAGGTGAACACCAACTCTGTATTTGAGTTGGGTGTTGGGACCTATGAGAGGGAGAGCTTTGGGGAGAAGAATTACTGTTCACTTGAGGTGTAGCGAGCCTCTGAAGAGGTGGTGGAGAAGAAGTGGCATCTTCTTTATTGTATTTTTTTCTGTATAAAGTGTTAATACAAGTTGTGTATTGTCTCTCATATGCTGTGTTATTCTGAATTCTAGTTACTTGGTGAATCTGGTTATTTCCGATATTATAGTTGCTTGGTATTTAGTAATCAACTGCATGCTTCCGGTGTTTCGCTCCCTGACACTTTGTAGCTACAAAACCACACATGGTATTCTAAATTTACTACATGACTTTAATACAAACCACTTGTATTCCCATTTGTAGTAACACTTCTCTATATTTTCATGGATGATTGTTACTTGTATCAATGTGATGTAGTTGTGGTTAGAGATTCAAAATGAAGGATGGTATTATTCCATGCAACACATAATTATTATGCACCAAGACCCAAAAGTGGTCAACACAATAACAACACGCAATGTAAAATAATAATTAACAAAATTTATTCAATGGAAGAAAACATAAATATAGGCACGGGACATTATCTTCTTATTAAATTATTCAAATTCGTATAATACAATGATCCCATATTAGATATCAAAATATAATGTTCTTACACTAGACTTGTAGGCTCATGAGGCTTTGCATGAACTAGCAATGGTTCTTTCATCTCTCGCAAATCATATAAACTTATAGTCTTCTTCTCGAACTTAGCTATGTGTATTCTTACTTTGGTTTCCAACCCCACTCAGTGACTTTAAATATCATATTATAGGCATATGAAGTCTATAAAAAATTTGAAATGGTTTTCCATACTTTTCATCCACTCATCAAACCATGAATCTTCCCCTTTTAAAATCATGGTTCGGGTTGAACATAAATTGTTATGTATAAATCCAATGTTGATCTTAGACAACATATGGGTGATGCTCTACCTTACATATTTTTAGATGTTCATAGACACCAAATGGATGCCCATGAGCTTTGTGACTACCTGCATATGTGAACTCATAAGCTACCATCCATTGTAAAATAATTTTGTCTATGAGTCACTTCAATACTATTGTGCTAGCATTTCATTTGTGACCTACTTTACCATTTTTGTGCCAAGTGTGAAACTCCCACCATCCCATGTGGCTCTATAATCCAAAAATTACAAGGTAACACTTTTAATTTTCTACTACATACTACATGCACATGAAAGGTTGTGTAAAACTATTTACTCCTACTCTTAAGTCTTTTTGGGTGATGTAGATTGTTTGTGCACCTAGATGCTCTTGCATCATACAACTTGGGTAAGTTAAATGAACCATGATTTCCTGCACATGAGCATTCCATAAGTTTTGAAACACATCTTCTATACTTAGCAATTTTATGATTCACTCAACCATGTCGCATCCTCAACTTCATGGTGTTTCTAATTGACCATATATTCTTTATATTCCTCCCTACATGTCTTCTTGATTCTAACAACCATCACCTTCTCAACCTCATCTCTCACATTCTCATGTAATTATTTTCTTCAATCCATGTCTCTAGAGTCTTCATTTTAATTCCCTTCATTAGGATTTCCCTCAATGTAAGGGTACAATTTTGCAACATTAAATATAGGTGATATTTTTATCCCTTTTTGCAACACTATCTCATAAGTATTGGTCACAAATTTTTGAAACACTTTACATGGTATGATTTTTTCCCGTTTCAACTTGTTATAGGTTCTTTTCATAAACCTCTCTTTATGTAGGTGTGTTAAGGCCATGTCACCAACATTTACATTTGTTCATTGTTTGAATTATGCATTACTCTTCTCCAACTGCATGTGTACTTGCCTATGCATATCATGCATGCATTCAACAAAATACTCTACTTCTATGCCCCTCCTTTTCTCCTCTTGGATGTCACATAGTTATGTGGCATCTCTTAGAATCATTTTGTAAATAATCTGGAATGGGTTCTAGCTATGTAATTTATTGAATTATTGTATGCAAATTTTGCTTACCCTAAGATTAAGTCCCATAGTCTAGGATTCTTTACCACTATAAATATTAATAGATTTCTAAGGTTCTTATTAAAAAACCTTTGTTTGAGCATTTATATGGGGATGATACATAGAAAAAATTATAAATGAGTGTTTAGTTTCCTCCACAATGTTCTCTAGAAGTGTTGCATGAATTTAATATATCTATCACATACAATGTTACATGGCAATCCGTGTAGCCTTAAAAAGTATTTGGAAAATAAATCAACTACTTATGTAGCATCATTAGCCTATTTACAAGTATTAAAATTATTTATTTTATAAAATATTTCTACCACGACAAGGATATAATCATAACCCTTTTGTTCCCTGGGTAATCCTAGAACAAAATCCATGCTCAGGTGCTCCCATGTTTTCTTAGGTACTAACAAAAGTTGATAGGATTGTGTGTTCTAACTTCTATCTTTTTATAATTGGAAAAACCTAGATCCTTATATAAATTTTCACACATCCATAAACATGCATAACCAAAAATATCCCTTAGTTAGTTGTGTTATTATTTTATCAATGCCAAATGACCATCTAATTTACCACTATACTTCTCTTAGATCAAATTCTCATGCATAGATCCCTTGCATATGAAAAAATGTGTTCCCTTGAAAAAAAATCCATCTTGCAGAAGAACTAAGGCATTTTATCTACACACATGGGATCTACACACATCTTCCATGCTTCCTTTAAGTCATTGTCCTCTGCATACAAATCTTTTATGGAATTGAATCCCATGATCTCCACACACATCTCACTCAAAAACCAAATCTTCTACTCAATGCATTGGCAATTCTATAATATTTTACACTCCTATGTTTCAAGACAAGTGAGTGACTTTGAAATAATTATACGCATTTCATATGTCTCCAATTTATCTTACCTTGAATGTTTATGAATTGCAACACTTGGTGGTCTGTGTATATCATAAATTCCTTCGGCAACATATAGTGCCTCCACTTCTTCGATGCTTGTACAATAACATAGAACTCTTGATCATAAATTGAATACTTTTGTCATGTGTTATTTAGTTTCTCACTAAATCAAGTGATAGGCTTTCCTTCCTAATTCATCACAACTCTAATGGTTATGCCACTTGCATCATAATCTACTTGAAATAATTTGTTGAAATCAAACAACACCAACACAAGCTATGATGTTACCTTCTTATTCAATTTATAAAAACCATACTTGACATCTACAATCCATAAAAACTCCTTCCTATCACCCTTCATCACCTTTGAGATAGGTGTGCAAAGCCCACTAAAGTTTCTTATGAACTTTTGATATAATCTTTCTAAACTATTGAAACTTCATGCTTCAAAATCATTTTTAGTGATGGCCATTCAAGGACATCTCTAAAATTATTTTGATCCATCTTCAACCCTTTTTAAGATATTACAAATCCCAAGTACAACTATGTCTTTACAAAGCTAAATTTTCTCAGATTTATAAGCAACTTCTCCTCGTGCAACTATTGTAACACTTGTGTCAAGTGTGCCAAGTGTACTTCTTTTGACCTTAGAAAAAATCAAAATGTCATTTAAATATACAATGACAAACTTACTAAAAAAGTGATTCAACACTTCAGTCATTAATTTCATGAATGTTCTTCACGTATTAGTCAAACCAAAAGCCATAATCAACCACTCATATAATTCATCCTTCATCTTAAAAGAATATTATATTTATCACCTTCTCCTATTCTAATTCAATGGTGTCCACTTTTTAGGTCCATATGTTCTCCACTTAGGCAATCCATAAATTCATCCATGAATTGTAGTGGAAATTTGTACTTAATGGTGATATTAGTGATGGATTTATAATCAGCGCACATCCTTAATTCTCCTATTTTCTTTGGCAATAGTGGTGAAGGAACTACACAAAGGCTTGTATTTTCCTTGGTTTTTCCCTTCTGAAGTAGTTTTTCAATTTAATTCTTCACCTCTTCATTCTATTGCAACATCGGTCCTTATACCACTTTGTTAGGAAAATTTGATCTTATGATTAGATCCAATCTATGAGTTTTGTTGTGCATAAGTGATAAACCATACAAAATATCCTTATAAATGATATCCTTATATTCATCCATTATCTATGTCACTTCACATGACATTTCCTTTTCTACATCCTTTGTGCTTACAGTTTGCTCAGGCTTAGGCACGAGTGCAAAAACATGGGCACTCCTCCTTCCCTTCCTTCAAGAATTATTTCCCCAACACTAACACTACTCATTTATAAGATGATAGGTGTTCAGTGGATATACATTGATTATGTAGTTGAGGCATCCCAATAGATAGAAAGATTTGAACTTTGTTCGTACATGACTTGATGGATTTGATCAGGTACATAAAATATAAAAGACATTTGTAATTATTATATTTATAGTATAAATATAAATAGGGGATTAATTATTTATTCTTATTAAACCAATGAATATTTTGGTTTAGGACGGATTAAAAAAAAAAAAAAAAAAAAAACTTCTTTTTTCCTAGAAAAAAACCTACTCAATAGTCTAAAAGTATCATCCCGATTTCTTGGGAAACCTATTTATTTGTGCCTATACCAGGATTAGAGTTTGGTAAATACTATCTAATAATGTTTTTCTCTTGTCCCCTTATTCATTTATCATTTGAAATTCTAATCTCCACCTCTACACTTTTATCCTCAAAAGGATTCAAAGTGTATTGGTTACCATCCTTTTACAAGGTATAGGTATTTTATTTTCCATCATGTATATATTTCCAATCAAATTACCAAGGCTTACCCAAAAATACATGGAAAACATCCATTAACACAATGTTGCATAGAAATTCATCCTTATAAGTACCTATCTGAAAATAAACTAAACATTTTTCATTCACTAGACATTAATGCTCCTTTAAAAACTAGGACACATTATATGGATTTTGATGTTCAATCATTTTTAGACCAAATTCCTCTACCATCTCATTTAAAACAAGATTATTAGTACTACCAATATAAATGATTACCTTTTAGCCTTTTCTTCGATATATAAAAATGGTTTTCAAGAGATTATTGCTTTGCACCAATGTGTTTTCTTCCTTCTCAAGCTTCAACAATACTCTCTTCATCATGAGAGCCTTGCCACACTCTAGTTATTCAACATGATTGATCAGTGCAACAATTTCCTTTTAAACTTTCACAACATGGTTTTTAGCCCTTCTTTTGCCCACAACTCCAATTTGTTGCTTGTATGGGTAATTGAATGCTCTAATCCATAATTATCTATATTTGGAGCATGTACCAATGAAACATATACCTTGTTCACATCCATTATATCCTCTTCCTCTTTGCACATTATCTCCCTTGTGCGTATATATTTGCTGTATTTTTTCATTGTGTACAATATCGCCTCTTCTACATGCAAACTTACCTTTTCCCCATGCATCGCCTTATTGCCTTCTAGAAAACCTTTATTATGCCTTTAACGCACACTGATAGGCTTCTTCTATTGACTTCAAGCTCATCATACCAAATTCATTTTAAATAGAAATACCGAGTCCATTCACATATGTCGAGACTTTCTTTGCACCTTCTTCTATGTGACTAGTGCAAATGGTCAATCAATAGAATTAATTTGTATAGTGTTTGACACTCATATATTTTTATCTCAAATTTTAATTTTTTCTAAAAACATTCACTCATAATTTATGAGCAAAAACTTTGCTTTCAGCTTGGAAACCATTATGTTCCAAGCTTTAGTTGTATCCTTGCATTTTCTTTGTCTATCCATTTGGATATGATCCCAACATAATCATGCATGCCCTTTCAATTTGGTACATGTAAATTTCACTATATTAGGGTATTCTATGTACTCATGTACTCAAAGTAATTATCCAATTCCATAATCCAGACTTTCAAATCTTTTGGACATAAACTACCTAAGTAGTTTGGAATGTCCATGCACGACCACCTATATTGGAGAAGACCCTTAACAAATTATTATCTACTAGGTCTTGATTAAATTAATCGATGTGCACTTTAGGTGTGTGATCATCACTCAAACATGAATTTATTCCCCTTTTTTAAGTAGTCTATGTGGCTTCCATTATTGCTTGGACTTCTCACATTAAGTTCTCCAAATATGCCACTCTTGGTGGTTGATTTATTCCTCCTCATCTAAGAGGAACCCCTCTACGTTCCATTTCTTTTCCTTAAGTAATCACTACAAAAATTTCACTTTATATACTTTTTACCCAACATCCTTTATGTTAGATGATGTCCATTATTTTCTACCCACACTCATAAATGCAGGAAATAATAATAGTTAAAGAGTCCAAATTAAGGACAATACTAGACCACGTAACCCATAATTCCCATTCACCAAGACCCAAAAGAGGTGTGTACAATAACAATACATAATGCAAAATAATAGTCAACCAAATTAACTTCAATAGAGGAAAACATAGATATAGGCATATAACATTATCCTCTTATTATAGTCTTCAAATTTAGAGATTATAATGATACCAAATATGATATCAAAATACAATGATCTTATACTAGACTTGTAGGCTCACAAGGATATGGCGAACCATCAATGGTTCCTTCTTCTTTCATAAGTCAAAACAACTTACAAAATTCTCCTCTGACTTAGCTCTATGTATTCATCCTTTGCCTACAAACCCCACTCAATGACCTTGATCTTCATATTTACAGGCATAGGAAGTCATTACAAAAGTTGAAACAATATGCTTCCTTGTCATTGAACCATTTGATCATGACTCTTTTCCTTATGACTATTATGGTATGACTCATACATAACTTGTTGCATCTAACTCCACTATTGATATGAACCAACATGTGGGTAGTGCTTTGCCTTCCATTTTTTAATATGTTTGTAAGCAAAAAATAGTTTTATATAAGCTTTGTGACTACTTGTGTATGTGAACTCGCAAGCCACCATATATTGTGCAAGACTTCCATATGTGAGTGGCTTTTGTACCATTATGCTAGCATTTATTTTATGCCTTAGTTTACCACTTATGCACCAAGTGCATAATTCCCATCTTCATGTGGGGATCTATTATGCAAAGACCGCAATTCTTCATTCAATTAAGCTATCATATTATGTGTCTGCAAGGTGGCTCCTCTATTCACATACCAAATACTATGTGCACACCAAATGTTGCACAAAACTACTTATTCCTACTCTAAGTATTTGTCAGTTATGCAAATTACTTATGCACATAAATGGTCCTACATCATATTGTGTGCTCTATATTTTTCCTTATTTGTGATATTTATTGTGTATAATCCTTCGTGGCACAAAAAATCTATATCTTCTTAAGCATCTTCTACACCATCAAGTTTTCATCACAAAACATAAAAGTCTAGATAAAATATCATTGAACTTGTGGCTAAGTATTTGTTTCCCTTATTCCCTCTTGATGCACATACCAAGCCTTAGGTAGTGGTATTAGTGTACCTTGGAAGATATGAACCCAATATCTTGGATCTACTTGTTATGTTTTCCTAATATACACAAAATAATGAACATGCACTTATGGGCATTGTCCAACTTGGAACTTTGGCCATTTGTCTCATAACCTAGTTGTTATATGAAACCCATCTTGTAAAATATCACAAGCTATTTCCTAGTCCAAGTCATTTATCTTATGTATGTACCACTATGTAGCGATGATTCCTTTCAATGAATGGTTCAATGCGCTTACTCATAAATCTACCTAGGGAATGTGAGCTTCAAGCCTCATGATGTTTCTTGTTAACTCCTCCATCCCAAAATATTATGGAATTTTTTAGTCTATTTTGAACGCCATCTTCATTAATCTAGTTTCATGGTCACCTAATGCCCAACTAGCCATATAATCTTCCTAATACCTATTAATGGAATATTTTAAATCCCCTGGTATTCTCCTATCATTATTTGGCTTTATGTAATCGTGTTTAATCATAGATAACTGATAGATCTTATCTAATTTTAAATTACACTATAGGTTACTTGTAACTTGGATGTTTAATTTATTATGAAACCCAAGGGATTTGTATGCACATATACACTAAATTTTTTAATTGGTACATGGAAGTTTCAGTTTTGAATTGCCTCCACCCTACATGACTTGTATGTACATACAAGACTCTCATTCACCCTTCCGTCACATCCTTGTGCCTTCTACATGTGTATCCTTCCCATTTTGCTCTCAACCACCTAGAGGAAATCCCATAATCTATGTCAAACTATATATTTATCTCACTTAGACATCTCCATATCATTAGATTAATGTTTATTTCTCTTGGATAATAATGTCAGACTCGAAACATATTATATGTTTATTTCATCCGATTGCAAACAATAATCATATTACAAATTTAAATCATTCATATGGGCCATCCCATACATTTCACATGTCGGTGGCATAAAAAAGTTCCCAAAAAGTCTCTTACATATACCAAATAAGTATAGACCTATTACCCATCAAGCATACTCAAACACTTGAACATTAAAGAGGATTGCTCTGCTATTCACAATTTGTCAATCAAACACTAGGACTAGGTATTTACCAAGTCTGAAGCACTCAAGAGCCAAGCCAAATTTGTCAATTACCAAGTATTAAGAGTTATATCACATGTTGCATACATTGAACAAGCATGATTTCACACATTTACCTAATGAGTGTAACTACATGTGATTTGACTTCCCTCTTTGAAGTATTAGATATATAGGTAGTGCTCAACCATTTCATGGATAGTGGTTGGGGTAAAATCAACCCACTTTATTTCCCCTTTTGTAGGCCTTATTATATCACTACAAGTAGACCTAGGGTTTAAAGTTAATGAGACATATTTATGTGAGTTTCACACATAATTAGACCTTAGGATCACACATAGAACTGAAGGACAAATAGGTATACTTGCCTATATCAAAATAGAGAGGAAAATATATAGAGACAAAATTATTATACAAGGAACTTAACATCTAAAGGTACAGGCATGAGGTTGATGATACCATCTTGGCACACACAAAAGATCCTGATCTAGGTGATATGCTTTCTAGTTTGCCATCCTCCCTACCACCCACCTATAGTTTCAGTCTTTCATAGAGTAGTCAACTGCCAAGTATCTTATCCCTTTTTTGTACTTTTTATATTTCGTAAGTTAGAGTGACAAATTAGTTTTGAACATTCACGTTCATATATATATATATATATATATATATATATATCTTGTAATTTTAATTCATTTACGACACCTATATCTAATTATGGTTAATTATTCATAGTAGTCCCAATATAGACAAAACATATCTGTGAACTTGAATGTTGTATCAAGAATAGCCAAACTAAAGACCCTGAATACTATCGAGATAAGAAAATACCAATATACATAGCTTATAAAATAATAACCTATATTGATTCATATTGAATCATTCAAATAATTACAAACCATGCATAAATAAGCCTCAACTCGTAATTAGAATCAATATGAAAAATTTGAAACTCTAAAAAAAAAAACTCGATCTATTATTTTTAGCAGCTATTATTCTTAGTAAGTTTTGCATGTAAGCACACATAACTCTAAAAATAAACTAAATATTAAAATTAACATATCAAATGAATTTCAACTGAAGTTCACATTCAGTTACAATTTATAGAAATAGAAAAATATTAAAATGCATTTTTAGATCCTCATATGGTAACACAAGGCCTCCAAAAAATATCAAAAATGCTAATAGTCAAATAGGGTAGGTTATGGTTGCATTGAAAATTTTGAAACGGTCATTTTGGCATGAAGGAGAGCTCAAACGGAGCTACGGATCAAAAGTTATGACCTCCAAAAATTTGGCCTCATTTTCTGCATCATTCTCTTCTAGTTGAAAACAACTCAAATCTTGTGAGTTGTTCTAATTATACTACTACCATTTATTCTTATTGATCTTTTTCAATTCCCATTCTGAAATCTAACTGTTGTTTTTCTATTGTAATCCTTCCCACTATACCAAATACGTGTTATAAATTTCCTTGGCTTGTGTTCACTGTCTTTTTATCCATACCCTACACTATCTTTTCTTTCTTCTTCTTTGGTCCCTGTTGCTACCAATCCACTTCTTCATCTTCTTCACCTTCACCATCTTCTCCATAAAAATCATATAAATCCAAAACATTAGATATAGAGAGATATCAAAATTACGTGGTAAACTCACCTCATAGTAATGTCAACTTGTTATATGTGCCTTTCATAAATCTCTCTTTCCTCAAGTAAACTATCACCAAATCTCATTTTTAAAATATTTTTAACCTTGTTCTAACATTTGACACTGATTTATACTTTTCATTACTTTCTTGTAATTTTTTTCTTACTTCTTACAACCGTTGTATATGTTCTGTAAATGCTTATGCATCATCACTAACTCGTTTTGCAATTGGTAACTATGCCAAATTTAAAACAATCATATGATTTATCCCATAAACAATTGAAATGCTAATTTTGCTATTGATTTATTCACTAAACTATTATATGTAAACTTAGCTTGTGTTAAAGCCAAGTCCCATTGCTTGGGCTTCTCTCCAACTATGCATCTCAACAAATTTGCTGGGATGCATACCAACTATGCATCTCAGCAAATTTCCCAAACTCCTATTTACAACTTTTATATATCCCTTTGTTTGTGGGTGGTACACACGATTGAATTGTAGCTTGGTTCTCATCTTACTCCATAAAGTCCTCCAAAAATGACTTAGAAATTTCGTGTCCCTATTTGATGTAATGGTTTTTGGAAAATCATGCAATCTGACAATATTAAAAAAAATAGTTTTGAAATTCTAGTGACATCATTAGTTTTCTTACATGTAATAAAATGAACTATCTTAGAAAACCTACCTCCAACAAGACAAATTGAATCATTACCTCTATGTGTGTTTGGTAATCCCAACACAAGATCCATACTCATATCTATCCATGGTCCTCTTGAAACTGGTAATGGCATGTATAACCCTATATTTTGTGCATGTCCTTTTGCCACTTGACATATTCTACACCTTAAAACATATCTTGTCACAAATCTCTTCATCTTTGGTCAAAAATAATTCTCCTCACCCAAAGCTATTATCTGTCTTACCAAAATGTCCAGCCAAACCACTGCTATGTAATTCTCTTATAATATTATCTCTTAGAGACCCATTAGTAATACATAATTGTTTCCCTTTGAAGAGATAGCCATCCTACATAAGATACTCATCATAAACATTATTTGTCTCACTTGTCAATGGATTCCTACTTTATTCAACTGTCTTGCCAAAATCTGGATCAGTATCATATACTTCCTTAATAATTTCAAATCCAACTACTTCACTCACTATATTAGTTATCAACCCCACTCCCCTGCTCAAAGCATCAACTACCTAATTCTATTTTTTTATTTATGCTTCAACACAAAAGTATAACCCTGCAAGAAAGACACCCATTTTGCATGTCTACTATTTAACTTCTTTTGAGTGTTCACATACTTCAAGGCCTCATGATCAATGAATAGGATAAACTCTTTAGGCACCAGGTAATGCCTCCAATGTATTAATACTTTTATAATGACATAAAATTCAACATCATACGTAAAATACTTTGTTCTTACCTCATTCAATTTCTCACTGAGATATGTTATTGGATTTCCTTCTTGACTCAACACAACACCAATTCCCAAAAATGAAGCAACACAATCAATCTCAAACACTTTGCTAAAATCTAGTAATGCTAAAATAGGCTTTTTTTTAATCTTTTTCTTCAACAACTCAAAACTTTTTGGTGTTGCTCTTGTCTATGAAATTTTTTTTCCTCTCATACAATTTGTTATTGGTGCAACAAGACTACTAAAATTCTTAGCGAATTTCTCTAAAAAATTTGCTAAACTATGAAAACTTCTTACCTCTATGATGCTCTTTGGAACAGGCCACTCAATTATTGCCTTTACTTTTTCCTCATCCATTCTTACACCATTTGCTGAAATTACAAATCCAAAACATACCAAATTGTTTTACATAAACCTGCACTTCTTCAAATTTTCATAGACCTTCTCCTTTCTTAACAACTCCAATACCATTCTCAAATGCTATAAGTCTTCTTCTTTAATCTGACTAAATATCAAAAGAAACCACCATAAACTTACCACTATGTTCTTGTAGCACTATGTTCATCACCCTCTTAAATGTGTTGGGTGCATTAGATAATCCGAATGGCATCAACAACCACTTATATAAACCATCTCTAATCTTGAATGTTGTTTTCCATTCATCTCCTTCACGAATCTGAATCTGATAGTATCCACTCCTCAGATCAATCTTGGTAAAATATTCTACTCCTGTAAGAACATCCATCATATCATCTAAATGAGGGACAAAAAACCTATACTCGATTATAATTTTATTGATCACCCTACTATCCACAAACATCCTCCACCCTCCATCTTTATTTGGATTTATCAACACTAGTATTGCAAAAGGACTCGTGCTTCCTCTTACTACACCCTTCCTCACCAATCTAATAACTTATTTATTCAATTTTGCATGTTTTGTTGGACTCATCCTATAAGTTTCTTGATTGAGTAGAGCTAATCTTGGAATCAAATCAATACATTGTTGAATATCTCTCTTTGGTAGTGAACCATCTAGTAACTCATCAAGTATAATATCTGCATATTATTTTAATACTATTATTATTTTTGTTGGTATTTGAATCACTTATGTGTCTTCTTTCTTCGCCACTAATGCATAACAACAACCTTTCATCTTCATGTCTTTGATAAATTCTTTTGCAATTATCATGCTTTCAGCCTACCCTTCTTATTTAAGAGGTAATAATCTATTGATAATTTTTCATTTGCCAGCCATCAACAATAATGATCAATTTGTTTGGAATGAGTCGTTTAATGGGCAATACCAAGTGAAAAATGGTTACAATTTACTAGCTCAAAATATAGGAAACTTCACTAATTGGTAAAAGATTTGAGATAAAAAATTTATTCCTAAAATCAACTTCTTTCTATGGGTGGCGGTCCAAAACAAAATTCTAACAATGGATAATTTATGAAAAAAAGGTTGCATCTTGACTAATAGATACATCCTATGTGAAAATTACAATGAATCTATTTTTCATTTGCTTGTGGATTGCCCATATGCATAGGAAATTTAGAGCTTCTTTCTTTTCAAATTCAATGTTAATTGGGTATTTGTTGGTTCTCTATTGGAAGTGTGGCAGTCATGGGATAGTCTATTTCAGAATGTTATTTTTACAGAATTATGGAAGCTCTCATTGCCACATATCATCTGGGGCATTTGGAGAGAATGTAACAACATGATTTTTAGAGATAAGAAATTCATCAGTAAAATTTTATCCAAAAGGATCTTTGAATCGGTTGTTGAAAACTTCAATATAGTTCATAATGAAAAAGACAAATGTTTATTAACATTTGAACATCTACCAACTCTCAATTGGCAAATTATCTTATTAGCCTTGGAAAGAGTGATCCTAGAGATGATATTAGAAGAATAACTAAATGGAAACCTCCACCTTTGGGCTGGTTAAAGCTCAACTTTGATGGATCTTCCAAAGGAAACCCAGGCCCAACAGGAGGAGGTATATTAAGAGTTCACCAAAGAAATTTTATGGTAGCTTATGCTAGAGATACGGGAATTAATTCTAATCATTGGGCTAAAGCCCTTGCTACTTTGTGGGGTCTAAAGTTGGCTCAACATCTAGGCGTTCAACTAGTCATAATAGAGAGAGATTCTCTAAATATAATAAATTGCCTTTCAAGGAAAAATGTTATTAGTTGGTTTATCAAGAAAGTGGTGGATGAAGCCATCTCTATTATGGATTTTAGGCACCACATGCACATCCAACATATATATCATGGAGGAAACATGATATCTAATTGGTTCACTAATACAGATGTGGCCTCATTGGGTTTGACTAATTGGATGGACATTGAAGATCTTCCTTGGACATTGTTCATAAGATTAGGGGAGAAGGTATTTGTAATGAACAATATACTCAAGGATGTGGGACTCATCCCCAATCATAGTCATAGGGGCTATTGGAACTTTAGATTTTTTTCTATAGTCTTAATCTTTATTTGATTTAGTTCTTTTTAAATATCCCCTTCTTCGGTCTCGTTGAGAATGTAACAACCCCTCAAAAAATATATATATATATATATATATATATATATATATATATATATATATATATTAGTGATTTTTAACATACTATCAAATCATAATACACTTTCATAAACTTAAAACAACAACAGTTCCAATCTCTAACATTTCATGTAACATAACATAATATAATTACAAGGAAAGTAACCACATTAAAATTCAGGGATGACTGGTACAATAATACAACTACTACTATTGAACTATAAAAAAATAATACAATTACATTTTCATCAGGCATTTAGCCTTGATACAATAAATAGATACTATGTTCCACAGAGCTCGATTCAAACTAACTCATGTATATTTGATAATCTCAAGTGTAGTCTCCAAGTAAGTACTACAGTGAGGAAGGAGAGAATCATCCAAGCACTTTTCCACACCAGCCATAGACCACCGATCTCCCACACAATTCCTCGATCAGGGAATGGGCCTCCATTCATGGATGATTAGATAGTGATGGTACAAGAATATAGAGAGACATGTTAGTACCCATGTGCTATAAAATTTCTACTACATGATGTGTATCATGAATAAAATACGTTCTAACATGATATCGTACAAGCACGTAAATCAAACATATGAAATGATAATGTCTATTTAACATTACTTTGGCCAAAAAATTTAAATAACATATGATATCTAGGATCAGTCAATTTCATACACACCACTTGATCAGATTATCTACATTCAACATCGATGAAGCTAACTAAGATGATGAAGTCTATCCCACTACTTAGCTAGTATCATCAATGCTATATTGGTTAACATAAAGTTCTAACCAACATGTTCATGTAATAAATCTACGATCAAATACAAACACATGCTAGTTTCAAAAATCATTACTATGCATACACTTAATTCATCAAATGTATGTTTGAATCTCATTTATTAATTTATCTCATAAATAATATCTATGATAAGCAATTTAATCTACCATATGGGTATTATGCAAGTCATTTAAGGATTCCATTTATTTAAACATATGATAAACAAAAAATTAACATCTTTATAACACAAAGATCATTCCACTATATGTTTGGCCCTCATCACAACCCAAAGAATTATAAGAAGTCAAAGTAAGAGTCTGCCTATAAAATAATGATTTACAGACACTTTGTTTACTCTTTACTAATGTAAGGTAAGTTTCTAGCAGACAACCATGTTTACTCTATTATACTAATAAGCTGAGCTTCCATAATAAAATATCATATAGCTTACTACTTTCACATACACATCTCATATGTATAGATATATCATTATATACATACCTCACATATATAATAATCTATATTCTCGAATATAAATAATTATCCATAACATGAACTCAAATAACTTCCCATATCATGGGTTATTTGACCATCGATAATATACGCATAAATTTTTGGAAACACCATACATATTTCTTTGTTTTATAAAAGTGCAAGATTAAAATAGTTAAATATAAATCCAAACTTATATGGATTATAACTAAAACTGTAAACAACTATATATTTCTACGATCCATATGATGAGTGTACTCAGTTAAATACGGTTTGATATAATAATATTTTTCTTCTATTTCTTATTGTACAGGCATATGTATACATATTCGCATTAAGAAAGTCTTGGTACAAATCTATTCTAATTTAAATTTATATAGTCTTTCATTTTTCCAAATTTATAGCCATATTATAGACTCATCAATCTTTTTCAAATAAATGTCTCCTACCAAAACCAACTGATATATATATATATATATATATATATATATATATATATATATTCTAAACTCAGAGGTTCTTTTCACTAATTTACTTTATCCAATCATTGAACAGAAATGGTCATTACAGAATTCAATCAACAAGAAGATAACTCAAAATTCAATTTAAAATATACACTTAGGAATCTTAATGTGTCACCCACCTTACAAACTTCCAAATTCAAACCAAAATTTCACTTGTTTCCTTATGATTCACCTCATGTCTTGCTTTCCTTTGCTCCGTTTATCCTCTTGTTAACTCTCGTTGTACTCTCCACCTTCTTCTTGTAATGTAATCCTATTTCTCTTCATCGTATTCCTCCATATCCCTTTGCCATATTCCTCTATTCCTTCTATCATCATATTGTGCCTCTTCACCTTATTTTTCATGCTCTTATAATAAACTCCTTTTTCATGCATATCCTGATTCCTTTAGTGTTTTATTTAAAATCAATTACATTGACTTATCTTGATTTTCTTTTTATTTTCTTTAATCATGCATAGATCGCCCATTTACCATTTTAGTTTTAAAATCTTTCCCTACACTTATCTTGAGTTTCATTTAACATCCTAAATCGTGCATGTTAACTCTATTGGTTTTAAGGTCGATTTGTTTACTAGATTCACTTAAATCATAATAAAATGATGTTTTTAGACCTTTCTACCATTCAACCTAAACTATGCATTTAGCTCTTTAAGTCAGTATTTTAGGATATTAAATTTTCTTACTTAAAATGAAACTAAAATGATTACATTGAGTCCTTTTTAGATTAGGTTAAACTCTTAATTAATTAAGGTAATTCATAGCTTAGGATTTTAATATATCCAAATAATCAAAAGCACATGTTAATAATTATAAAGAGAATGACTTCATCTTTATAAGTGTAGCATATCCAATATTGTCATAAAAACAATGTTTATGCCACATCTTAAAACACTAAGTTGTTACTATAATGTTTGTCAATCTAATACATATGAAACCAATCGTATTATCTTCCAAAACCCTAACAATGTTGTATTAAGTCCAACTAGAGAAACTGGGTTTTTTAATACATTACCATTAGTTCAAAACCAGTTGCAAGATAGCCAAAATAATACAAATATTAATTGGTTAAGCATCAACTCATCCAAACATAGTCAACACAACAATCGTAAAGAAACCATCATACCAATCTAACTACAAGTTGTATCATGATGCAATCACTCAATTAGATCAACCATAAGAAAATACAAAAAATATAAACACTGCAAAAAAACACAAACACGAAAACATAAACTAACTATTTAAACTATTCTATTGTGGTGTGTGTGTTGGGTTACTAGTAGTTTCTATATCATCCCCAAATCATCCCATCTATGCCACCCTCTTTAATGATGCTCTCCTTCCATCATGCTCTAAGGGAAGAATCAATCCTGCATCTATCTCATGATAAGTAGGTAGTCAGTCCGAGTCATAATATATAACAAAAACTAATGATGCATAACTAACAAATATTCATCCATAATGTACAGAGTAAGAAAGTGCAGATGTCAAATATTTAATCCATTATGTAAACTAGTCAGAATATCATTGTCCCATAACCAATATACGTCATAAAGCTCAATCAAAATGATAACAATCAATTGATAATCATAATAATCCATGGATTTCAAGGTTATAATACTTAGGGTGAAATTGGGATGTAACAGAGAAGTTTTTAGAATCGAGAAACATAATTCAAGGATATATATCTAATAACAAAGGCAACAAGAAGACAACTTTGGGGATTTCCATTTGTAGTCATCTAGCTTTGGGAAAGACTTAAGTTCCCCTATTTTAGAGATTAAGAGGTTATAATTGTACTTCCAAACATGATAGAGCCAAAAATGCTTGAAGAAGTAAAAAATAATGTGGTTATTTGGGAGGCTTTGCAAACTAGGGGATTCACAAGGTTTATAGAGAAAATTGAAGGGCATGACAGCCATGTTTTGACTCTTGTTGCAAACACTTGGGAAGACAAAACCCTCAACATCAATGGGGTCTTGCTGGAGATCACAAAAGAGCTAATAACACACATTACAAGGTTGGAGATGGAGGACACCAAAATATTCAAAATAGATAGGGACTATAAAAAAGAAGAGGTTTTTTTACGGGAAGGCGATCCCTTGAGAGTCTTCACAATGGATTTGACCATGAATTATTTCCAAAGCTATTTATAAAAGTTTCTTCCCATCTGATGCAATACATCACACTTGAAGGTAGGTTCAACATCATTAGATGGTCTCTTTTTATTTTTCTAAACTATTTCAGACATGATATTCCCATAAGCATCCCTTCCACATTTTGCTCTCATTAGAATCCTTCATTTTGAAATATAAAAAAGGAAATTACCCTGCTCCCATATATGAAAGGGTTATATTACTCTTTCACAAATACTTTAAGGGAATGAATCAGATAACCCCATAAATTCTTAATATTCAAAAGAAAAAAATTGTGGATAAACCTCTAAACATCAAAAATATTAAGAAGATATGGATCAAGTATCCTAGCAGTGTCTCCAAGGGTACTAAGGTTAAAGCTTACAAGGGCACAAAGGTCAAAGTTTCCAAGCGTTTAGAGGTTAAACCTATTAAAATTCAAGATAGTAGTATCAAAAAGCATTTGAGGAGTGCGGCCAAGGAAACCCCTGTGTCAGTCAAGTATTTGGATAAGAATGGTAAAACATGACATTCTACAGGGGACTCAATTTTATTTGAAGAATATATGATTGGTCCTGAGGATGTCAATAATAGAAAAGACCTGGGTGGAGCTATCAAGATTACTCAGCCCAAGCAAACTAATTCTAGAAAAAGAAAGTCAAAGAAAGACCCTAAGGAGAAAGGCAAAAATTTTATAGGTAAGCAACCTTACGTTTTAAATGAATAATTCAATAATTTAGTGAGTTCTTTGAAAGGGAAGCAAAAATAAAACAAGATTGAAGAAGAATTGGACCTCCAAAAGTCCATCATGCATTGGTTCATGAGGGAACTGACAGACCTCAAAGGGAAAGTCAAATTCTTGAATCAAGAGAATGAAAGATAAGTTCAAAATAGTTTGATTAAGGATGTTAATCATGAAATGCAAAGTCTCCAAACAAGGGTTGAAATACTTGAAAATGCAAATGATAAGCTAAAAAACAATATTAGCTTTCTGGTGAATTACAATAAGGCTGATATGAATGTGGGAATACAAAATGTTGAAAATATTAGATCCCACTTGGGAGATTTGTTTGACATTAAGACCCCAAGCAAAGGCAAATGTAAATAGGTTCAGTGCAACATGTGCCATAAAAATGTTAACAAAGAAAAGTTGATTTTACAAATTGATTCAAATCTCAAAATAATGAAAATTTACTGGGAAGATGTTTCTAGAAATTTGGACATGGAATAGTCTACAACTTCACTTTCATCTACTTTCAGACCTTGGTATTTTTTTGGTTATTTTTCAGTTGTTTTTGGGCTATGTTTTAGTTATTTCTAGTCCTATTTGTTCTTGTCTCTCTTGTGGAATTTGGTAGTCTTTTGGATCCTTTTTATTTGTACTTCTCTTAGGGTTTGGGGACTCTAGTAAAAAAATCCCCCTTTAACCATAATAAAAAAACAAAACTACCTTTATACCACCTTTCCAAAAAATATATGTATTCTTTGCTCCATCATGAATTGTTTATCTATCAAACTACCATGGTCTTCCCAATAACACATGGCATGTGTCCATTGGTATAACACCACACCATATTTCATCATTATAAGTTTTACCTATAGAAAACTTGATTAAGCACCTTTTATCTATTGTAACTTCATTCCCTTTCTTAAACCATGAAATCTAGTAAGGATTAAGATGTTTTTCACACTGCAAGCCTAGTTTCTCAATCATGTCCTTATAAACCATATTTTCACAACCACCACCATCTATAATTATTTTGCATATCTTACGTCTTGATGTACACCTTGTTTGAAAGATATTTATTCATAGTCATACATCACCACCTTTTTTATTATGCACATGTTCTTTCCTCAGAACATTCATTATTCTTCTCATCATGGTATTTTCTCCAACATCTATTGTTGAAACTTTAGTATTTGGCTCTTTTATCTCAATTTCAACTAAATTTACTCTTGGGCGATCCTCTTGCTTCATTTATTGATCTTGGTAGTGTGGAAACTCAAACACTCTATGTACTTCTTCTCCACATCTATAAAAAAGATAAGATTTATGTTGATCTAGAAACTATTCTCTACCACCACCATAGCTCCATCCTCTCTAAAATCCTTGTCCTCTTTACTAGTATTGAAACCCTTGTCTATTACCTTATTGTCCTTCTACACCACATGATGATTCTCCTCTAGTGGTATTAAACCCACTTCTATTTTTATTAAATCCACCTTCACCCCTTATTGGAGGGGATTATTCTCTTCTTGGCCCAATAAATGTTCTTCTAAAATTTTATCTATTTTGTTTTTGTTTTGCCTTTAAAGCTAATTAATAAGCTTCATCCAAGCAAAGTATTCTATACATGCTTAATTCATCTTGAATAGAAAACTTCAAACCATTTACATACCTTGTGGCCATATGTTCTTATGTTTTATCATGATCCACTCGTATGGAAAGCTTGTAAAACTCATCTATATATTCTTGTATATTATGATCATTCTGCCTCAAATTTTAGAATCTTGATTATAGGGTTTGTGCAAATTTACAAGAATAATTTGCTCCCTCATCTTTTTCTCTATATTTTTCCACAAGTTGATCTTATCTTTACCTTTTATCTGTCTTTATTTCTACAGGTGATCTGACCAAATCATTGCATGACCCTTCAATTTCGTACATGCAAACTTTACCTTCTTGTCTTCTCTCATAGTCCTCTATTAAAAAAACTTATCCATGTTGTTCATCCAATCTATCAACCCATATGGTTTTAAACTTCCTTCATAATATGGAACGTCAAACTTGATCCCTTTGTTCCTTCCTTCTAAAGCTCAAACCATCTTCTCTTCCATTGATGACAGTTGTTACAATTACTCCTCCTCTTGCAAAAAAATTTCTTCATGATCTATGTCATTCTCTATATCATTTTATGTTATTCTTTGTATTTGATCCATAATAATCGCAATTATTTTTTCTACTTGCCTCTGTAGCTCTTGCATACTCCAATTCATCTGATTGACTCCTCCTTGTCCTCTCACCATATCTTACACCTCCAAGATTTGAACTTGCTCTGATACTAAATAATGAACCTGAATACTATCAAGATAAGAAAATTCCAATAGGCATAGCTTATGAAACATTACCCTGTATTGATTCATTTTAAATGTTGGGGATCAACCAACAAACTTGATTACTTTTATGCAAGCAATTAAACACGGAATTAAACCATAATTGAAAACAACTAGAATCAGAAATAACAAAGAATAAGAGATACAAGAAACCACCCTGAAAATTTGTATTAAACTCTTCCAAAAAGAAATACAATGAAGAAGCTACACACTTTCTTCTCACACCTCTCAGATGTACAGATCTCTTTCCCTCAAGAGTTTACAATCAATTCCAACAACTTGGATTGATACACACATATACAATATGTCTTGTACTGTTCTCATACACTTTCACAAGTATACAAGCTATGAAGATTTATCCCATTATATAGAATTAGAGATCATGAACAATGCAATATCAATCATTAGATACACCTCCTAATCAAAGGCTTAAAACAGTCCTGCTAAAGATAGAGATGCGGACTTACAACTAACAGCTAATCCTATCATGCAAACATTCTGTTCTATCCACGAAAATAGATTTTGGATGCACAGGTGACCAACGTCTGTCCCTGCCTGTCTACATGTGACCGACGTTGACCGATACATGACCGACGTCGGCAGCTACTGGTCGACTCCTTGCCATCATCAGTGACTGTGTAAATCCAACAACTTCAGCATCCACTCATTTAGTGAAGGTTTTAGCTTCACACCTTAACAATCTCCCACTTGGAGATAAACAACTGCACCAGTACTTGTACAGCAACATCTTCTAGCTTCTCCATCTTCAAACTCAATCATGAAGACCAACATAAGTTGAATGAAAATTCAACTTCTCCTTTGTTACTAGATTTGTTAACATATCAGCAGGGTTCTTATCTGTCTGGATCTTTTCCAGCTTCAACTCACCATCCTCCAATACCTATTTTATGAAGTGGTACCTAAGCTGTATATGTTTAGTTCTTGAATGAAAGGTTGAATTCTTAGCCAAATGAATTGCACTTTGACTGTCACTATACAATCTACAACTCTCTTGCTCCTTTCCCAAATCTTCCATGAACCGTGTCATCCATATCATCTCTTTGCTAGCCTCTGTGACTGCAATGTATTCTACCTCTGTAGTAGACAAGGCAACAACCTTCTGCAACTTTGAAATCCAGTTAACCGCTGTTCCACCAACAGTGAAAACATATCTTGTGGTGCTTCTCCTGCCATCCAAGTCACCTGCCATATCCGAATCTACATAACCATGTAGAGAAGTGTTTGACCCTCCATAGTACAAATGCCTACTGCTGGTCCCTCTCAGATATCTGAGAATCCACTGAACTGCTTTCCAGTGCTCCTTCCCTAGATTGGCCATATACTTACTAACAACTCCCACTGCTTGGGCAATATCCGGTCTAGTACATACCATTGCATACATTAAGCTCCCAACTGCGGAAGCATATGAAACTCTACTCATGTACTCTACCTCATCATGTGAATTAGGACACTACTCTTTACTCAACTTGAAATGTCTAGCCATAGGTGTACTTACCAGTTTTACATCCTGCATATTAAACCTCTCCAACACCTTGTTCACATAATCCTCTTGAGACAAAATCAACCTGTGATTTTTCCTATCTCTCTTAATACTCATGCCAAGGATTTTCTTTGCTGCTCCTAAATCCTTCATGGCAAATGTGTGAGCTAATTTCAGCTTAAGCTTAAAGATATCCTGCATGTGTGAACCTACAACCAGCATATCATCTACATACAACAACAAGATAATATATCTACCATTATCCAATCTCTTAAAATAAACACAATGGTCAGATTGACACCTACTGTAGCCATGCTCAGTCATAAACCTGTCAAATTTCAAATACCATTGTCTACGAGCTTGCTTGAGACCATACAAGCTTTTCTTCAATCTGCACACAAGTTTCTCCTTACCTTTGACCTCAAATCCTTCTGGCTGATCCATATATATTTCTTCATCCAAATCTCCATGAAGAAACGCTGTCTTAACATCAAGCTGCTCAAGATGCAAATCTTCAATAGCAACTAAAGACAATACAGTTCGTATAGAAGTCATTTTAACTACAAGAGAAAAAATCTCACCAAAATCAATACCTAGTTTCTATGCAAATCCTTTCACTACCAACCTGGCCTTATATCTCATTTGTCCATTCTCACCTTCCTTTAACCTGTAGATCCATTTGTTCTTCAGTGTCTTCTTTCCCGTTGGCAACTCAACCAAATCCCATGTTTGGTTCTCTTTCAAGGAATCAATTTCTTCATTCATGCCTAGCTCCCACTGTTTCTTGGAATCTATCTATATTGCTTCATCAAAACTCTTTGGTTCTCCACTATCAGTAAGCAATAAATAAAATAATGAAGGGGAATATCGAATTAGAGGTTTACTTACCCTTGCTGACCTCTTGATAGACATCTAAGACTTATTTTCTGCTTGTTGTCCACCCAAATTCTCTGACAGTGACTGATCTTGGTCACCTCCAGGCCTATTACTGACCGACGTCGATTCCACATGACCGACCTCGGTTCCTTCTTGACCGACGTCGATCACTGTCTGACTGACATCGGTTCCTGTATTACCGATGTCAGTTCCTTCTTGACTGACGTTGATCTCTGTGTTTTCCTATCTGTGATTATTCTTTCTCGTGAGCTCATTTTGGACCGTTACCTCATCTAAATCTTCATGGCCCTGCTCAGAATTCTTCAGCTTCTTGAGCTGATCATTATACATCACTTTTTCATTCAAAACAATATCATGGCTCCTAATTATTTTGTTAGTACCTAGATTCCAAAACTGGAATCTGAAATCATCATAGCCATAACCAATAAATGTGCACCTCATAGACTTAGCATCCAGCTTCTTTATATTTTCCATATCAACGTGCACAAAAGCTTCAGAACCAAAAACTCTTAGAAATGAAAGATCTACCTTTTTACCTGTTCATGCCTCTTCTAAAATTCCACCATCCAGTGCTGTAGAGGGTCCTCTATTAATCAGGTAAACTGCAGTATTTACAGCTTCTGCCCAAAACTGTAAGGGCAAACTAGCATGCAATCTCATACTCTGTGCACGCTCCAATATTGTTCTGTTCATCCTTTCAGCAACTCCATTTTGCTGAGGTGTCCTTGGAACCATCCTTTGCCTGCGTATTCCATTCATATAACAGTAACTTCTGAACTTATAGCTGTAGTACTCACCACCATTGTCAGATCTAAGGCACTTTAATCTCCAGCTTGTTTCATTCTCAACTAAAGCTCCAACTTGTGCTTCCTCTTTGTTGACCCAATTTTAACAAACCTTACTCTCTTCTGCTTTTTAAAAACACAATGCTCACAGAAATCTAGATCTATGCTTTTCAAATCTGAAAGCTTACCTTTTGACTTAAGAATTGTCATTCCCTTCTCACTCATGTGGCCAAGCCTCTGGTGCCACAACTTTGCATCCACATCTGAAGTAGATAATACAAAAGGAGAATAATCAGTAATACAATTACATAAATATAGAGTACCTACTCTCTTACCTTTGACTAGTACAAGTGCACCCTTGGTAACCTTCCAAGATTCAACTGTGAGAGTTACTGTACAACCCTCATCACCCAACTTTCCTACAGAAATTAGATTTCGCTTCAGGGCTGGGACATGCATGACATTTTTCAACACCCATGTGTTGTCATTCTCCAATTTTAACTACACTTTTCCTTTGCCAACAATTTTACAAGGCTCATCATCCCCTAAATAAACTTTTCCAAAATCTCCCTGGATATAATCATTGAAAATTTCTCTATTTGGGGTATCATGGAAAGAGGCCCCAGAATCTAAAACCCAAGATTCTATTTTATTATGCAAAGAAAGTGAAAGAGCATCTTGTGCAACAATACCTGCAACTTTTGCTTCTTCATTACCTTCATGTTGATTCTCTTCATTCACCTTCAACCAACAATCTTTCTTTGGATGTCCTCTCTTTCCACAATTCCAGCAGGTTATCTTTCTTTTTCCATTTCTGGATTTGGATCTATTGCTCACCTTTGACTTAAACCTTGATCTCCCATGCTTGCCCTTCTCTTTTTGCCTCCCCTGCTTTCAAAACTTAAAGCATTACCTGATGATTCCCCTGTGCTTTTCCTACGAGTCTCTTCATTCAGGATTACACTAACAACATCATCTACTTTTAAAATATTTGAAGCAGATGCAATATTACTAACTGCCATTACTAAGCTATGCCAACTTTCAGGCAAAAAGCATAAAATTAAAAGAGCTTTAATTTCATCATCAAAAACTATTTTGACTGAATTTAATTAATTTACAATTCCATGGAAATCATTAAGATGATTAGATACAGATCCACCTTCCTGCATTTGCAAATTAAATAACTGCTTCATAAGATATACCTTATTTGAAGCTGAGGGCTTTTCATATAAAATTTCTAAAGTGTCTATCAACTCTACCGTTGTCTTTGCTTGTGACAAGTTAAAAATCACAAAAGATCCCAGACTCAATCTTATAGATCCAAGAGCCTTTCTATCAAGAACTTTCCATTCTTCATCTTCCATATCTGTGGGCTTTCTATCAACCCCACCCAACAGTAAGTACAGATCTTTCTGATACAGATAATCTTTTATCTACATTCTCCATAATTGGTAATTCTTGCCATTAAACTTCTCCATTCTCAGTTTGCTTTCTTCTGCCATTGCTTCTCCCACTCAAACAGAAACCCCTGTGAGTGACCTGTAATCAACAAACACTAAACAGATCTGAACCACTTGTTAGTGAACCTGAGCTTTGATACCAGTTGTTGGGGATCAACCAACAAACTTGATTACTTTTATGCAAGCAATTAAACACGAAATTAAATCAGAATTGAAAATAACTAGAATCAAAAATAGCAAAGAATAAGAGATACAAGAAACCACCCTGAAAACTTGTATTAAACTCTTCCAGAAGGAAATACAATGAAGAAGCTACACACTTTCTTATCACACCTCTCAAATGTACATATCTCTTTCCCTCAAGAGTTTACAATCAATTCCAACAACCTGGATTGATACACACATATACAATATGTCTTGTACTGTTCTCATACACTTTCACAAGTATACAAGCTATGAAGATCTATCCCATTATATAGAATTAGGGATCATGAGCAATGCAATATCAACCATTAGATACACCTCCTAATCAAAGGCTTTAAACAGTCCTACTAAAGATAGAGACGCGGACTTACAACTAACAGCTAATCCTATCATGCAAACATTCTGTTCTGTCCATGAAAATAGATTCTGGACGCACAGGTGACCGACATCGGTCCCTGCCTGTCTGCCTGTGACCGACGTCGGCCGATACATGACCGATGCCAGCGCTACTGGTCGACTCCTTGCCGTCATCGACGACTGTGTAAATCTAGCAACTTCAGCATCTGCTCATCTGGTGAAGGTTTTAGCTCCACACCTTAACATTAAATCCTTCAAATAATTACAAACCATGCATAAATAAGCCTCAACTTAGAACTAGAGTTGATGTGCAAAATACTTTAAAAAAATAATAAAACTTGACCTGTTATTTCTAGCAGTTGTTATTTTTAGTAAGGTTTGCATGCAAGCATGTGTAGCTCTAAAAATCTCAAAAAAATAAACTAGACACTAAAATTAACCTATGAGATGAATTTCAACCAAAGTTCACATTCGGTTACAAAAATATACAATTTCTAAAAATAGAAAAATACTAAAAAAAATATTAAAATGCATTTTTGGACCCTTAGATGGTCATGTAAAGCCTCAAAAAAAAATCTAAAACATCTATAACTAGATAAGGTAGGTTATGGATACATTGAAAATTTTGAGACAATCATTTTGCCATGAAGGAGAGCTCAAACAAAACTATGGATAAAAAATTATGGCCTCATTTTTCTGCATCACAAACCCTCATTTACCCTTAGGGTTTCTTCTTCCATTTGAGGGATTCAAATTATTGTAATAAAAAAATTATTTTCAGTTCTAATAATTGATTATCTTATATAAAACACAGTTCATCTTTTAGACCTAGCCTTCTGCACACTTGCATGTTTTCATCAAATGCTATTTAAGAAAGCTAGTTCCCTCATCCCTTTAAGGCAAAGTTATAAATTAAGTGGTTTGAAAATTTAAAGTAATTAGATTCCTTTGAATTCATCTAAAATGGTTAAAGTAAATGAATGAATCTTCCTTCTTCTTCCTCTTCTTTTGATGTTACAATTATCAATGAATATGTGCAAATGGACAATTATGTTGACATGTTTTTTAAAACATGATAATCAAGATAATCATGAGTACCAAGTTTGAATTACTCATAATGACCTTAATGGGGTGTATCCTAACCAAATAAAAATATTATATAATTTTCTAGGGCTGAAATTTCTAGAACAAGGGGTTCACTCTTGGGTAAACTTCAAGGTGGAAATGGTTTTCATGTCAAATTTAATGGCTTTGGTTTTAGATTTTGAGGTAGTAGCAAATATCATTTCTTTTTACATGAAGCTAGAGCACTGCATTGGGCTGGTGGAAAATATTGGCTTGCATGACCTAACCCCCTACCCAATTTTCCATTCACGAGATTGAACAATTTGGGACTGGTCATAGTTTCTACCTTTTGTGCCTTGGAAATGCGCTTCGTGATTATTATGGGTTTTGTAGAGGACCTACAGAAAAAAAAGTAGTTTCGTCTAACCTTTGGAAGGGCAATTCCTAACCTTTCCACCTATGTCACATCTATAAAGTCAGATACTTAAGATTTTGCAATGGTGGGCTAGTTGCCACAATATTCAGAGGGTTTAATTAGTTAAGAAGTTATTAAAAATGGTTGCTCGTGGTCAGGTTGCAACTATGCCTATGTCTACGCCCTTGGTTACACATCTTCCTCACCAAATGTATGGGGGCAACACAAAGTTTCACTCAAATTTTCATGCCTATCTCTACCCAACTAAATATGCACATCCTACAGGGACTACACATGTTACATCATCAACCTCACATACTACATGATCCATTGAGTAGAATCATGTATCTTTGCAAGGTAAGGTGTTGTAGTTAGAAAAGGTGCCTCTAGAGATATTCATTTTATGTATTCACATGATTTGCTTCACAATCCTTTGACCCTAAACATTTTAGCTTACACTTGACCCATGGGTTTTATATCTCTTAATATTCCATTGTATGATGGTAGGGGTGATCTCGAACAACATTTTATATTCTTTCGCACAACATGCTTAAATTATGCATCCAACGATAAAATGTTGGCCAAGTTATCTCCATGTACTCTTAAGGATTACACTTTACAAAAGTTTTATGACCTACCATCTCAATTAGTAAATAAATTCAATCTAATGGAGGATAATTTTTGGAGAAAATTTCGATTGATGATAGTTAAAAGCCATCTTATGCTCAAATTTTTAAAATCAATCAAGGATCCAATGAGCTATTTAGTGACTATATACTGTGGTATAAAACCATGTTATCCAAGATGACCAATCTTATGAATGATAACGAGATTCAAGACATTCTCAATAATTTTTTTCTTTCATCACTTTGTGAATCTATTGTATACAAGAAATTCAAGTCTTTCAATGAGCTATGCCATACAGTTAGAGACTGAGAAGTCAAGCTCACAACCTTGAACCAGCTCAAACACACTCCTAATGCTACAACTAATTCCGCTTATAAGTTTCAAAGAAATCTGAATTACGAGGATAAATCAAATGATGATAAGAATGAAGTGAATATTATATTTATCACAGTATCATAACCTACAAGTCAACTTCTCCTATCTACCACACCAAATGGGAAATTTTCATAATTACCTCAAGCTCACTGTTTCATGTTGCCCAAGTTGTTAAGGTCTAAACTCCTATCTCTTCCTCTATTATTTGATATTGGTACAAGCCAACCATTACCCAAGGGACATGATAATAATGCATATTATGACTATCATCATTGTATTGGACATTCTATAAACATATGCTTTACTTTGAGGCATAAGATACATGGTCTATTGATAACAATATAATTGAGCTCAACACTCCCACATAGGACTCAAGACTACAACTTATGGGAATTCAAAATTATAAATATTTTCTAATCCTGTGATGAATCAAAAAAAAAAAAAAGCCCAAGATAGTAATCAAGTGCATTTGACATTTAATGTACACCTTACTCCTACTACATACAATCACCCCTTTGATAGTATTATTGGTATATTAAGAGGTGTTACAACACATAAAATTACGATTACATTTGATGATAACGAGATTATGGATGATATTTCCAATGTTGATTATTTATTTATACAAGCTTATGTGGATTTGCAAACCATTCACAGTCTCATGATAGATAATGGTTTGAGTTAGAATTCTTTCACAATGATACTTTTACATTTCTTAGATACACACATGAGGATTTGATAGAAACTACCAGAATAATTAAAAGATCTGACAAACACATATAAAATGTCCCTTTTTGGGCATAATTAGAATAATTTGGGTTTTCCAACAAACCCTAACATAAAAACATGCAATTTTTCATTTTTTGATTTAAACCCCGAGCAAATAAAATTCAAAATTCTATAGATGCCAATTTTAGGGCAAATACAATATTTCATTCACCAAAACACTTGCCAAAATTATAAATATTATAACTGAATACAATACTTTAAAACCTTATTTTTATGAATTAAATATAGGAGTAAAAATTACAAATAAACACCAGCTGAATGCAGAAATGTTCAGTTTTCACAAACCCTTTCCAAAAATCAAAAAAATACAACCATACAAAATACCTCCACATTTGATTTTTTTACAACATATATGACTGGAAAATATTATAAAAATATTTTTTGAGGGTGTATATGATCAGATATCCAAATCACCATGAAATCACCCCAAAATCTGTAATTTTTAACCCACAAAGGGGTTCATTACCCTAGGAGAGCGATCCCAATTGCTAAGTTATCCTTTCAAGAACCTTTAACAACTACACTCAGCCTTCAATGACTCTCCAATAGTTACACTCTACACCCAAACTATCCTAATAATCCGAAAGTGCCAGTTTCTACTCAATGTAACCCTTGAAATAGAGTTACCCCGCTAAAGGTTAAGGGCTTTCGTCCTTACTTTAGTCTTCTAATGAAGGGTTTCATCTCCAATGGATGCAAGTCAAGAAAAACGTGCTCAAACTTATGATTTCAATTGATAAAAAATAACATGATCCCTAAAATGAACCTCCTTTTCCCCTTTATATCCTTCCCTCAAATCAATCTCCAACCTCTCTTTTATTTTAAGATTAAACATAAGTTGTTGACAATAAGTTACTTTTTTGCTAACTTGGTCATATTATTATTTTTACTTTAAGTATTTAAAAATACCTTTTATTTTAATAAAAAATATTTCTAATTTAGAAAGGGTGACATTACACCTAACATAACACTTTGTGGCACATTGTGTTACCTCTTAGGGTAGGCCTTGTAGTAATTGTTATTCCCACTCTTACCAAGTATAGGGGTATTTGACATGTTATTGGGACATCCTTGGATACACAAGCTCCATGTAGTAGCATCATTAATGCACTAATGTGTTAAGTATATACATTACAATAGGGTGGTGATGGTTCTAGGTATTCCATATGAGTACCCTCTTGTACCACAAACACATCCTCCTCTAGTCCCACAACCACTATAGTTGGTTTTTACACCTATTCAATAATATTATTTAGATACATTTGATACACTTATTTAGGATCACTCTACGGAGCAAGTTATTACACCTAATCAATAATATGTTATCAAGGTAATTATCCCACATATCTCGATTCATTCTACACAGTCAATTACATAGCTTGCTTAGGTTCATTCTAGATACACCATTTAGTAGAGAGTAGTGGAATTTCCTAGGAGGCTAGTATTATAGTGCCCATTGCATCAGAGGGGTCATTCAATATTTGTTATAGCTATTATTCACTCCACATCCTAGATTATAGTCAGTGACAGTTCAATGTGTTCTACAATGAACACAAGTACAATATTATCCAATAATACCAAATTTTTTAATATATATGTTACATCCTCAAGTTACTCGTCATACACATGACACCATGAATGATGGTGATGATGAGGGTTATAACACAACACGAGATCATTTTTTCATATTTAGATTTGCATCTAGTTCTATGTCATGCCACTTGTTCTCATAAGGTGACCCTTGCATGTTTGATATAGGTCCTTCCCATGGCCATCTATTAGTTTGGTTGATTTTTTAGCATATCCCTTGAGCATATATTCCAAAAATACCCAAAAAAATAATAAAATTCAAATATTCCAAAATATAAAAAATAGGGACTTGAGCACAACATGATTGCTAGTTTACATCATTTATATATGTTATTTATCAAATGTTTGGTGGATTTCATATCATTTTATATATACACATGAATTTTGTGTCTACATGAGTGATATGCATGGCATACAAATACACGTGATATATGGATACATAGATGTTTCATTTCCTACACCTAGAGGCCATGCCAATGCTAGGAGCATATTCTACCCAATGTTACACTGTTATAGGTTATATTTGTATATGATCTCTTCATTTACCATGTTGAGTTAGTTTTATTACTTACAAATGCCTTGATATTTTGCATGTTTTATGCAGTGTTACATGTATATGTTAATTTACTATGTTGTGACATTTACATATTTGGAAGGTGTAGACTACTTTACATGCTTTATGTTTATTCGATGTTGTTTAATTTTATGATAGGCTTATCATTGCTTGTATATTGTATGCACCCCTTGGCCTTATTTATGGCTCCTTAGCCTTGTGTATGTGACATTTATTGCCCCTTATTTGTTTATCCTTAGCCTTGTGTGTGTAATGTTTATTATCACTTGATTGTGGCTTCTTATCCTTATTTGTGTGACATTAATTATCCCTTGTGCATGGCCCCTTGTCTTAATGCATGACATTGTGTGATATTATGTGACATTACTTAATGAACTTGTTATGATTATTGAGTTTGTGGGTGTCAAGATCCAGGTCACGCACCTCCTCCTTTGTGTAGTGTTGTGATATGTATCATGCACTTTTATCGCATAGTCTTATTAAGTACATTCATTGATGATGATTCCTAGTGCATGTTTAATTATATATAAATTAAACATGCAGTAGGAATCATCAACGATGAATGTACTTAATAAGACTATGTGATAAAAGTGCATGATATAGTGTACCTTGTGTGTGTAATGTTTATTATCACTTGATTGTGGCTTCTTATCCTTATTTGTGTGACATTAATTGTCCCTTGTGCATGGGCCCTTGTCTTAATGCATGACATTGTGTGATATTATGTGACATTGCTTAATGAACTTGTTATGATTATTGAGTTTGTGGGTGTCAAGATCCATGTCACGCACCTCCTCCTTTATGCAGTGTTGTGATATGTATCATGCACTTTTACCGCATAGTCTTATTAAGTACATTCATCGATGATGATTCCTACTGCATGTTTAATTATATATAAATTAAACGTGCAGTAGGAATCATCAACGATGAATGTACTTAATAAGACTATGTGATAAAAGTGCATGATATAGTGTACCTTATGTGTGTAATGTTTATTATTACTTGATTGTGGCTTCTTATCCTTATTTGTGTGACATTAATTGTCCCTTGTGTATGGCCCCTTGTCTTAATGCATGACATTGTGTGATATTATGTGACATTGCTTATTGAACTTGTTATGATTATCGAGTTTGTGGGTGTCAAGATCCATGTCACGCACCTCCTCCTTTGTGCAGTGTTGTGATATGTATCATGCACTTTTACTGCATAGTCTTATTAAGTACATTCATTGATGATGATTCCTACTACATATTTAATTATATATAAATTAAACATGCAGTAGGAATCATCAATGATGAATGTACTTAATAAGACTATGTGATAAAAGTGCATGATATAGTGTACCTTGACATGACACTTATATGCCCTTACGTTAAATATGTTTCATACATACTTTGATCACATATTCTCTACATGTTGACATGATTAGACACGATTACATATTTATACATAACATGATACAATTAACTCATTCTTTTGAGACGAGTGACTTGCAAGTTGCATCCCTCACCTAAAAAGGGGATAATATAGTGGTCTTATCATAGAGACTTAAGCCTTCATGAACACAGATTAAATTTTTTGGTGGAAATTCTACAAATTTCAAAGTGGTTTAGATATCATATTTGGATAATTATATAAAAATTACAAATACATTTGGGGGAACATGCATTCATTTCACAGGACATGAATTATAGTTTTTTTAGGTTTTTCAATATGAGATGCAAATGGTATATATATGCATGACATTCTATATCATAATATGACCAAGCAATTCAAAGTATAAGGTGTAAAGTTGGTTCATGCATACACATCATCAGAGTTTACCATTATTAGCACCAAGCAATTAATATTATGGAACATGAAGTTGTTCATGCACATTACAATATTAAATTTTTTTATTTTCCAAATGCATCTCATGGTATTTACTAGAGAACAACCTTGAATCTATAAGTTTGTTTATAGTAGTTGATTCGTGTTTAAATGTATAGTGTAATTGAGGTTGTGATGCTCAATGTCCTAACATTATTCCATGATCCCAATGTGTGGCTCCCATATTTCATCTTGGGGTTACAAGATTAGTGAAAAAATAGTTACATGGATTAGTATAGTTGAGGTTTTGTGACGATCAATGGACTAGAACTATTCCCTTTGTTGTTTTTAAACAAGGGTTAGGGGCATTTTCTTTCTCAATCTGTGGAACTTATCTTACTTACATAAAATTGGGAATTGATCACCTCAAATTATTCAAAGGGATTCAATAAGAGGAATCATTATCCAATGTTTCAATAAGGAATAATCATCTCCAACAAGCTACAGGGAAACATGGTTGACCCACATTCATGTGTACTCTTTCCTTGATCTTCAATGTCAAATTTCAATTTATGCATTTTGAGATTTTATTCCAAGGACATCAATTACAACATTTTCATTGCATGTTTTCTACGAAAAATCTACATGTGTGGAGTATCTTCTAAATACAAACAATGTTGTACACACTTTGGTACATTTCTTTATCCTTTTACTCTAGTATTTATATTGCATTTCAATACTAAAATAAAAGGGGGCCATTTGTAGAGACTAAAATTTGGTAATTGATTCTTGGAAATGGCATTTTTGACTTCACTTAACCCTACATGATTTATACTTACATATATGACTCGCATTCACCATTCTTTCACATCCTCATGCCTTCCATAGGTCTATCCTTCATAAGTTGATCTCAGTCACCTATAGGAAATCCCATAGTCTATGTCAAATCAACTATTTATCTTACTCAGACATCTTCAAATCAGTAGATCAATTTTCTTGTCTCTTGGACAATAACATCAAATAGATTATATCATTTGATGGTAACATCTAAGTTTGATGGTTTTTTACCATGCCAAACAATAGCCATTTTTAAAATAAAAAATCATTCTTATGGCTCGACCCATACATTTTTCATGTTGGTGGCATGAGAAATTACCCAAAGAGTATCCTATAAATATAAAATTGATATAGACCTATTACCCATCTAGTAAACACTTGCATGATCAAGAGGATTGGCCTATTCTTCCCAATTTATCAATCAATCACTAGGATCAAGTATTTACCAAGTCTAACTCACTCAATATCCAACCCAAAGTTGTCAATTTCCAAGTATCAAAATCTAGATCACAAGTTGCATACATTAAACGAGCATGATTGCACACATTGAAACACTCAACCATTCAATGAAGAGTGGATGGGGTTAGCTCAACCCACCTTTCTTACCCTTTTAAATGCTTAACTCTATCGTTGTAAGTGGACCTAATGTTTCAATTAAAGGAGATAGATTTATGCGAGTCACATGCACAATCAAACCTTGAACACATAAAGCAAAAGGATAAACAAGTGTGCTTCCCTGTATCAAAATAGAGAGATAAAATTTATAGAAATAAAATCATCAGACATGAAGCATAACATCTAATGGTACTGACTTGAGGATGATGATATTGTATTGGCACACATAAAGGTCTAGATCCTAATCCAAGTGACTTGAAATCTAGTTTTTCATCCATCTTGTGCCTTGTTTACAGTCTTAGTCTTCCACATAATGGTTAACTACTAAGTATCTTATGCCTTTGTTGTACTTTTTATATTTAGTAAGTTACATTATAAATATGTTTCAAACATTTACATTCAAATTTGTGTATCTTGTTATCTAAACTGATTTATAATAGTTCTATCTAATTAGGGTTAATTAATCCCATTAATCTTGATATAAAACAAAATAGTAGGTTACCTTTGAGGAAAAAAAAGGAAAAGTGCATTCTTTTTCAACTTCCTTTCTTGGCTCCTTATCCACTTTATACCAACTCTTGGGTATGTGCACATAGGGTGAATTTGAATCCTTAATACCATGCAAGGCATGTGTTCCACTTTGTGTCTGGGTATGACAATTATCACATCATCTTGATAAGCTTCCACAATTAATTATCCACTTTGTTAGTGATCATACAACCATCATAAGCCCACTTCTTACCAATTAATGTAAGGTATTATGTTTCATCGATCTTCATTTTGATGACATCAAATTCCCCTTGTAAGCTTAGATCCCCTACCTTGATTTCCACATCTTCTAGCCTTCCAATTAACTCAACCCACCCATAGTTTGCCAAACTCAATGCTACTAACTATTACTCAATGCAAGCTTGCTAATGGATTCTCAATTAGATCATGGACTCATGTTGATTTTATTCCCAAATTAAATAAAAAATCATTAGGCAACTCATAACCTACAAGTTTGATGTCCATCCCTACATCCATATCTCATGGTTTATTGGTTTTCAAATACTAAACCATCTTTTTTGTCTTCTCCTGGACCTTGGTAGTATAATCCAACATATTATGCAATAAATTTGTAATGTTTTGTAACATGTCTTCATTTGGCCACAAATTTATGAGTTTGAGAAGTCTTAATTTTTAAATTATTTGCATGATTTGGCCATAGACTGGCATTTTAATGTTTGTAGCATTTGCAATGATTCCATCCTTAGTTTTAATAGATTAAAAAAAACTAATTGTTTCATTCATTAGCATCTTATACTTCCTCTAGGTTTCGATACTTATCCTCTCACACTTCATTGATATAATTCTCTATAGACATTTCCAAAGGTTTGAGACCTTGTTCTTTATGTTGCATCCTAGAGGAAACCTATATATATACAGGTTCCTTCAGTCAGGTGTTAATCATGCTAACCTTTCACATTATTTTATCCTTCCATTTTTTTTCAAGTGCATGATAATCCTTTGTATCATGTTGGGTAAAGACTCTACAATATGCATGATGCATTTCTCTCTATGGATTACCTAGGAAATTATGAGTAACATGGTTTATTTTACTACATAAACAATAAGTTATAGGATGCCTTGGCTACTTGTTCCCTTGTCTATGACCTTGATAACCCATTGGTAACCACCCTGCGATTGAGATGATCCCCAACCTTGTTGTTGATTATGATATGCTCCATATTACCTTTGTTGAGATAAAGGTATCCAATTTGGCTAATATTTTGGAGAAGATACAGTTTGCCCTAGTTGATCTTATAAAGAATATGGCACCCATGTTGGTTGATCTTGTAGAATTCGTGGTGCCCAATCTCATTGCTAAAACATCCTAGTATCTTGCGATATTGGATTCAGTTGTTGTGGCGGTTACTACGTAGTAACTATAAATACATTCCTTATGATTTCATTTTTAAAATATTATAGTGTTTTGCATTATATGAAACTAAATGTTTATATATAAATGTAAAACTAACTCTCTCTCTCTCTCTCTCTCTCTCTCTCTCTATATATATATATATATATATATATATATATATATATATCTTCTTTGGCCCTCTTATACTCAGTTTCATGATTTTTTCCAACTAAACTGGCCATGACCGATCTAGTTCTTTATGTTTCCCTATGCTTCCTACTAAATCAATTATGATCAATTTAGTTTATTTCATGATTGTGACCTTTTCCTACTAAATCGACATGGGCAATTTAATCATTTTCATGTTTCTAACTAAATTGATCATTTTTGATCTAGTTGTTTCCCTATTTGTACTAAATCAACATGGTCAACCAAAAACTATGTTGTTCCCGATTTATGATATTGAAATGATCAAGATTGATTCCATCGACATTTTAGTTAGGCCACTTTTATAAATATGACCAATATTTAAAGGGTTTTGTAATGTCTTTTTGATAGAATAACAAGACTCATCTATTTTTCTTGCACATAAAAAGTCTACTCTAGGTACCTATAACACCTATTGTAAAGTTCCACTAGAGCCAAGGGGACAATTGATGCATCAAAAATTATAGTCAAGGTATTCGTATTCCTAATCTCTTTCTTTTATTTACTTTGGTAAATATATATATATTGCATATTTTTAGACTAGTATGTTTTTTGTCACTTCTCTCCTCGCCTGGATTATCCTCGTGCTTATATTCATCTAAGTAATTTAGGCCTATAAATGCAACCATAGTTAGATTTATTTTATCCATGCTAATGTTAGTTTTCAATACCTTTGTATACAAATACAGTCCTTATAGGTATTTAGAATTTATATCTTGTTAGTTTAGATTTTTACTATCTTGGATCTAGGTTGCCCTTGTTCATTAGGTCTTTGCATGTTGTTTCCTTAATATATCCTTGATACCCCATTTACAATAGATACTTGTTTATAGCCTTCACCCTACTTTGTGGTGCAACTTATTATATGTAGTTGGTCCTAGTATGGTCTTATCTCTTCATATACTAAATGATGTTTATGTTGTTAACCATGTTTTCCCAATAAATACTTTCCTTTTGTATTTCATCCATTATTCACAATATTGCATCTAACTTAGCATCTATTTTCACACTTCTTGAAGAATTATCTTTAAAGTCCTCAATTTTTCAACTCAAATTATGGCCATGATGGTTCTTGTTTTGTTTGGAAATTGGATTTGTGCTATTGTAAATCATATCTTACTTTGTATCCCTTCCAAAAATCAAGCTACCCTATCTACATATTCAAATGAAAAATCCACTTTATTCATCACATCCAAGAACCTATGGTCATATTCCAACACATATTCTCTTGGATTTTGATTGGTTTCCTTTAGGTTTTGGAGAGTATAGCTTGTGTGATTTTATCTTTTAAACTCTTTGAATACTCAAATTTTTACCCCATCTAGGTCTAATTTGGTATCCCCACACTTGTAGATGAATTGTAAAGATCATTCACTTGAAGCTTGTATGAATTCATATCTTTTTGTCCCATCATATTGTACTCCTTTGGCTCCCGACTTCATTTCATAAGTTAGGAGGTACTATCATGGATCAATAGATCTATCATACAATTGTAGTGTAAAAAAGTATACTATGGGAGATGACATGGTTACTATGATATGATGATTAATCATTAGCTTACTAGGTGTCATCTCCACCACATTGCTACTTCTTACGATACTCAAGGTCTGAACTATCCACTTGGGAACCTTTATTGATAGTCTTTAAGTTGAATTCTAATATTGTTAAGGTTAATATTCCCTAATTTTATCAAAACACTTATTGTCTTCTACTATTTTTTTTGAAAACTCTGGATTATTTGTTTGTTTCCACTCATTCTAATTGTGATGACATAGGGAATGTGTTCCTTCTAATTGTGATGACATAAGGAATGTGTTCCTTAAGGATGAATGAGGTAATTTAATTCCCTAACCAGACCTTTATCTATACAAATTGTTACTAAATGGATTTTTACCCCATCTAGGTCTAATTTGGTATCCCCACACTTGTAGATGAATTGTAAAGATCATTCACTTGAAGCTTCTACGAGTTCATATCTTTTTGTCCCATCATATTGTACTCCTTTGGCTCCCCACTTCATTTCATAAGTTAGGAGGTACTATTCTATATCAATATATCTGTCATACAATTGTAGTGTAAAAAATTATACTATGGGAAATGACATGGTTACTATGATATGATAATTAATCATTAGCTTACTAGGTGTCATCTCCACCACGTTGCTACTTCTTACGATACTCAAGGTCTGAAATATTCACTTGGGAACCTTTTTTGATAGACTTTAAGTTGAATTCTAATATCGTTAAGGTTAATATTTCCCTAATTTTATCAAAACACTTCTTGTCTTCTACTATTTTTTTTGAAAACTGTGGATTATTTGTTGTTTCCACTCATTCTAATTATGATGACATAGGGAATGTGTTCCTTAAGGATGAATGAGGTTATTTAATTCCCTAACCAAACCTTTATCTATATAAATTGTTAATAAATGGATTTCATTCCTTCTCAATGAAAACATTCTAAAGATCAATTTTCCTCATTAAACCACTACTGCACTACTCTATTTCTTCGACTATCTTGACATCTGTAATATTTTTATCCCTTTCCTATTCCCACTATGAAATGGACTCTATTTTTCAACCTCTTATTATGATCCCTCCAATTTTATCTGGCTCACTTCCAATGAAGGTCTCTTGGTTCTTGCAATTACCTTTTTAAACTCTTAATCATCACTTTTTGCAAACATTTCGCATAACTGTTACTATATTTTCCCCATATCTTGTACTGTCTTAACTCCACTAAACTCCACTTATATTATTTACCTATTATATATATTTTTTGCTCATTTATTAGATTTATTTTTATGGGCTTCATTTTATATCTAATAATAATAGTTCATCTCCTCTTCATTCACATTTTCATAGATCGCATCCCCATGTTGCCTTACTCTCCTACTGCTTGTTAGTTGAAATCGACACCACAACCTTCTCCACAGCCAACATTTTCACTATAATAGGGAACTTCTCTAGGAAATTTACCTCTTATGCTCCTTAAAAATAAATCATAAGCAATATCAAATGAAACATATCCTTGAACAATAAACTCAATGTAGATGATATTTATGGATTATATAACACCTCAATCTTGTACACTTGGAAAACTCAGACCGTAGTTATTCCTCTTAGTTTTTTACCTTTCCCATTTTTGTAAGTCTCTCATCTACTCTATCTTGTGTCCCTTGGCCTATATCTCTTAGTCTAACTAGTCTTATGTTGATGACCCACACCTTCTATCTTGCCTGGAATGCTTAAAATGTACTTATCTTCCACTTCCACTATGCAAGTTTTGATCCTGTACTTACTTTCCTACTCCCTAAACACTAATGTTTGAGACAGACATTATCACCGACGTTAGTGTCCTGACTCAATGCAAGTGTCCAATGCCCTAAAATCATCTATTTTGAAAATGAAATGTATCCTAATGGTCAACCTAAGTGCTTTACTATGAGTTATTACTCCAAAGGGATGTATATAAGTACAAGATCAACCTCATTCATTCCTCACCTAGAAACATGGGAAAAATACCAAGTATTCTTACCAAAGAGCATTCAATTGAACAAAGCTTCCCTTTTTCATACCAGTCATAAGTACAACACATCTACATGTATGAAGTACTAAAGGAACATCCCAAGAGCCCTATTTACCATGTTACAAGCCAGGTCATTGTTGTACTTGCTTTGCACATATTGTATGATTCACACACAATCCAATATGTAGGGGAAAACTACATCAGTTTGATGCCATCTTTAGATTATTATCCATGTAGGTAATGCTCACTAATAAATGGGTCTTTGGGGTCAGTTCGACACCATCCGCCCACTAACCAATTTTCCCCCAAGCTCATAATGAAGATGAAGAACTAGGGTTTTGTAAGTTCATAAGGAGCAACGATCCATGACCTAAATTTAAATACACTAGATCAAAGGTAAATTCAAACCCAAAAGCATCCAGATGGTTGCATCCATTTTCAATAGGTATTATATACATGACACTTGTGTTGAACCTAGATTGTAGCATCGATGTAACCGTCCTAAGCTGATGTTAGTGTCCATAACTCCAAAGATCCATAATCTTATGATTATTCTAGAATCTCATTCTAGATTATTTTGTGCATGTTCTAGATCCAATGATGTGTTAGCATCAAAACCAACTTAGCATATTACTTCTTTATCATTTCCATGCATAGATTAGTTGTACTTTCTATATTTAGCCTATACTCAACATAATAAATTCAATGTATGTTTATATATGAGTTTAGCATTTAATTGTCCTACTATAGATCTAATTATCACCCTTATGAATTATCATTTCTATATTCTTAACTGTATTATACCACCAAGGTAGGATAGCCTCTTATACAAATTTAGGGTTAAACATTTGGTTAACCTAATTCCTTTGAATGCAAATTTTTTTTATTCTTAAGGTTTTAAACCAGTTAGGGTTTCAAATTATTGTAATTTTTTCATTTCTTACTACTATTTTGCATGCAACATAGGTGTAACCTTAGATTGGGAAGTGTGCCTATTGAACACATTGAGTTTCCCCTCCCACCATATAAGATGTCTCAAACCAATGAGGGATCTCATACTTTGGATCATGATGATACCCATGTTGATAATGAAAAACATACTAATAGGGTTATCATAGAATAAGATTGTGATAATTAAAACCATGAAACAAATGAAAATGATAAAATATACCATGATTTAGTGCAAACAATTGCATTATTTCATGAGCATGTTCGACAAAACCCTAAAGATATTGATAAGATCTTAAAAAAAATACTTGAAGCAAAAATTTACAAAACTATAGTTGAAACATCCCTCCCTTTGAACACATTATAACATAATACATCTAGTGGGGGCATGGGTTATGTGTTCAAACCTTTGTTTCCAAAAACTACTATTGCTACGTCTATCATGGAATTACGAATTATTTCAACACAAATACCAATTTCAATGCCTATTAATATGCAAAACATGTTTACATCCCCTTTGGTGACTACTCAAATTGCCAATCTAAATCCCACTAGGTCTACCATTCAAACACTCCTTTAAGTTATAAAGACATTGGAGGACAAGGTTACAAACATTGAACAAAATGCTTTAAAATCCCCTCATGATATAAATTCACAAGATGTGCTGCATAACCCTCTTACACTTGAGATCTATTTGCACCCTTTGCCAATTGGAATTGTTGTACCTAAGTTCACATTTTATGATGGCAAGGGTGATCATGAATAACATCTTCGAACCCTTTATGTGACATACCTTGACTATGCCTCCAATGATAAAATTATGACCAAATTATCTCTAAGAAGCCTCAAGGACTATGCTTTTGAGGTGGTTCTATGATTTACCTCTCCAATTCATGAAAGAATTCAAATCTCGTGCATACCAATTTTTAGCACACTTTTCCATTAATATTTTCTAAAAGGTTTCCTATGCTCAAATTACAAAAATTAAACAAGGAACCAATGGACCTATCAATGAATGTGTCTTGAGATATAAGACATTACTAGTTAACATGACCAATCTTCTGGCATATAAGGAGTTGAAAGACATATTCAAATAATTTTTTCTCGCTATGTTGCATGAGTCCATTATTTTTAAGAAGTTCAAATCTTTCAATGACTTATGCCATGTTGTACAGGACCATGAAATGAAGCTTATGTCGTTAATAAGCTCAAGTATGTAGTAAACACACCAACTACATCTACATCTAGTACCAAATTTATAATCAAATGAAGATAGAAGGTAAAACCTTTTGAGCCTAAAAAAGAAACAACCACCATAAATAACGTAATTTCACAGCAATCCAATCAACTTGTCTTACCCAAATGCATCAAGGAGACAATTTACACATTTACCTGAGTCTCCGTCTTCATTACTCCCATGGTTACTAGAGTGTTGACGTATATCTCTCCCTTGTCCTATCAAGGTTGATATGAGTTGACCTCTACCCAAAGGATATGATGTGAATGCTTATTGTGATTATCATCAAGGATTAGATCACTCTACAAGGAAATGATTTACCTTTAAGCACAAGATCAAAGATATTGTTGATGACCAAGACCTTATATTTGAGGATCATCCAAAGGAATTAGGCTCATAACTTGATGATCACTATAAACAAAAAACATTTAATAATCCCTTGTAAGACCATTATAAGAAGAACCTATAAGTGCAAATGGCATATAACACACATCCTCCCCGACATGTTATAGACACCCACTAGATGGGATTATTGGTACTTTCACACAATATATACCTCCTATGGTTTAGAGACCCTCTATTACTTTTGATGACAACGAGATTAAGAATGATGACTATAATCTTTGTTATTCATTCATTTGAACATACCTTAATAAACATCCTATACACAGTGTTATGATTAATAATGGTGCAAGAGAGAATGTTTGTACCATGATATTACTTACACACTTAGGTTATACTCATAATGATTTACATCCTTCTACTATATTGGTTAGAGCATTCGATGGGACCTTCCAAAAGGTTCTTGGTGAGATTGACCTACCTTTATAGGTCAATCCTACACATGTGGTTACTACATTTTTAGTGATACCTTCCACGTGAATCTTTGATATGTTATTGGGAAGACCTTGAATCCATACACCTTGAGTATCACCTTCTATAATGCATGGATGTGTAAAATACATTCATGCCAATTGAGTAATTACAATTTCTAAAATTCCATATGGGCATCCTCTTGAACAGTAAAAATATATACCAAGACAGTTAATTACTAAGCCTACTAGGGCTCTGTTGACGCAGTGGATTGCACCCTTGACAGGAGACTGAGCTCTTGTCTTCCACGCATCACAATGGAAACTCCCCTCTTGCCTGTGGGTCTGGTAAAACTGGGGGGAGACTCTCTAGATAAGGGCTAGCTCCCTTTGATGTATCTCTGTGGTCCTAGATTTCTTACTGCTAACAATGGGGGGGTGAAAAGAGAGAAGGATGTTGAAAAATAAAACCTAAACTAAAACGGTGATACACCAAAAAGTTGATCTACTTAGATTGAGTCTACACTTTCCACCAAGAACAAGCTGCTATACACTTCATTTGATACGATAAATTCTTCTACATTAGTGAGCTAGGGGTCCGATGGAGATACAGGGAGGAAGAACTACCAGAGGCATTTTAAGACACACTTTGGCAGCCTATTCACATGTGCCTATATTCCTACTATGGACACTTTTGGCTAACCTGCAAAAGAAGAACTCACAATACACTAGATATGCTGGAATCGTCATGTGAAAGCATAAGGAAAATGACTTAACACAAAACAAAAACATAGACATATACGAAAGTGTAAGCTCAAATAGAGGTAAAAATGTTATGTCTTGATTCAAGGTAAAATCCGGCAGAGCTCTGCCTTACAAGCCAAGAGATCCCTTTGTCAAAATGATAAGTTTTTCATATATAGAGGAAGAAAGAGGCCTTTTAACACCCTTTTACAAATGGCCCATGTGCATTCTGAGCATTGGGAAGCGGAAGCCGCTTGATAGATAATGATGTGTTGGCTCTTGTTTTGATTTTAGGCATTTAAGATATATTAAATGTCATATGTAAAATTATGGGCCATGTTGTTTGTCTGCAAACAAGACTGCTCCTTCAAGGCATTCACGCGGCTTGTCTACTCATCAATGCAAAGTGAAGAAAAATGGGTTACGCTGTTCATTGTTCATGCCTCTTGATGACCAATTGGCAGATACTGTGACAATCTTTGGAGTAACTCTTTGAGTCGACACCTTCCTTTGCCACTTGGATTGTTTTGTCTGTTTCTGCACTTGGCTCTTTTGCCACTTCCTGGCTTTGTCTTTGCTGGCTCCTTCATCCTTCGAGGGCTATCTTCTGCTAATTCTTTAGCTCTTTAGACTCCCTCCTCGATGATTTCTTCCTTCGGGATTTAAGCCTTTGAATTCCTTTGGGTTCACGCCTTTCATTAAAAAACCAACAATTATTTCATTTCTGCAAAGTTGACATTTACGCACCCATCGCCATTTGGTCAATTCCATCGGCCTTTTCTTTGATCCCTTTGTAAGTGTTCCCTGCCCTCCACAAGGGCACTCATCCTTCACGCTTTGGGAGACTCCCTTGAACTAACCGATTGAACCAACAATTGGTTCAATGGTTCAATACTGTGTTCTACTCATTCATTTGATTGCTTGAACCAACCGCTTGAACCAACTGATTGAATCGACCGATTGAACCAAACACTTGAACCAAGCGCTTGAACCAAAAATGGTTCAACAGTTCAACGGTTCAATATTTCTAAGTTCAAAGTGATTGAACCAAGCGCTTGAACCAACCACTTGTGTTAGGTTGTGGAGCTAAAAGCTTCACTGATGTAGACACGGAGGAGGTTGCAGGAGAGTTGCTGAGTGTCAGAGACACCGGCGTCGGTCAGGCCAACCGACGTCGGCAGGATAGGGCAGGAAGGCAACCGACGTCGGTCAGAGATCGGCCGGCGTCGGCGACCCCCAGGTGGACAGGGACCGGCGTCGGTCACCTGTGTGGTTCGACTGCGAGTTAATTACGGGGAGTTGGTTGACGAACCAAGTGTTTGCATGATGAGTGCTAATTTTAGACTCATAGCTGCGAATCTAATTATTGTAATTAGATGTCTAATTATTGTTTGATGAGATCTATATAATAGACTCATGGTTGTATTGGAAAAGTGTTCTAGTTTGAGTTGAGCAAAGTTTGTTCCTTCTATGTGTGAGGTGAGCAAGGGTGTTCCTCCTAGTTCCACAGTACCAGGTGTAGGTGCTGATTTTGGAGAATCAGCTGGATTCTTCAGGAGTGTAGGATCTTGGTCACAGTTGCATGGCCTATATAGGAGATCTACATGGTAAGATCGTTGATCTGCAGGTGTATGTGTGTGCAAGGTCAAGGTTCACAGGTGAGCAGAACCGTTGTTTGATTTGCAGGTGTGCAAGATCATATAGACAGCAACACAACAGGGAGCAGTATCAAGCAGGATCTACTTGGAGTACAGGTGTGTACTCGGATAGAGCAAGACAGGAAGGCAAGGGAGTTCCTTCCATAAGTATGGTCTGTTGAAGTGCAGGTTATTGCAGGTTCATGGGAGATCTACTTGAAGTACCTTGAGTACTTGCTGAGTACGTGGAGTACTTGTGGAGTGCGTGGAGAACTTGTGTTGTGCGTGGAGCACGGGAGGTGAACACCAACTCTGTATTTGAGTTGGGTGTTGGGATCTGAGAGGGAGAGCTTTAGGGAGAAGAATTACTGTTCACTTGAGGTGTGGGAAACCTCTGTAAGGTGGTGGAGAAGATGTGGGATATTCTCTATTGTATTCTTTTCTGTATAGAGTGTTAATACAAGTTGTGTATTGTCTCTCATATGCTGTGTTATTCTGAATTCTAGTTACTTGGTGAATCTGGTTATTTTCGCATATTATAGTTGCTTGGTATTTGGTAATCAATTGTATGCTTCCGGTGTTTCGCATCCTAACAAGTGGTATCAGAGCCTTGGTTGTAGGTTCTTGAGCTTGATACCAACAAGTGGTATCAGAGCTAAGGTTGCAGGAAGCAGGGTTGTGTTTGGTTACAGGGCACTCTCAAGGGTTTCTGATCGAGTGGGAGTAGAGCAATGGCAGATGAAAGTAAGCTAAGAATGGAGGAGTTGAAAAGCACAGACGGTCACTCACGGTCTGATGGAAAGAAAGAGCAGGTAAAAGAACATTGTTGGTCGGTAGCAGATCAGCATGAAGAAACTGAAGATACAGATGTTGCAGGTGTTGTTGCACAGGATGTGTTTGTAGGTTTCTTGGATAAAGTTGAATCTTGGATAAAAGGTAGAGGAGCTGGTGAGCCTTGCCAAAGAATTGGCAAAGGAGAAGTGAAGCTGAAATTGCAGGCGGCCAACAAACAGGTGTTGACGAAGGTCATGCAGGTCCTAGGTTTGGAGATATGTATAATTTCTTCAGAAAGATTGGGTGATGAGAGATGCACAAGAACTCTCACAGCGGTAGCACTTGAATTAGCTGGTGGTAAGAAAATAGGTATACTTTATCTACTTGTTTATATTACTGATTCTTCTTCTTTTGTGGAGACGTGGCTTCGTAGGCTTGGTCACATGAGCAGGAAGGAGATGCATGTTCTTAAGCAAAAGACAGATATATTTGACAGGCTTAAGAACTGGAAAGCCTTGGTGTTCTTGGAGGAGATGGCAGACAGAGTTCAGTGGATGGTGCTGGATACTTCTGAGCAGAGCAGTTTGGACATGGGTTTTGATTCAAAGAAGCTCGCGGGTAAAAAGTCATCACTCACAGGCGAACACAGGTACCGGCGTCGGTCAAGAGGAACCGGCGTCGAACAGACAGATGTCGATGTCGGTCATGTGCAGACCAAAGTCGGCGATGTCGGGCAGGGTAAGACCGACGTCGGTCATGGGACCGACGTCGGCAGTATGTAAGACCGATGTCGATCAGGAGGACCGACGTCGGCAGCAGGGACACCAGCGCTTGCAGGTTGGTAGTCAGGGACAGACGCATGGAAATCGACGTCGATCGGATGCAGACTGTGGGGTGACCGAGGTCGGTCACTGTAACGAATTTTGGGTGGACAGCATGTTGTCAAGGAGTCTCAAACACCCATACGGAGGACTGAAGGTGTAAGTAGGCCCTCAAATTCGTGTTCCTCTTCTTCATACTTGTTGCTGACTATAGAGCAGGAAGGATCCAGGAAACAAGTGGGAGCTAGGCAGGGATATGATGCAGAACCAAACGGGAGTTTTGGTAGGTTTGCCAGCTGGAAGAAAGCACAGAGACGAATGGATTCCTTAGTAGAAGAATAGAGAGAACGGATACGTGAGACGGAAGACCAGGTATATGGTCTTGTGGAGCTGCAGGACAGTGGTACAGGTTTTGACAGGTGGATGACGAAGCATTCCTTCAGTCAGTGTCAGGTAACTACTGTGGTTTGTCTTACCAGGTGGATGATGAGTCATGACATCATTCTGTTGCTGTATGTGGATAGTATGCTAGCTAGCAGGGGTGTACATACAGGGTTTTGCTGAGCTAAGGGTAAGATTAGTTAAGTGTCATGTCATGAGGAGTTTGGAGCAGCGAAATTCTTTGACATGGGAGGCATGGAGATCACAGGTTGATTTTGTCTCGAGTGGGAGTTGATGTGAATCAAGTGTTGGCGAGGTTCGGGATGCAGAATCGGAGCACACTAAGGGCTGGACAGGTACAGTGTCCGAAATCACATGAGGTCTGGTATAGACCTGAGTATTCCCATGCAGTGGGAGCTGTCAGAGTTAGGAGCCAATTCGGGGAAGTGGGTTCTCCAGTTTTTGAGAGGGACCGGCAGCAGGTGTTGCTATGCAGGGTCAGGACTTCACTACAGGTGTTGTAGGTTCGGATGTGGCAGGGTACTCGGATGACAGGTGGTACACCACGGGATGTGTGGTGGGTTGTCTTCAGGTGGGAGCTTGAAGAGGGATACAAACCAAGAAACAGATTAGACGGAGTACAGGTACAGGTACAGTGCAGCTGTTTATCTCCAAGTGGGAGATTGTTAGGTTGTGGAGCTAAAAGCTTCACTGATGCAGACACGGAGGAGGTTGCAGGAGAGTTGCTGAGTGTCAGAGACACCGGCGTCGGTCAGGCCAACCGACGTTGGCAGGATAGGGCAGGAAGGCAACCGACGTCGATCAGAGATCGACCGGCGTCGGCGACCCCCAGGCGGACAGGGACCGACGTCGGTCACCTGTGTGGTTCGACTGCGAGTTAATTACGGGTAGTTGGTTGACGAACCAAGTGTTTGCATGATGAGTGCTAATTTTAGACTCATAGCTGCGGATCTAATTATTGTAATTAGATGTCTAATTATTGTTTGATGAGATCTATATAATAGACTCATGGTTGTATTGGAAAAGTGTTCTAGTTTGAGTTGAGCAAAGTTTGTTCCTTCTGTGTGTGAGGTGAGCAAGGGTGTTCCTCCTAGTTCCACAGTACCAGGTGTAGGTGCTGGTTTTGGAGAGTCAGCTGGATTCTTCAAGAGTGTAGGATCTTGGTCACAGTTGCATGGCCTATATAAGAGATCTACATGGTAAGTAAGATCGTTGATCTGCAGGTGTATGTGTGTGCAAGGTCAAGGTTCACAGGTGAGCAGAACCGTTGTTTGATTTACAGGTGTGCAAGATCATATAGACAGCAACACAACAGGGAGCAGTATCAGGCAGGATCTACTTGGAGTACAGGTGTGTACTCGGATAGAGCAAGACAGGAAGGCAAGGGAGTTCCTTCCATAAGTATGGTCTGTTGAAGTGCAGGTTATTGCAGGTTCATGGGAGATCTACTTGAAGTACCTTGAGTACTTGCTGAGTACGTGGAGTACTTGTGGAGTGCGTGGAGCACTTGTGTTGTGCGTGGAGCACGGGAGGTGAACACCAACTCTGTATTTGAGTTGGGTGTTGGGACCTGAGAGGGAGAGCTTTGGGGAGAAGAATTACTGTTCACTTGAGGTGTGGGAAACCTCTGTAAGGTGGTGGAGAAGATGTGGGATATTCTCTATTGTATTCTTTTCTGTATAAAGTGTTAATACAAGTTGTGTATTGTCTCTCATATGCTGTGTTATTCTGAAGTCTAGTTACTTGGTGAATCTGGTTATTTTCGCATATTATAGTTGCTTGGTATTTGGTAATCAATTGTATGCTTCTGGTGTTTCGCATCCTGACAACTTGAACCAATTGCTTGAACCAATAATGGTTCAACAGTTCAATGGTTCAATAGTTCAATATTTCCAAGTTTAAAGTGATTGAACCAAATATTTGAACCAATCCATTAAACCAAGCCTTTGAACCAAGCCGATGAACCAAGCCATTGAACCAAACCGTTGAACCAAGCCAATGAACCAAGTCATTGAACTAAGCCATTAAACCAAGCCGTTAAACCAAGCCTTTGAACCAAGCCGATGAACCAAACCTTTGAACCAAGTCGATGAACCAAACTGTTGAACCAAGCCCTTGAACCAAAACTTTGAACCAACAATGGTTCAAAGTTCAAGTTCAAAGTTCTTGGAAAGCTCATGGCATTAGACCCCGACGTCGAACCATTGAATTGGTTCCTCTTTTTGCTGAAAGACTTGTGCAACCAAATTTGAATTGGCTCAGAACAACAGGGGAAGAAGGAGACCAATTTTGGCCTACAGGGCCAAAATGGTCAACAAAATGGTGATTCCCAAGGGAAGCATGCCTACTATGCTTAGAAACCAATTGCCTTAAAGTCCATTAGGCACAGAGTCAGAACGCAACTTGAAAAAAGTTAGCAACAGCCCCGATGGATCCAAGAATCAATCATGAAGCTTTTACCCCAAACACAAAGGAAACACACACACAAGGCTAAAAACACTACGTGTGCAAACATCACCTAGGGAAAATAGGGAAATAAAACTGAAAGCAAACTACTATATACAGCTAACCAGGGATATTTGCCTCCCTCCTAGATCAAAGAGAAAACTTCTTAAGTCTCCTTCATGGCAAGGAAACTTATGGTGCCAGACAAGTGGCTGAATGGAATGGAGATTTGGTGACCTACTCCTCTTTCCTGCCACATCGATTGGCTTACATCCGAGTGGTTCAGAGTCAAACATGCTCCCAACATATATGTACTCTTCTTGTTCTTGGAAGGTTGTCGAATGTTGGCATGTTTTACCAAGAAATCATTGGCTATTGGCTCATCACCATAAGCCCTTTGATATGCATTGCTCCTTTAACATGCATCATGGTTTGACCCGTTCCCTTCTGCTTTATTGAAGACCCTGTCAAACTCACCTTCTACTCCTTCATGGCTTTCTTGAAGAAGGGTGATTGTTTTAATGTCTGAAATGGAATCACGGACTGATTGCTCATCCCACAGAACATCACCTTCTTGTTCAAGGCTCTCTTCTTCAAAGCTGTTCTCAAGATAGATAGGCTTCTCCTTTTCCTACTCAAGGATCAGAGTCTCTAGTTGTCCAAAGACATCCACATGATCCTCCTCCAACTTAGGCTCCATGGCATGGTCATCCTCCTCATCAAAGCAACAAGGAAGTTCATCAAACAAGGGAGGAAAGAGCTCACCATGCTTACGTTCCCCTTCATATTGCTGGAACATCTGCATGTATGCATGACTTGTGTCTTCTCCATTGTTGATGATGTCTTCAAAAGGAACATCCATGAGGATTCCTTCCTCATTGGCATCCATGAGAGCTTCTTGATCAACTGCAAATTGGATCCTCTCTTCTTCACTTGCCTCTTTCAAAATAGGTTCCTCCTTAATGACTTCGAAAATATCATCTTCAGATTCACCAACCTCTTAAAAGGATAAATCTGAAAGCTTGCAGCCCTTTTGCATACTTATTTGAGTCCCAATGCTGCCTTCTCCACCCTTAGTCAGCTCATAGACTCCTTGAAGAGGAGTGCAGCCTGCCCCAATGACTTCAAATGAATCATTCAAAACATGAACAAGAGATTGTCCATGCTTCTCCATGACATCTATGGTGATCTCCTTCTCATCTGTACTCATGGGGTCTCCCTGATCAGTCATGAACTGAGTATACTCCTCTTTACTTACCCCTTTCAAAACAGGTTCCTCCTTGAGAAGGGGTGAAGTGGAAGGCTGACAGACGAACTCATGTGGAAGAGGAGGCAGTCCTTGAGCTAGAATCGAATGATTCTCCTCCTTCCATTTGGCCAGCACTTCATCTATATCAAATGTGGCTTGATAACTCTGTTGGAGGGGTGTAGATGGGGTGTGTTCAAATGTAGGATCTTCTGCTTGATCTAAACCATCCATCACACTTTGGTTGAGGAACCTCATTCTGGATTCTAATTCTACAATTTTCCTAGCTATATTCTCTTGGAAGAGCCTTTCTTGGAGGTCACAAGCATCATCATGATGAGTAGGAGCAGCTTCGTCTTCTTCAAGGTTTTGAGCAAAAACTTGCTTTTCCTCCTTCTTGCCCCATGATTCCACTATTTGCTTCCAACTCATGACCTTGGGATTGGGACTTTTTCCTTGTGAACAGGCAAGAACTTTATCCTCTTCAAGGTCCTGAGCTAGTTCATGATATTCCCTCTTCCAACTTGGAATCTTGACATCATGTTGAGAGACCTAAGGAAGTTGATGAAGACTAGGAAGGGTCTGCTCATGCACAAGAACAAATTCCTGAAGAGAGATGTGCTGGTTCATGGTATTTCCTTCAAAAGAGGATTCACAATCTAAGTAATTGAGAAGGTTCATCTCCATGGGGGGTTGCTCTAGTTCCCTTTGATGCTGAAAAGCTAGGTGCAAGGGATTAAGAGCAAGATTGATTAATGCATCAGATGAGCTAGAGTGAGCAAGTGTTATCTGGTAGAAAGGATTTGGTGCACAAGAGGGGGCTTTCTTTAGAATAGGAAGGGGCACACAAGGCTGACTGCCTTGAATGAATGGACTCTTCCATTTTGCTACCTCCTCCTCCATGGATTGCAAGGCCTAAGCCTGCCTAAAAAAACACTCCTCCTTGTACATAAGCTCTTGCTGATATCTATACTGCTCATCCAATCTGTCTATCTCCATCACTTGCTTCTCAAACTCCAGCGTTACTTCCCTTATTGTTGAAGGGCAACTAGGAGAGCTGCTTGAGGTGATTCCATGAACAACTTGAGCTTGATCATAGTTAAATGAAGGAATAAAAGGCCCATTTTGCTGAGCAGTGGGATTATACATACAAAAAATGTGATTTCTTGATGGCACCATAATTGCTTAACTAGATGATTCAACTCAGAGTCGCCATTGGTGTTAATGAAAAAGCCTCCAAACATATACACACAAAACACACACACACGTTTATATATATATACACACACACACACACACACACACACACACACACACACATATATACAAGATCAACCCTCATTCATTCTTCACTTAGCAGCACGAGAACAATACCAAGTATTCTTACCAAAGAGTATGTAAAGAGAATTCAATTGAACAAAGCTTCCCTATTTCTATACCAGTCATAAGTACAACACATCTACAGGTCTAAAGTATTAAAGGTGTAGCCCAAGTGCTTGATTTGCCAAGTTACAAGATAGGTCATTGTTGTACTTGATTTGCACATATTGTATGATTTACACATAAGCCAATAGGTAGGGGAGAATTGCATCAGTCTGAGGCCCTCTTTGGAGTATTGGCTATGTAGGTAGTGCTCACCGATAGAGGCATATTTAAGGTCAGCTTGACACTGTGTGCCCACTAACCCTTTTTGCCCCAAGGTCATAATGAAGATGAAGAACTAGGGCTTTGCAAGGTCATGACGAGTGATAGTCCATGACCCAGATCTAAATGCATTGGAGCGAGGTGAATTCAAACCCAAAATCATCTAAGTGGTCTCATCCCTTTTCAACATGTATTCTATATTGTACATTTGTATCAAACCCAAATAGTAGCATCGAGGCAAACATCCTAGGCTGGCGTTAGTGTCTAGAGCTCTAGAAGTGGTCAGATCCAAAATTTGATGACTATTCTAGAATATCCTTCCATATTATTCTCTACCTGTTCTAGATCCATCATTGTGTTATCATTAAAACCAACTAAGTATATTACTTCTATGTCATTTCCATGCATAATTTAGTTGTACTTTCTATATTTAGCCTATACTTAACTAAATAAATTTAGTGTATGTTTATATATGAGTTTAACATTTGATTGACATGTTGTAGATCTAATTATCACCCTTGTGCATTGTCATTTATATATTATTAACCCTATTATACCACCAAAGTAGAATAACCTCTTATCTAAATCTAGGGTTAAACACTCCTAGACATAACCATCAACAATAATCTTCACCCAATGGTCAACATACCACATCTAATCAGTGTAAAAATTTAATGTGAGTTATTACACCAATATATATATACATACACACACACACACATATATAAACACACACACACACATATACATATATATACATATACACACATATATATATGTACACACATATATATGTATGTATATACATGTGTGTGTATATGTATATATTATATATACATATATATACACACATGTACATATATATATATATATATGTACACACAGACATATACATATACACACACACATACATATATATATATATATATATATATACATATATATATATATATATACACTCATATATGTGTATATGTATGTGTATGTGTGTGTATATATATATATATCTAGACACACACACATACACACATATATACAAGATCAACCCTCATTCATTCTTCACCTAGCAACACGAGAACAATACCAAGTATTCTTACCAAAGAGTATGTAAAGAGAATTCAATTGAACAAAGCTTCCCTATTTCCATACCAGTCATAAGTACAACACATCTATAGGCCTAAAGTATTAAAGGAGTAGCCCAAGAGCCTGATTTGCCAAGTTACAAGATAGGTCACTATTGTACTTGATTTACACATATTGTATGATTTACACATAAGCCAATAGGTAGGGGAGAACTGCATCAGTCTGAGGCCCTCTTCGAAGTATTGGCTATGTAGGTAGTGCTCATCGATAGAGGCATATTTAAGGTCAGCTTGACACTATGTGCCCACTAACCCTTTTTGCCCTAAGGTTATAATGAAGATGAAGAACTAGGGCTTTGCAAGTTCATGATGAGTGATAGTCCATGACCCAGATCTAAATGCACTGGAGCGAAGGTAAATTCAAACCCAAAATCATCTAAGTGGTCTCATCCCTTTTCAACATGTATTCTATATTGGACATTTGTATCAATCCCAAATAGTAGCATCAATGCAAACGTCCTAAGTTGACGTTAGTGTCTAGAGCTCTAGAACTGGTCAGATCCAAAATTTGATGACTATTCTAGAATCTCCTTCCATATTATTTTCTACCTATTCTAGATCCATCATTGTGTTATCATTAGAACCAACTAAGTATATTACTTCTATGTCATTTCCATGCATAATTTAGTTGTACTTTCTATATTTAGCCTATACTTAACTAAATAAATTTAGTGTATGTTTATATATGAGTTTAGCATTTGATTGATATGTTGTAGATTTAATTATCACCCTTGTGCATTGTCATTTATATATTATTAACCCTATTATACCACCAAAGTAGAATAACCTCTTATCTAAATCTAGGGTTAAACACTCGTAGACATAACCATGAACAATAATCTTCACCCAATGGTCAACATACCATATCTAATCAGTGTAAAAATTTCATAGTTTTTTCACTTTCTTTCATTCAATATTCACCATTTTGTGAGGCCGAAAATAACCATATTACAACTTTGACAACCATGTTATTAATAACTTTAGAAGTTCGCACCAAAATATTTCACTTATATCACCATTTATGTGCTTGGTAATTATTTATTTGTATAGGGACCCATATTATAGCAGATTTTTCCTCATAAAACTTATTCATCCTCTCCTCTAGCTATATTTTGATGTCTTTCTGACTTGGTAACTTCTTAGCACCCTACGGGTTGTGGCAACAAAACTATTGTTGGCAACGACCCCTCAAAATCCTTATCATAACATGCTAAAGTTATAGTCTATTAGAAGTTATCTAAAGTTGAAAGATAAAAGGGGTGACAACACATATTCACTAACTGCCTTAGCTCAGCTAAAACTTAATTATCACCATATTTCATTCACATTGTGATGCAAAACCTAGATAATAGAGACATGTGAAATATTCACATACTTGTTCATAATGGAACTAAACACAACAATAAAATGTGAGATAAATCCACACACACACATGCACAATGTATATTAGCTAGGGATACATCACAAAAAAACATAACGATCTTCTTCTTTCTAACTACTCCTAATAAACTTAAAATAATGAACCAACTTCTCACTGTATGACTATATACTATTTATAGTCTATGTGACTCTTTGACTTCTTAACTCTTCCTTTCTTCTTCCTTTAAGTTTGAGGAAATGTTAAACATTTTGTTTTTATTATCCATATACATCATTGGCTACAAAATATACACATATCAAACTAGAACTATCCAAAATTCCCCATGACTTACTATTCACAATCCCTTACTAAGAATGTGCCATTTACCTAAAACATGTCTATAGTTGCGAGGCCTCAAAATTTCCAGTGTTTGGTTTTGGGGAGGATCTATGTTCATGTTGATTTTTTGGGGTTGGATTTATCTTGTTTTTGCAACATGTCTTACACTCTGAGATTATGATGACTATCTTTTGATTTCCCAACAACGAAGATACAATTATAATCCCTTGCTTTGTAATTATTATTTTAGATTTAGATTAATTAATTATGGTTGCTTTGTTGTTTTGTATATAATTAGGCTTGACTGAATGCTTATAGATAGTTGTATTGCATTTTAATGTAAAACCCATTTATATATGTTATATTAGACTACTTGAAGAAAAGAGAAGGCTTGGAGACCAACATATAACCTATAAAGGAGAAAAGAAAAAAAATATACAAAACAAAGGGGACATCCATAAAATAAAAAAACCAAATAAATGGATAGGTGGGATATTAGCTTCAATGAATGTCCAAACACTAAGTAAGAAAAAAAATTGTGGGAAAGAAAAATTCAAAAAAGCAACATGGAAAAAGAACATAAGAAGGAAACAATGACATTAACTTAGTGAATTCAAGTCACTTACGAACATCATAAGATGACGTACACAGGGATATAAATTATTAGAGGGAGGAGATGCTTATGTTACAAATAAGAACTTATTCACTCACCAATGTGCGAGACACATTTTGATGTGATGACATTTGAGGAAGAATGAGAAGAGAGAACATGTACAATGTACCATAAGAGCATTAGAAATAAATAAATACTATGTCATTGAATGATCATATATGGATACCTTAAGGTAGGCCCCATGTTAAATCTGATTGAAGATATAAGAATAAAAATATAGAATGATGATAATTTTTTTAAATAATATCTGCGACACCAAGTAATAAATAAGACCATAAGCTATATCAATGATGTTCTGCACATAAACAATCACTTAAGACAAGGGCTCTCGAATTACATTTGTGATCATAAATTTATTTATTTTTTAATGTTGGATCTTCTACAATAAATTTTTATCAAAAAGTTAGTTGTTATAACTAATCTCAATTCTTTAAACATGGTGATTAGACTGTCAACTTTCAAGTAGTTGGCATACTTGATTCAAATGTCATTATAAGCCGAACACTCTATGATTCAGTGCCATTCCATCTCCACCAACCCCAAAGTATACTAATAGGCATGCTTTCTTTTCATAATCTTCATTATGTATTGTACACTTGTTAATTTCACACCCAATATGATATATACCGGTCCCTAATTGAACTATCAACATTATCCTTCCAATTTATTTATGCTTTTATATAGATTCTTTGTTCACAACCATAAGAAGAATTGACAAGTTATCCTAAGTCGAATGAAGTTGTTTGGCTCATAAAGACCCTACCAAGAATTCGTTCATATAAATGTAATGCCCGACACCAAAAAAAATATGAAATGAATTTAAGCCACTAATATCTCTATGGAAAATTCACCCCTCATATTTTAATATAGAAGCTATAAGTTTTAAACATATTACACAAAGAGCATAATGTTTATGGAAGCATCTAAAAATACAAAACTATTAGCAGCAACATGATGTTGATAGCAGATAAAAGTATTCATAAACATAAATACAATTCATGCACTTTGTAAGCACTAATAGCCGTCAATCATTATACAATATATTTTTCAATCCTTGACCAACATGCATTTTTTTTTTACCTAACAATTGCTTCACTTCAATTTTAATTTGTTGAATCTGGAATGCCATCGTTGAGTTTTTCTCCAAATCCCCCTAAAGCTGAAAAAAAGATAAACAATGCTAAGAAAAACTTTATAGTAAATCTTTAAAATTCTTGTATCATGATGAACAGAAGATTTAGAGAAGGCTGCCAAACATTTATTCTTTCATATTTGCAATAAAATAACCTGTCTAATGGAATCCTTAACAATATTTTTATTCATGCATATCCCTAGAAGTGCTTATTTTTAGTTAAGTTTATGATTAAATATAACAGGCAAGTTAAAGAAAATGGTCTTCCATTATTTTTTAACATATGCATAGTCCCAAAACACATGTTTTAAGTCCTCTCTTGAATGATAAAATGGGCAATTGAAAGGTTGGATCATGATGCCTTTCAATCTATCTCCTATAGGTAGTTTATAATGTAGGATTTTCTAGGCCATGATTTAAGCATCTACACCAGCTTTAGATTTCCAAATTTGTGTGCTCAAGTTGGACCAAAGCCTTTCACTAATCTGACATTTCCATTTGAGATTCAATCGAGGACTTAAAAGAACGTTAGGCAAAAGATGAATATAAAATTTCTTCAAGGGAAAAGAATTGAAATGATAATGCACTAACCATCTCCAATCTTTCAAAATACTGCATGGAACAGGGGTACACATTTTCATAGACAGCTCCACGAACCAAAGACTGCACAAAAGTGATATACTATTTAACTTGGTTGTTCATTCCAAACTATCTTTGAAGATTATGCCATGGAGTCTAGTTCAATAAAGAAAAATCCCACATGTTGCCAAACTGTCGCACTCCTTTTTTAAACAACTAATATGTCTGTTTATGGAAGGTAATGGCAATAGATTTATCTTGATATTGAATGAGTTTATTCCACCATATGGATGAGGATGTAAAATTGAAACCACACTATAAAGAGACTTATCTCTATTTTAAAAATTGACAAACATGCTGCTAGGATTTTCAAATGGATTGCCAACGAGAAGCTCTAATTTTGAAAAAGGGTGTAAGAAGAATCTTATCCCACCAATTAATGGCTTGCCATTTACCATGAACAGAAGTAGAATTGATTTTATGCCAGACCAATATCTTCCAAGGTTCATCACCCTGATTGGCTCTAACGATCCACTTAGTTGATAAACAAATCCCTTGGGTTTTGGGATCAACAATTCCCAAACCACCTTTGTTCTTTAATTGTATGCAGTTTGCCCAGGAAGTATACTTAAACCCAAACTCACCAGCCCATTTGGTCCAAAGAAATTGCCAAATAATTTTGTTCAAGTCTTCATAGCTTTTGTTGGAGGGCATCCAGCACGAGGAGTAATATACATGCGAAGCAATGAAAATTTTATTAACAACTTGGATTCTTCTAGCTAATGAAAGAAACTTGTTACCCCAATTAAATTTTTTGTTCTTGAGTCTATTAATAAACTAGTTCCACATATCTGACAGGGAAACTCCTATTCCGAATGGTATACTAAGATACTTGGTAATCTTTCCATGTTTTATTTGTCTCCATTATGTAGGTATCCGATGTGGTACAGGCCCAAAATGTGTCATCAAAAACTTAGTTTTATTATGAGCCAACTGTGATCTTGACACTAAACAATATAAATTAATAGATCCAGGGTATTACTAATTTTGATTTAGAATTTTCTAGAAAAAGCAAATTGTCATTAGTAAAATGATAATTAATAATAGTCATATTCCCAGGACTTGAAATCCCTACTATAAGCTACAACTGATTGGCTTTTTGTAAAAGATACCCTAAGGCATCAGCAATAAGAACATATAAGAAAGGTGATAAAGGACATCCCTGTCTACTGGATCGCTAAAGAGGAAAGGAATCAGTAATAGACTCATTGACAACAATTTGAGCACTAGCATCATTAAATAACATTTGAACATGTGATCTAATTTTGGGGCCAAAACTCAACCATTGAAGCATTTTAAGGATAAAACTCCATCAAATTCTATCATATGCCTTATCAAAATCTAGCTTGCTCAATAAAGCATCTTGTCCTGATTGTTGAGTCCATTCACAAGTTTCACGGGTTAAGATAAGATTATCCAAAATATATCCACCTCCAAGAAAACTAGTTTGCTTTGTCCTAACAATATTTTGCACTACAATTTTGATCCGAAGGTCCAACACTTTAGCTATGATCTTATAGATTGTATTAAGTAATGTAATCAGTCTCCAACCAAAAATAGTGTCTTCATTTTTCCCTTTAGGTAGGAGCTTGATTAAGCATCTATTAATGTTAGGACCCAAGGAGCCTTTCTTAAGAGCTTCCATATATAACAAATAGAAATCATCTTTGATATGAGGCCATGTTTCCCGATAAAATTCAATCGGAAGTCCGTCAATACCCAGACTCTTGTTATGGGCCATTGAAAAGAGTGCATGTTCTATTTCTTCCAATGATAAAGTTCGATCCAAAAATTGAGTATAATCTTGATCAATTCTCTTGGGAATATTTCTTTAACAATTTCTTCCAAAGTTAATTGAAAACTTCCCCGTGTTGTTCTTCTTTGAAGAGATTTGTATAGATGTTCTGAAAAAGTATACTAATTTCAGATGTTTCCGTGTGAAAGGTACCAAAGTCATCCATAATAGCACAAATCTTCTCTTTTTTGTGTTTGTAATTAAGATAATTAAAAAAATACTTAGAACCTCTATTCCACTCTTTTATCCAATGTAGTCTAGCACGGATTTTAGTTCCTTGCCTTTATAGTTATCAATTTTACGGAGTTGTGTCTCAATATAAGCAATTTTTTTTTGCAGCGTAGCGTTGCTTGGATCAAGATTTAGTTTTTGTCATGCTTGATCTAATTTACCTTAAAGAGATTTTTCTCTCTTTTTGCGCTGACAGGCCATTCTTTTGCCAAAGAAGCGTAAATCGGTAATACATTGGGAAATAACTTCACCCCACCATTTTATCTAAGACTCACCTTCTTGAGGCTTTTGAATAGAATTCCAGATTCCCACTAAAGATGTCATACAATCAAGCCTCTTTAAGTGAGAGATATTGAATTTATAAGGCAGTGGATAAGTAGAATTGTTTTGGGAGGGTGAAATAGAACAAAAATGGGGAAGTTATCTGATAAGGTAGTTGAATAATCTACCAATAAGCAAACACCTGAGGGGTCATTACCCAATGGGAGATTGGGAGAGATATAAAATCTATCCAATCTACTTAGCTTCCTATCCTCCCCTGATCTGTAGTTGGACCAAGTGAACCAGTTATTGACATGTCTAGAAGCTTTATCTTGAATTGGATCAACCACCCCAAGAGAATTTTGATAGAACAACCAACTATTAAATTCATCATAGCTGAGTTTATAAGGACTGAACCAACTTTGATCATTACAATGTTCAACCATATTAAAATCACCACCAAGAATCCAATCAACATTTGGAAGAAAGTTAGACATCCAATTCCAAAGCTCTACAAATTCTTTGACGTTATTAGAAACATAAATAGAGCAAAAACCAATAGGTTGTCCATTGATACTAGTAAGGGTCCACACACAACTATGAGAGGGGTCCTCTCCCTTATCAACAACATATTTTGACATCAATTGAGAAATACCCAAAATTGAACCCCGTCTCCATCTTTATGAGATGTATGAAAAAAAGTAGCCTCTTTCCATACATGAAATAAAGATGCTTTTAGATTATTACTACCAATTTTAACTTCTTTCAAGAATAAAATGTCTAGTTTCCATTTCAAAACTAATTCTTTAACTTTGAATTTCCTATGAGGGAGCATAATCCCTCGTACATTCCAGGACATAATTTTGTAATTCATGATGTAAGTTCTGCAATAGTTTCTTCTTCTTGTGGCAACACACTAAAACTATTGGCTAATACAACTGATTGTTCATCCTTAAAACGTTCAGAGGGGTAAACATAAGGTGATCTAGTCGCTGATGGAAAGGGATTGGATGAGAGACATGGTCTGCATTAGGATGGGCAACTGGGTTAGGAGAAGTAGGTAAAAAACCTTCTCAAGAAGGGGAATGATGAGAACGAGAGAAGGAACTAGAAGGTTCTTTTCTCTTCCTCGCCATTCTCCATCCATCCAACATTACAACATCCTCAAAGGAAGGTAAAGATATTTCATGGGTATTATCAATAATAGGAGGATTAGCTGTGGGTGGATTAAGTGTTGAAGGTGGGGGAGAATTAGCATGCAGACAGATAGGCTAAGAGATAATTTGGTTAGGCGGAACATAGTGTAGAATAACTTGGGCATTTCTGCTTTTCCTAGTAGGACAATCTTGGATCAAATGACCTTCCTTTCGATAAAAGAAACAAGCATTTGGTTTATTTAAATAAACTAGAGGCTGTTTCAAATCAAACCCTGGGCAAATCAATTTAATAGACTTAGGTAGTGGTTTATCCAAGTCCTCTTGCATGCACACCTTGGATGCACCCTCAGACTTGTAAATTTATCACTGTTATGTTTATACCAGATGACTTTGCCCAGTTGTCACAATATCCCTCAAGAAAGTTCTGAAGGCTAGGTTCAAATAGGGTAATTCAATCCACATTGGATAATGAGAACGGGACGGGCCTTCAGGGTGAAAGTCAAACCTCTAGGCCTGCAAGTAACAAATTTGCCCACATATCACCCAGGTACCATATTGCAAGACTGCTTGGGCATGGCCAACTGATTTAAACATACATGATATGTAACCCTTGCCCAATCCCCTTAGGGTTTCAATCTCCCATTCTTTGTTTTCCCAATTTAATCGAGCCCATTTATAAAAATCAGATTCAGATGGAATGCCTCTAAGGAAAAATAAGATAACAATTCTATTTTGGCAATCAGAAATTACATCAACAACATCATCCGAGAGCAGGAATTCTAGAGATTTACCTGATTCCTCATTTGTACCCATCACTTACTCTTTGCTGGCGTTTGATTCTTGCTTCCTTTCTGCGCTTGTTTCAACTGACCATTCAACAGCGAGCAACCTAGAAGCATCTTCCTTTGCATTCACCGTGGAAATGAGTCCAGGATCTTCTCCCACTTGTCTTGCCGCAGCGTTTAGCCTCATTGTCCTCCGTTTTTGCACTGGGTTAGTGGCTAAGGTTTGAAAACTAGAGTTCCTTTGTTGATCGTTCACTCTCGAAACTTCCACCTTCCTTCTTCCATTATTATATGTATTTGTAAAACTATAATTTTTTTATGAGATGACTTTAAACCACTAATAGTTTTATTAAAAAAATCATTTTTTTTTCTTAAATTGAAAGCATAAATTATATTTTTAAAAATTAAAAATATATTATATACCTATCAAAAAGATGGGTGAGATGCAATCACACTTAAACTAAAAAAAAATATGTAATAAATTTCAATTATAAATCAATTATACCAAATTAACTCAAAACATGATCCCCGACAGCATTCTTTATATCATAAGAAAATCCAAATTCTTCGTAAACCAAAGATCTTCACGTATTAAATCAACCACCATCCCAAAAAGAAAAAAAAAAAAATCTCACCTTCAAGAGTAGATAAGCCAGATTAATAGTAGCAATGGAAGAGTTGCCCATCAGCTTAGAGAGAATCGACCTTCCATCATTTTCATAAAGAGTACAACTACTTTTGGTCGTTTTAAACAGTTGTAACACGGCGTTCTTGGAGACCACTGAAATATTTTCCTTTCGTTTCAATTCTTTAATCCAGGTGTCCAGTATTAAAAAAAATATCTTTAACCCACGAATCATATAAGTACCCATGAATCATACAAGTACCTATTTCTAAAATTTTCAGGTCCTTCATTTGACTCGAGTTTTATCATTCATTACAGCCATTTTTCAGATCCTTGGAAACTTGAAGTAACGTCTTTTCAGTTGACCAGATTTAAATTTAGTACAAGGAGTGAAGATGATGGGCGGCTGGCGCCCTGTCAGGAGATTGACGGCCATTCTTTCTTGTTCTACACATTGTTATTCTTCTTTCAGACATCAGGTAAAACAATATTGTGTTTTTGGCCTTATGGATAACAGAGACCTTTTACATGCATTGTGTATAAAAATCTGAATATTACCCACTAGCTAAGCAATTCAGAATGCTGAAGAGATTTTTTTTTTCTTTTTCGAAAAAGTTATAAATTAAATTATCTGTTATTGGGTAGCCCCATGATGGAGATATTTATGGCTGCCCAGATTTGAGTTTTTCGTATTACATTTTGACTTCTGCCTTCAGTGTTACGGGAGGAGAACCATTTTCAAGCATTGGCTTCTAATTTTTGATTCCGTGGCCAAGGAGAGAGATCCCAAATGTCAGAACCCTAAAATCCTACGCAGTTGTACCCAGAAACCTCTTCTACATTGAATCACTGAGAACAAACACTCAGAAACCGAGTAAATTTTGTTCGCCTACTTAAGGGTCTAGTTTGAAACGGTTCAAAATTAAGCGAGAGACAATGCAATGGCATTGTACTAGAAAACAACATAAGTTGTAGATAATGATTGATATTTATATATATATAGGGCTAAAGGCATTACATGAAATCACTGAATTACATAGAATGTCTGGCATCTCTGCTCATTTTAGGAAATAAACATATAGAGGATTTACAATATCTAGTAAGGATACATCTAAATCAGTGAGCTTCTTTGACGAAGCAGCTGGGATTAAGGTGCATCCACGCCATCAAAATCACACATGGCATGATATTGGCTTTAACTGCTTGACTCTCCGTATAAGGTATCTAAAGGGATTTGTACCTTGGTGGATGGATATAAGCAACCATCATCTTCACCAATAAAACTACAACCCTTTCGATTGATAATGATATATTTTTATAATCCAAAGTTTGAAATTCCTTGCTAGTGACTCTTCATAAAGTTGAGTTCATCAAAAAATTTACGTTTAATATCTTCGAATCTTTTGTTTATATTAATGGGTGCGAAGCTGAATTGGATTTTCTTTAACCTTAATATGTGCACCTATTTTGTTTGGCCACGTGGGTTTGGTCTACAGGAAAAATACCATCTGTTGTATACATCCAGAATGACGATTTTTTCATGTTGAACTTTGATTACAACAGAACCAGCTTTAATATAGGATGCGACGTTTTTGACAATCTTGGCATTGACATGTCTTTATATCTTTAATTGGGTCATGTTTTTTTTGTCCTTGGTAAATCCTAGGTGTGGACTTATGGGTCATTCTCATCTCTAATCTGGTGTGGGGTAAGCTTGGACTAAATTCTTAAGCTTTGTAAACCTGGGTCACACTTGAATGTATCCCATGATCATTACCCCACAACCTCACCGCATGTCCATTAGAGTTGTAGGATGCAATATTGTGGTGAGGTGGATCTGAACATGGATCACCCTTTTAAGAGTGTTTTGGGTCATGTAATATTTCTTGACATTATCCGTTGATTTTTTTTCACCATAGCTAATTGTTGCACCAGAATAATTTTTGAGGGTGGATGGCAGTCCTTCAGAAGCATAGCTCCTACCATGTTGCGGGCTTGTCCATTTTTCAAATTTATGTCAGGGATTGAGCTAGATTTGGCTACTAAGTTGCACTAAAAGCTGGTAAATCAAGTATAGGCAGTTTGGGTTCATCTTTTGTTCCATTCCTGTACATGACGATGTTCTTTTTTTTTTGCTAAAATAAAATCATGTATTAAAAACTGAATAAAATTATAATATTCAGTACCTTGGAGGTCCAATTTTCAAGTCATAGTCCCAACCCAGACCCATCAACTACAGAATATCAACGGAAGAAGGGTTTCCTTGTAAACAAAACTGCCCTTGAAATTACAGCATTTCTAACAGGCTGGTGAAAACCAGCCACTGGGCAGTACTAAAATTCAACAAAAAGAAAATTCTAACCCAGACAATAGCAGAATATTTAATAAATGCAGTCCAGAAGATACCTCATTAAAACCTTAGCTGATTTACCAAACTGCAGTGCTTAATACATAACAATAGATATTCACCAAAGTATTCAGAAATAGTGTAGTAGTAAAAAATAAGACAGACTGAAACTTGAAGCAATTCATGAGAGCTGATGGTCTGGTTCAGCACCTGCATCATAGGGAGGCTTGAGCAAGGAGGTTGTTGGAGCTTATCATCTTCTCCAGAGCATCTGCATCCACTTTTCCACATTCTATGCAAGTTTAATGATGGCCTTATGCATATCTAACAGGGCCTGACGCACCCAGTGTTCCAGGGAAAGAAATACCTTCTCTTTCCTCCGAAGCCTGAGTGAGGTTTCAGAAGAATCCAAGAGATGAAGAGCTTGCATTTCACTACTAGTTGTTATGAGACCCACTAAAGGCATTTTGGACCCTGAAGGGGTGTTAGGTGAGGAACTACCAGAACCCAAATTTTCGGCATGCCATATTCCAGTCTTTTAAACGTATAATACATAATGTTGCCATAAGCAGGGGTTCCCTCTTTCCACCATTGTTCCATGGGCAGCATGATATTACCATCTCTAAGCCACATGAGTACAAACGTAAAATGCACATTATGAGGCCTGTAATGTCGAGTAGATTCCAGTGCTATTGGCTGGTGGTCAGAGCCAATCCTATTCTAAACACGAGATTCTAACAACCATCCTTCGTGTATGCAGTCCTTGCTCACCAGAAATTTGTCTTGTCTTTCAAGCTATGAACCCCTCTCCTCCCGAGCATCTGTTGTTCTAGCCTCTAGGTGAAGATGCCTTCACAAAGGATTTTATCAATTGACTGCCAGTTCTCCACGTTCTCTTGAAATAAGAATCTATTATGGTTCAGAAATCTGGTTCCTACCTTCTCCTCTTGATTGAGAACAACTTTAAAATTCCTGCACAGCGGGACTCTTTCATCAGATTCCTCATCTGGCCAATGCCATCCTGTTTTTTTACCTTTTCCTTTGTCTGTTGGAGCACAAATAGATCATTAAGCAAAGGCCAGAGTCACACAGCCTGCCTCCAATAGTTAAGCATCCCCTATCCCCAAAAGATTACTTAATGGAAATCTTGTAAGGGTTCTAAAGCATACAAAGCTCTTGAAGTTAGCCGTTAGTGACAAGCAATGCATTCACAATTTCTCTGAATTGTTGGGAATACATTTTTCATCTCTTCCAACCGAAGGTTGGTTTCTTGAAACATTGAAATTACTGGACTGTTTTTTATAACAATTCTTTTGGGATAAATTTGACATGGTTTGTTGCTTAAATCCCTTAGATTCCAAGATCCGATCTTAATTTCTGAGAGGAGATAAAGTGGGAATCAATGGTTTGCACTAGTTCAAATTTTGTGAGATGTTCACCTGTTAGTTTCACTTTCTCCTGTTTGGACTTTCTTCCGGACTTTTATCGAGTTTTCAGCTTAGGATTCCTAATAGAATTTTGCTTAATGGCTACAGGGATCATACCATTATTCATTTTACCATCAGCTTTCACAGTTTCAGGGCAGTTATGAACATTTTTGAGAACTCCTTCAAAATTCAGTCCCTGTTTGAGCTCTACGGGGATAAATGTTAGCTAGGGAACTAATCTGAGAGTATGTATGCTATTAGCATCTTGAAAAGTACGATTGGGAATAGCATATAAATTGGCTTCAGTAACTGAGTAGCTTAATTGGTTGTCAGTTTCCATAATCGGCCAAAGTTCTTCCAGCCTTGAAGAGGGTTTTGGTCTCAGAGAGTCAAGGAGGGAGGAAGATTTGGTTTTATTTTCTGCGGGTAGATTTTTGTTGCTTCTCTAGAGAGAGATCACATAGCCAGTTCGAATTCGTATCTTAATTCAGAGGAGGAGAATTCTTTTGTTTGTTAGTTCCTCGTTTTCAGCTTCCTGAGTAGTATTCAAAGGGTCTTCAACTTCCATATCATCCTTGTCTAAAAATCCTTTGTAACCTTTATGATAATCTCAAATCTATTTGCATTCCTCTATGCGTGGGAAAACTTTAAGTGCTTTTCAATTACACAGTTTTAAAATGGGAAAAACACGACAAAACACAAGAAGTTAAATATTCATAGAAATAGCAAAAAAGTAAATTTATTTTATTTTACGCCAGTTATAGTGCATAGACATGAAATAAACTTATATGTATTAAATATGAAAAATATAAATCTGACGAAAATATCATTAAACAGGTCAAAAGACTCTAAGCATTTCAAATTTCAATACCATCCAAGTCTCAAATGCCAATCCCAAAAAACTTTTGGCAACCACTGCATTTCTTTTTGAATAAATCACAATTTTTGGTTTGCACACGTGTAAAACATAGTTTTTTGAATTACACAACACTTTTTTGAAAAATTCATGGCTTTGACCAAGTAAATCATACGACATGTCAAAGCGGCATGGGCAAATTTCCGGTTCATGATTACTCATGTTCCTTTGCAGAGTAATGCTACTATGCTCCCAATCTCTACCATGGTTTCACATTGCTTTACCCTTGATTGAGATAAAACCATCTCCCTGTTGGGGAGCATTTCCTTGACTAATAGGAGCAACAGAATCTTTATTTCCATTTTCTCCTAGGGTTTGCTTACATCCATAGAAAGGCAACATTTGAACAAAACAGCTTTGTAGTCGAGGGCTTGATCCCAGATAAAGTAATCCATCTAGGTTTCCATAGATTTAAAAAGTGGTCTGTAGAGGCCCATGGCAAGACACGATCTTAGTGTAGCCCACTAATCTATTTCCTTTGGCAACTCAATAAACTCCCAAATAACTTCCAATCATTTCTCCAATCATGTGAAACAATTTTACTGTCCAAAATTCAAGAGGAAGTTTCAAGAGGCGGATCATAACTGTTATTTTTATTCGAAATACTTCTTTGGGATCAAGCCCATGATGAGTGAGCCTGCATGGTTATAACAGGGAGGTCCTCCTTCAAGCACACGGATCTTATCTGCGATATTGTTATAAAGCATTTGTTGGTACATAATAAGATTTTAGGATTACCTTCATGTTGCCAAACCTGTTTCATCCATTCCTCAACAAATCTGATATAGGCTCAGACAACCATCAACTACAGCTAAGAGCATGGTCCCAAAATATATTATATAATCAGCCATAGCTTTTTTTCTTTACAACAATTCATGGTTTGGTACTAGTGCTTTGCAAACATCCTTTTTTCTTGTAGTGTCAACTTTTTATTAGCTGATTGATGTATTTCAGAGGCTTGTTGGAGTGTTTCATCTGCGTGGCTGAGAGATTGTTCAGGAAGTTCATCAAAACCATGAACAACTTGTTTGTAGGACAGATGCCAGTCCCTCACTCACCCTTTGAAGCATCTGCCATGGCAAAAATGACAGCTTATATATAAAAACAACAGAAACCCTTTCGGAGCCTTTTCCAAGTGTCCCTCTTCTAACTCATCTTACATGGTGATGTTGATGCTTTTAGTAAAAAATTTTAAAAAAGTGCTCTGTGATTTGTTGTCTTCAAAATTTTCTTCAGATTTTAGAACATGAATTTTTAAAAGTTTCATATCTAAGTGGTTTTCAAAGATATTTTTCTAAGTCATGAGTTTGGGAGTCCAAGTTCTTGTCCATATCTGTCTACATTCCAACTTTTTCCACACTTTGATCTTTTTACAATGCAAATTGGCAGAGAAATTGGGGTTTTCTTGCATGTCCGCTCTATTCCCAAGTTTTGACTTCTCCGACCTTTCCTAATAAAAACTTTTTATATTTCACTTTGTTGGGAAAATTGAGACCTTTTATACATAGCTTTGCAATTTATCTCTGCCTTGATCAAATTGGTTAAAAAGGAGGTCAAGTCCTTTTTATTGGAGATGGCAAAACTATTTTACACTTGCTCATTTGTAAGTGAGGAATGAGATCTATGATTTCCCAACTCAATCCTAAAGAAATACTTGTTCGAGTGTAGATTGTGGGAGAAATTAGACTTTTCTTCCATAGTTTCTCTCGAGCTGACTTGTAATGAAGTTTTGAATCTTCCAACAGCCTTTTCCAAAAAGCTCGTTGAAGTGTAAATTGTTGGAAAAATCAAGCTTTTGATACACATTCGCTCTTAATCTAACTTGTAAACAAATCTTGACTTTCCCAACCTGATCAAATTAAAATCCTTTCACAAGTTAAAATTGTTGGGGGAATTGAAACTTTGCACTCCTCTTGCTCATTTGTATTGTTTGTAAAGAACTTTTGACTTCGACTTGCAAAGGCGATAAAAATGAAAACTCCCTGCATGTGTAACTCTCGCATTTAATGGTCTTCTAACTGATTTTCCTGCTTGCTGATTCCTATAAAACCCTTCGCCTTGTCGCTCATTTGCACTTAACTCCCTTTGTCGTTGCTTTCATTCCCCATTGTAAATTCACCGCATCCCCAGTATCTTCTTGCTTTATGCATGTTTCCTAGAGTTTATACTTGCAAGATTTCTCTGCCTCCATATATGTGTTTCTCCACAACATGCCATAAAATTCCATTTCAAAGGAGTGGAGTGGAGGACCAATATTGAGTCGGAAGTTGAACACATTTCCAATACCGAGCTAGGGCAAATTGATTTCAATGATTTGCAGGAACAACTAAGGAGCTAGATGGAAGTGTAATGTACACAAGGTTGTTCAATAGGAGACTTGTATAGGAAGTGAGATTTCTAGTGTCTATTTAGAGTCCTGAACTTGTGACTGCATGTGCCAACCATTATACCCTTGAAATATAGGAGGTCCTAATGGAAGTTGACAAAATTGTAGGTAGATTGCAGCCCCACTATTCTAATGAAATCTTGGCAATTCCACCCTACGAGGAGATTGTGGGGTTGAAGCTAGAAGAATCCACATCCTACTGGGAACAAAATACGGACAAATGTTTGAATGTAATTAACAAAAGTTTGTTGAAGACTACGAAAAAGGGCATTAGGAAAATCCTGAAGGTGCTTCACTAGACGGATTTTTATGAAAAGGTAGAGGACATGATTAGCCCACTTAATCAAGTTGTGGGAAATTATGAGGCCAAGGAATTTCAGCCATGGATGTACCAAGTCATTTTGATTACAAGGGGAAACAATGCAGATTGGGTGAGCATTATCAACTCCTCCATCCACAAACAACTATGTGAACTAAACAATACAAGCTAGTTATATTTGACCTTGTACTTGGTTTATGCTATCACTTGTAGGAGTCTTTTTTGGTTTGACAAGGAAAGGGGTTATGAATTCTAGCAATCCAGTCTTCGAATTCTACCCGCAATTGGAGAAACAAGAGGAGCAAAAAATTCAAACGTGTCAATGATGCATTTATGTTTTATGTAATAAGTAATCTTGAGAGAGATTTGAGCAAGAGGATCTCTGATGTTGGCATGGAAATTGTTGATGCATGAGCAGTTTGGTTCATGTAGTTCCCTACCTTCACATATATCAGTTTGTGGCTTGTCCTAGATAATACCTAGGTTGCCAACGGGATTCGAGTGACCACAATAGGACTTGGAACAACAAATGATGGAATGGATGAAATGATGGTGGCAATGGATTTGGAAATAAGTGGTGGAGTGACTACAATACACTGCAATGGAGGTGAAATGGAAACAACCAACCCTGTAGGATTACTTTCAACTATACTTGTGACCATAGTAGAAAAGGGGAAACAAAGGATGAAATCACAGTTTCCAGCATCCTTGATGATGTTAATCCATAAGTGGATGGAGATGTGTAATGTCCCCCTTTTTGGCCTAAGGGCTTTAGACATGTTCCCCTGGCCTATTTTTGATGTTTCCCCTAGGCTATGGGAAATAAAGAGAAAAAGGAAACACATACTACCCTCTTCGAAAGGTAAAAGTGAAGGGGTCACTTAAGTTCTATTTTTGCATTGAGGAGGGCCCTTTTGTGACTTAAAGGACATAAAGTGCCTTTACGTTTGTTTTAAAAGTTGACCGACCTTTATGTACTTAACTCTTCCCTCCTAACTTAAAGGGGTGAGTATATAAAGGAAGTTTGGAATTCATTGAAGGGTTATGGTTCTTTTTGGATATTGGATCTTTGCTCAAGTATGTCAAGCTTGGCTAAAGCACTTTGAGGACGAAACCCTTTGAAGTGTGAATAAGGCGTGAGGACGGAAACCTTCATGCTTTCTATGTGAGTGGCTCTACATCAAGGGCTACAATTCGTGCTTCATTCGGATTAGACAAGTGGCTGGTTTTTGGAAACCATTGACAGGTTAAAAGATCTTGGAGGAGGGGCGACTTGGTTCCTAGGTTTGAAGACCCCTCATTGAGGGCTGCTCTACAAGGAAACCCTCTCCTAGGGTTTGGACATTAATTTCTGATTTTATTGTGACTTCTCCAAGTTGGGTGACTAGGTTGGGAAAGATTGTAAGGCCTTTTGAGTGGCCAAAAGATGCCCTAATTTGATAATAATAATTTTGAAATGATTATTATATTTTTTAATATTTGACACACTGATTTGAGGTGATTTTGAGGCCATTTACAACATAATAAATTTTGAATATTTTACTGTGATTTTTTTAAGTGGAGCGAATCACTTGGGGAGCTTGGGGAGACCTTTTAGGGTGCTCTTAGATCCTAGAATTGGTACATATATTTTATGTTGAATTTTGATGATTTATTCCACTCATTTTGGCATCATTGGATAAGGGTTATTGGAGGAATTCACATGCTAATTAATTATATAATTTTCCTGAATATTAGTGACTTCATTGGTAAGGTCATTGAACTATTTGTACCTTCATTTCATGGTTATTTGATGCTGTGATAAATTTGTATATCTTGGCATAATATCGGTGAGTAATTGCAAGGGTTTTGTTAAACGTTTAAGAGGTGAAAAACATAGCTGTACTTTCAAATAAAAATCAGATATTTTATAGGTGGTATTTTCAGCTACTTTGTCAAGTTATTTGATTCAAAAAAGGTACTTATTTCTCTAAATAAATTTCAGCTATTGGTGGAATTATTTGGATGTTCTTTTGCTGGGATATCATATATTTTTTCAGCTAGGGTTTGGCTGGTTTTAAGTTTTTAGATTTCAGTTTGGATTGGATGTGCTAAGGGTTTGTTGGAAAACCCTTTTTTTTATCTTCGTCTCAAAAAGGGGGACATTATAGTGGTATCAGAGCCAATTTCTTGGCCATTTGTGGGATGGGAAGGTTATTGTCAAACAGGGACATGGACAATGCTAGGTTTGAGAGGCTTACTCAAGCCCAAGAGTGGTTGACGGAAACTATGGCCACATTTATTCAATCAGTGAAGGGCACGAAAGGGGACCAACCCCTTGAAATGGAAGAGGAACAACCCTTTATTAATTGGGAATTGATGGAATTTTATGATGAATACTTGGAATGCACACCCCAAGTCAAGAGGACAATGAGCTTCAATAAGTTTGTAGCTTGGAAACAGGGAAAGAGGCACTATGGGCAAATGGTTGTGCATGACAACTTGGAAAGGATTGTTCTCCCTACCTTTGATGGGGACCTGAGTACTTCAGTTAGAGCATTGGTGGACAAGGTTGAAGAATACCTTGATTTGAGGCCTAGAGGTGAAAAAGAGGCCTTAAAGTTTGTCATACAACACTTGGAAGGAGCTGCTCATGATTGGTGGCATCTTGGGTGGAGGTCACAAGGACATGACCTCATTAAAACATATGAGGAACTAGGTGAGCTCATTAAATAATTTGATAAAAAGAAGATGGAGCCTCCAAATTCAAAAACCGTGAGGGTGCTTGAGAGGGATTTTCATTTCCATGAGGGGAAGTCATTAAAGCAACCAAAATTAGAAGTTTTGGAGCAGCCAAAAACCAATTTTCAGCTTAGTAAAGGGCAGCCAATGATTGAAAGTTCTGAACCACAAGAACCAAAAATTCAAGGGCAGCCAAGTAAAGAGTTACAACAAACTATGGAGCAACTAATGGACTTGTAAACAGTTGACACTAATGGGGAAGTAACAGAAAAATCAGAATTTCCGAGGGTGAAACAAAGATAAGTTCCACAACTTCACGAGCCAACAAAGTGTTAAGAAGGAAGCATGAACAAGGACATCATAGAAAGGTATGCCAAGAAAGAAAGTTTTTGTATTGTCCCTTTTCATGCATCATTTTCCTTATCTAAATTCAGATTGCAAGAGGAAGCACATGTCCTAACAAGAAGGGACATATTAAAAGAGTTCATTGAGAGAATGATGTCAAGAAGGAAGGAAGAAGGGTGCACCTTGCATATAAAGAAAGGAGAATCGGATTTCTTGATGGGGAAACAATTGAGTTGTCAACTTGGTAAGCATTCAATGTTTTCTCTTCGTGATTGGTTCTCTCATTACCTTGGTTGCAAAACTTGTTTTATCATTGAGGTGGAGGTAAGGGACACTCAAGGAGAAGAAGAAGTCTTCCAAGTAAGTTCTAGGAAAGAACATGACAAATACTCCTCATGGATATGGGATCCAAGTGAGCTCTATCAACATAGTGATGCGAGCATGTATAGGGCTAACATAAAGAAGGGAATAAACAAGGGTTATCATGGTCCCAGGATCATAGTGACTGCTGACTTTTGCATTTTCAGTTTGTTTTCATTACGATTTCTTATTCACATGGTGTGTCTTGGTCCTAGGAAGGTGTGCCCCTCACACCCTTTCACCATGGAGGTGGTTCAAGGATATAAAAGTGGATTTCCAGCCACTATAAGGGAAAGAAGGAAGGGGAAAGGAAGTTACTACAGCCATGAAAAGAGCAAAGAGCAACATAAACATATCTTCTGAATTTCAAATAAGGGGAAGTTGCAAGGAAGAATCAAGGCATCAAGAAGGGGTGCACTTTGTGATCATAGAGCTTGATAAGATGATCAAAATAGTGTTACTAAACATCCTTGTTTTTATTAATGTGTTTGTTCCTTGTGTAGGATCTCTAGGGAAACCAATTGCAATGGTTATGAGGAATGCCAAGGGTGTTGTGACATCTGTGCATGAGCAGCCATTGGGGCATGGTATAACCCACCCAACTTTGGGTTTGACAAGCATTGTTGATTCTGAAAATTGTTGCACATTGATTGGGAAGGAGAATAGGAAATCGTGGTTGCATGAACAACCCCTAGATTGCTTTGAGCAACACCCTATACTAAGTTATAAGGGTAACTTCGGAAGTATGGACAACGAAGAGAAAGGTGAGTTTTTGAAGAAGTTTTGGTCTCACTCTCACTCAATAAATTCTGAATTTGTGTGTTCAAATTTGCTGCCCATTACCATCATACAATACAATGTTGTTGACATATTACAGCCAAGGAAAGGGGTTTGAAAATACAAGTGCAGGGTCTGATTTTTTACACTCAGAAATTTCTGAGTTGGTAAAAAAATTCCAGCCCCCTATTGGGATCAACAAAGTTGAAATTTGGAGCATGCTACAGGCCAAAGTAGGAAGGAGTAGTACATAAACCAAGTCTGAATTTTGCCACTCAAAAAATTCCAAGTTGATGATGCAAACATAGCAGTATCATAAGGCCACAAATTCTGATTTTTTTGACTTGTTACAGCCCTTAACAAGTTCTGGAAATGCTCATGAGATGCAAACATAGCAGTATCATAAGGTCACGAATTCTGATTTTTTTGACTTGTTACAGCCCTTAACAAGTTTTGGAAACGCTCATGATTGGGGGTACTTCTTGCAAAACGAAAGGTGGAAGACCCCAAGTAAGGTATAGTGCTCTTGCATTGATAAAATCAAGCTTTTGTTAGACTCACATGGTGTTCCATATATGCATGAACATGTTGATAAGGGAGAGCCAATGGGAATAAGGAGGGCCATACAAGGTGGTTTGCATCTCTATAATACCTCTTTCCAAGGTATGTTTCCAAGGAAGTTCATTATTGTTTCCTTTTTGCAAATTTGGATAGGTTTGCCATGGCATATGGGAGGCCCCAAGAAGTTGTTGGATGTTTGCCAAGATAGTAAGCACTCTATAAGGGGAATTTTGATAGACTTGGGCATATGGAGTAGCAAGGTGTCACTTTTCCGTTGCATTTATTTTGACAGCTCTAGGCCATCTAGCACACCTTGTGAGTGCATGATGACATCTATTGAAGATATGTTTTTGAAGGGCTCATTAAAACTCAACCTAGTAATGAATGGGTTGATGTTTTGGAGAGATTGCATCAAGGTACATCACGAACACAACCCACATATCAGTACGCACATTCTTTTTGGTAAGGTGATTCCTTCCTGGATGAAGGAACAAGTGTTCAAGGCTTCACCACGAAAAATTCCAGCTCTTCAGAGGACTGTTTTAAAGAGTTTGGGGCCTAAAATGAGACATAGTAACAACTTTTATGAGTTACACAGGGCAGCCTGCGCTTTGGGCAGCATGTTGTTTGGAAAATGTTGCATTCATAGAGCTGGTTGGGAAGATGCTAAGGGTTGGTGGCCTCTTAACAACATCATATACATTCATGGCAGCCTTATGTGGGGACAAGAGAGGCCTTTAGAAGGCGGTGGCAGCACTTTCAGAGCTTGGGGGCAGCCCTCAAAACACAGTTACAATAGTAAGAAGATTCAGATTGGAACTTCTCTTCCATGGAAAGCCATCACAGGGAGAGTTTGCATTTTGAGATGTGTTGGAACATCTCTTTGGATATTACAATTGTTTGAGGACAAACAATTTTGGGTGGAGAGGATTGTAATGTCCCCCTTTTTGGCCTAAGGGCTTTAGACATGTCCCCCTAGCCTATTTTTGATGTTTCCCCTAGGCTATGGAAAATAAAGAGAAAAAGGAAACACACACTACCCTCTTTGAAAGGCAAAAGTGAAGGGATCACTTAAGTTGTTCTATTTTTGCATTGAGGAGGGCCCTTTTGTGACTTAAAGGACATAAAGTGCCTTTAAGTTTGTTTTAAAAGCTAACTGACTTTTATGTACTTAACTCTTCCCTCATAACTTAAAGGGGTGAGTATAAAAACGAAGTTTGGAATTCATTGAAGGGTTATGCTTCTTTTTGGATATTGGATCTTTGCTCAAGTATGTCAAACTTGGCTAAAACACTTTGAGGACGAAACCCTTTGAAGTGTGAATCAGACCTTCTATGTGAGTGGATTTACATCAAGGGCTACAATTCGTGCTTCATTCGGATTGGACAAGTGGCTTGTTTTTGGAAGCCATTGATAGGTTAGAAGATCTTGGAGGAGGGGCGACTTGGTCCCTAGGTTTGAAGACCCCTCATTGAGCGTTGCTCTACAAGGAAACCCTCTCCTAGGGTTTGGACATTAATTTCTGATTTTATTGTGACTTCCCCAAGTTTGGTGACTAGGTTGGGAAAGATTGTAAGGCCTTTTGAGTGGCCAAAAGATGCCCTAATTTGATATTAATAATTCTAAAATTATTATTATATTTTTCTAATATTTGTCACACTAATTTGAGATGATTTTGAGGTCATTTCTGGCATAATAAATTCTGAATATTTTACTGTGATTTTTCTAAGTGGAGCGAATCACTTGGGGAGCTTGGGGAGACCTTTTAGGGTGCTCTTAGACCCTAGAATTGGTACATATATTTTATGTTGAATTTTGATGATTCATTCTACTCATTTTGGCATCATTGCATAAGGGTTATTGGAGGAATTCACATGCTAATTAATTTTGTAATTTTTCTGAATATTGGTGACTTCACTGGTAAGGTCATTGAACCATTTGTACTTTTATTTCATGGTTATTTGATGCTGTGATAAATCTGTATATCTTGGCATAATATTGGTGAGTAATTGCAAGGGTTTTGTGAAGCGTTTAAGGGGTGAAAAATGTAGCTGTACTTCCAAATAAAAATCAGATATTTTACAGGAGGTATTTTCAGCTACTTTGTCAAGTTATTTGATCCGAAAAAGGTACTTAATATCTCTAAATAAATATCAGCTATTGGTGGAATTATTTGGATGTTCTTTTTTTGGGATATCATATATTTTTCCAGTTAGGGTTTCGCTGGTTTTAAGTTTTTAGATTTCAGTTTGGATTGGATGTGCTAAGGTTTTGTTGGAAATCCCCTTTTTTATCTTTGTCCCAAAAAGGGGGACATTATAGGGTGGCACATAAATCTTGGAGCACATATTATCAACTTGATCATTCACAGTGACAATAGGAAATGTTTGAGCAACAGTCTCTACAATACTTGCTAAAGTGACCAAAGGTGGAGGAATGGAAAACATAGCCTCTGGGAACAACATGGTCGCATGGACACCATATATTGGGACATTTTTTGACAATTTATGTGATGAACCAACAATGAATCCTACATAACTTACTCTCCTTTGATGCCTAGTATTGCTTTCCACATTAGTAACCTTAGGGACTTCTAGTACTTGACTTGAAACAAACTCAACTTCTTGAACATTTGTATTGTCAAGAGATAGAGACTTCTTATGACAAAGTAATGGGATCATTGGACATACATGAAACATTTGTAGGTAATGAGATACTTGATAAACAAGGGGAAATTGAGACATTAAAGCCAACATAAGCAGGGACCAAAAATGAAGAAATAACAGATATCACAATAACAGGGTTAAATAGTTACCTTGTTACCTGAAGCATTGTGGTCATTGGTGTGACTAGGGGCAATCCTTTTAGCAACTGTTTCATCAAGATTGGGTCAGTCCCCTGAAGCTCTTCCATTTCCTTGACTGATGCATTATCAGGAACAAGTCTTTCTTTCTACACGTGTGACTGTGGTCTATATAGCCCTGTTGCTTCGCACTCCCTGATAACTGCCAAATCATTTTGTGGGTTGAGATAATATAAATCATCTGGGTGGCCCTGGTGTGGATAATACAAAGTGATCGTGGCCCTAGTGCGGATAATACAAAGTGACATTCCCATTTAAAATTCCAAGTGCTTAACCACCCTTTTGTAAGCATCCAAATTTATTGGTGCATCTTTCTCAAATTTATTGAATGTAGGCCTATGCAATGCAAGTTGTTGTATGGAGGGCCATGTTTTATATTGTGAATTCCCAAGTTGCAAAGGTTTAGGAGGCCATGATCTTTGATTTCTATTTTTGCAAAGTCCTCCAACTCCATGAGCAAACTGATCAACCATTTCTTGCGCAACCAGTTTATCAGGTACTCAGTTAGGCAATTTGTAGGGTGGCACCATAACTCCTTCAATTCTCAAGACAATGTATGTGTCATAATACCCATAACCTCCAATTTTCTTGATGGATTCACTCATTTCTTCAGAAAGTCTTGGCATTGGGTGTCCATTGATCGCCAAGTACATCGGAGGATAGAATTAATCACATATTCCTTGCATGCATTCCTGATATCCATACACATACAACATGCAATATAACACATGTATGGGCAAATTGGAGGGATGAGGTCTCTTGGGGAAGTCAACATGTTTGAATTGCACAGTGGCACAACAAGCATCTATCAAATAAGACATCATATAAAAACTGTGGCCTTCTTTAACCCCATGAAATTGTTGTTGCAAATTGAAAGCAATGATCTCAGCCAAGGCAAGCTTCTTGTTTTCATTGCTAATCATTGCAAGCAAGGGTGCCCACAATTTATTGATATGATCACTATTCAAAGCATTATATAATCTTTTCATCAACAACATTCCTAATCTGACACCGTGCTTGGAAGTCTTGATGATATAGTGTAATATTCCAAATCGGAATATCATGCAAGAATTTGGATTTCTTGGAAATCCCTTTTAAAAATATTGATTTTAAACTTGAAATAAAAATTTATATAATAAAATGAATCTAAATTCGAAATTTTGAATAATAGAGTATTTAATCCTCAATGGATTTCGTCCTTGGATTATTTGATAACAAGTGTTTTCATCTTTGAGATCAAGTTATGCAATTAAGGGGTTACGTCCTTAAGAGCATTTATGGATGCTTGTACAAAGTTGCATGTTTGAATGTATATGATCGGATGCCTTCTTCCAAACCAATGGCTGATTATTCATACCTTCATGCCTTCCATTAAAAGGATGTCTCCAAAAGTAGCGACTTTCCAATTAATTAATGTTTTTTGGTAATTAATGATGTTTAGTAATTAATGCTGATTATTAACTAATGGCGACCTTCCTCGAGTGTGGCACTCTTTGATTCTAGTGATTTAATGGCAGCGATTTCCTTGAGTATGGCAATTTAATTGCAACAACAATTTTATTGAGTATGACGTTTTAATGACAACGATTACCTTATTTAATTCCAACGATCTCCTTGTTGGGGATATTACAGACCTCCCTTCCTCAAATTGCTTGTCCTCAAGCAATTGTAAGTTGGGATGCTCTAAAATGGTCGCTCCTTCCCATGTGGCATCTTCTATTGGCAAATTCTTTCAACGAACTAGATATTCTTTGATATTTCTATTTCTTAACTTCATTTCACGAGTATTAAGAATGCTCTCTAGTACGAGAATCAATTTACCTTCTTCATCAATCGGAGGTAATTCCATAGAAGGAATAATATGTTGTCCAAGTGCTCGTTTCAAACAAGACACATGGAAGACATTATGTATGCGGTTGTGCCCTGGTAAATCCAATTCATATGCTACCTCTCCCACTCTTCTTATAATCTAGTATGACATGTAAAATCGAGGCTTGAGTTTTTCAGCACCACTTTGTTTAAGGGAAGATTGTCTATAAGGTTGTAACTTTAAATATACCATATCTCCAACTTCAAAAGTCCTCTCTATTCGATGTTGATTCGCATACAACTTTTGCTAATTTTGGGCATGCTGAAGATTGTCGTTGAGAGTTATTAGGATATCTTGATGTTGTGTTAAATCCTTGGCTCTGGGAACCTTACTATCCGGAATGACCAAATCTACAACAGTTTTAGCATCATATCCATACAATGCCTTGAAAGGTGACATTCCAATAGACATGTGATGAGAAGTATTGTAGCAGAATTCACTCAAGTATAACCATTTAATCCAAGCATTTGTTGTCCGATGACATAATTTCTTAAGTACCCCTCAATCCATTTATTTACGGCTTCCGTTTGAAGATGATAATTCGTACTTGGAATTAGCTCAGTACCTGCCAATTGGAAAAGTTCTTGCCAAAAAGCACTCATAAACCTAATATCCCTATCACTGACGATATTCTTTGGTAGTCCATGAAACCTAAAAACCTCTTTAAAAAATATACCAGCTATCATAGGACCATCATATTCCTTGGGGAGTGGAAAGAAATGAGTATGACTACATAAAGGTTACTTTGTCCTTGAACCGTGGGTAGTCTCGAAATGAAATCCATAAATATACTCTCCCATTTTTTAGTAGGGATAGGTAAAGGTTGCAACAATCCGGCAGGAAAGTTATGTTCTATTTTATTTTGTTGGCAAGTGATGCAATCCCTAATGGATTTAAGGACTTCACTTTTAAGTCCTTTCCAAAAAAATTGATCCCTTTATTGTTTGTATGTCTTTACAAGACCGGGATGTCCTGCTAATGGGTCATTATGTATGGCCTTGAGGATTTTATGCTTGATTTTGGAACTGACCACTAAGAAAATTCTATCTTTGTAGAGAATGAGGTCCTCTACTACTTTATAACATTCATTTTCATTTTTTTCTTCTAAGATTGCATTGGCCCACTCATCCTTAATGTATTCTATTGTTATGAATGCCTTCTAATTGGGCATAATTTTTACCATGGAGCATAAATGTGGTCTTCTTGATAAAGCATCGGTCATTACATTATTTTGTCCCTTAACATACTCAATGTCGAAATTAAAGGCTTGGATCTTACTAACCCATTTTTGCTGTCTTTCATTTGAGTCAGTTTGCTTTAGGAAATATTTCAAGTTATTATGATCAGTTTTGACCACAAATCTTTCACATACCAAATATTGCCAGAATTTAGCAAGGGCATGCATGATGGCCAACATTTCTTTATCATAAATTGAGTATCTCCGCTCATACTCTTTGAGTTTCTGACTTTCAAAAGCAATGGGATGCTTATTCTGCATTAAAACCACACCAACACCTTCTCTCGATGCATCACATTCCAACATGAAGGGTAATGAGAAGTTTGGCATTGTCAAAACCGGGCATGAACTCATCACTTGTTTAAGGAGTTCAAATGTTGACTGAGCAAGCTCCGTCCAACTAAAATATCCCTTCTTTGTTGAATTGGTTAAAGGTGCTGCTAGTTGCGAAAATCTTTTAACGTACCTTCTATAATAGATGCAAAGACCTATGAACCCTCTCAATTGTGTAATGTCAGTTGGAGGAGGCCAACTTATAATGGCTTGGATCTTCTCTTGATCAACATGGATGCCATCCTTATTTATTATATGCCCTAGATATAGGATTTCTGTCATATTAAATTCACATTTTGACATCTTGGCAAAGAGGGACTGCTGTTCTAATATGGCAAGTACCATATCTAAATGTGGTAGATGTTCTTCCCAATTCTTTCTATATATTAGAATATCATCAAAGAAAACCAAGATAAATTTCCTTATATGCTTACTGAAAATGTGGTTCATGCAAGATTGAAACGTGGCTGGGGTATTCGTAAGTCCGAATGACATTACTAGAAATTCAAAATGCCCTTAGTGGCAACGGAATGCTGTTTTCTGAACATCTTTTACCCTCATTCGTATTTGATGGTACCCTGATCTCAAATCAATTTTGAGAAGGTGGCTCCATGTAGTTCATCGATCTTGGGTATCGGATATTTATTCTTGATGGTCTTTTTATTTAACTTTTGATAATCAATACACATTCTTAATGTCCCATACTTTTTTTTGACCAACATGATTGAAGAAGCAAATGGACTAGCACTTGACCTAATATACCCCATCTCTAGGAGTTCCTTAGTGGCCTTTTTGATCTCATCCTTATAAATCTTTGGATGTTGGTAGGGTGATTTCGTTATAGGTTCCAACTCAATGATCTGTTGGAAGCCTCTTGCTGGGGGTAGTTCGGGTGGTAGGTTCTCAAATACCTTGGCATGCCTTTCGATGATAGGCTGAATATCATTATGACATGTTTCGTGTTCTTGTGCGGAGATGATCAAACATTGTATCGTCCATGCTACATGCCCCTTATTAAATGCTCTTTCCATTGTTTTTGCCATTACTATATGAGGGCTACCATTGGCCATGCTTTTCAAAACTATTTTCCTTCCGTTTGATTGGAACTTAATTCCCATTGTCTAATAGTTTTGGGTAAACTCTGCCAACGAATGCAACCATTGAACTCCTAAGACCAAATCTGTTTTGCCAATATTAATGACATAGAAGCCATTGTTTATTTCATATCCTCCCAAAGTCAGATTTAATTGTGGAATTGTCTTTGTACACGGAAGAGTAAATCCATCAACAACCTTTACCAGAAATCCCTTGACTTCTTTCATTTTCAGACTGATTTTCTCAGCGAATTTTTCATCAATAAAATTATGGGTAGCTCCACTATTGACTAAGACTATAATTCTTTGTCCTCGCAATGTTCCTCTTACTCGGAAAGGATGATATCGAGGTGCTCCTGAGAGAGTGACAAATGTTTCTTCCATGGTTTATTCCGCCATTATTTGTAATTGGTTTTCACTGTTTAATTTTATTTCTTCTTTTGTATCATTTTTTGGGCCAACCTCGATGTAGTGAACTTGCCCTTTGCCTAAGTGGCCTAGAGTCCATGGGTCTTTACAAGTAAAACATAACTTTTTTCTCCTTAATTCGTTACGCATTTCTAATTCCTTGTTTGATTTTGGTGTCTCACAGGGTTGAGGTCCGCTTGTTTGTATTGGTCTCCTTTGCTCATAGGATTGATTTTTCAAAGCACTACTTCCAATTCCCCTAGGTTGGATGGGTGGCATATTTCTGCCTTTTAAGGTTGAAGCTTCCAAATCTAAGGCCTTCTTAATTGCTTCTTGAAGTGTTGATGGAGTAAAAGCTTTAAGCAAGCCTTTTAGAGGTTCTATTAATCCTTCTGTGAATAATGCTACAAGTCTTTTTTCAAACATGTCAGAAACCATTACTGCCAGTCTTTGAAATTCTACCACATTCATCCACACTATTGTTTTGTTTTAATAGTGCTAATTCCCTAAAATGGACCTTGGGATCTGCCTTATCAAACCTTTCGATCAATCATTTGGCAAAATCGTCATATGAATTGATATGGCTATGTCCTTGGGTGACCCATCTATGGAACCACCATTCATGGGCTATACCTTCCAGATGGAGAGTCGCAAATTTTATGGCTTCTTCTTCCATCATTGGATGTAACGAAAGATACGTGTCCAACTTTTGTATCCATGCCCTAGCTGTACATTTGTTTGTACCATCAAAAGGTGATAGTGACATTTTGCCTAATGCATGTTGCATGTCCCTTTGTCTATTTTGGAGTTTATATTCTGGCCAAGACGCACCTCCATTTTTTCTCATTGCCATATAAGTTGGTAGGATAATTCCCCTTTGGATTCCCTCCAGGAGTGATTGATATGCTTTGAAGCAAGTTATCAAATCATCATTAAATGATTTTGGAATTTCTTCTGATTCTTCTCTCGGAATGAATGTTGGTTGGCAATGCTGATATGATGATGTGGTGTTGATCTTTTCCTTTGAAAGATGCTGCAAGAAACCTAAGGGCGACAACATTTTCTGTGATAGGTTGCACTGCACATAGATTTTCCACATCTTGCATGTGGTTTGTAGGGGTTGTGGAACCATCTCCGGTGAATGTAGGAAGGGCTCTTATAGCTGATTTAGGAATGTGATTCCATTTTGGTAGTTGTAATGGACTCCCAGAGTTTCAAGCAACAAAGAGCTGAACTCTTTGGTGTGCCATTGTGCACTGATTTCATTACAACACTTAACAAAAAATTTGGGAAGGGGCAAGGTATGCTAACTAGATATTTTGAGTCTTTTGAACGTGTACAGTCACCAGATGAAGGAGAGATTGCTTCAGAAAGTAAATAATCTATGATCCTCACCAAGATCTGAGCTATAAAACTTTAGGAAAGAGAGGATTTGTCTTCTAATGCTTCTTTGAGAAAATCAAAACTAAACACATCCTATCATTTCCCATCGGGTGTGCCCAAAAATTGTTAATGTGCAGAAGTGTCCAATTACATGAAAAATTCTACTTAGTGTGGGACTGCTCCTTGTAGATCGACTTCCAGAGACATCTGATTTTGTTCCTATGCTAGTACCAACCTACCTAAATTAATGCTAATCTAAGGCTTGCAGGGGAAAGGGGAAGAGAGAAACAAGAAAATAGAAGGGGGGTGCTGCACCAAGATGGAAATGAGTGGCATTGGGCTCCTCTCTGAATATGACACAAGACTTTTGAACATGCAAGATAGGTTGGAGCACAATGTATGAGCAAATGCAGGGGGTAAGAACCAACTCGAATATGAGACTGGAGTTGTCACAATAAGAAGAAAGCTGGAGGGTAGACAAGGTGTAACCGCAGTAGTTTTCATCAATTACTCAAAGTGTATGTAGATGCAAATATGCCATACAAAGGCTTGTCTTCCATTCATGGACAAATTGAGGCCATAGCACCATATAAACAAAATGAGGCCTAAGTGGGTCCAAGTAGGAGCCAACAATAAGCCCCAAGAAGAGGGAGAAAAATTGAATATTCCTAGCTACCAAGTACCAGAAGTATAAGAGATTTTAATACAGAATATTTTATTTGTCCTTGCTCTGTCTAACTCTTGTAGATTTGGTGGTTGCAGCTTCTTTTCAAAATTTCCATGCCCATGTTGCCTTTCTTGCCGTCAAAGCTTCAGCTTTGATTTTTAGCTTGCTTCTAAATATTTAAATAAAAGCTTTAATGGGCCCAATTTTCCACCGATTAGTTTCTTTAAATAGAAAATCTTTTATTTAAAGCTTGGCTTATGTGATCTCATTTCTTTTTATCCATAAAAAGGAGGGAGTCTATGGGGTCCCTCACCCAAAATCAAAAAACTTAAGAACAAAGAAGCAGAAAAGCCTGAAAAACCTAACACTAAGAATCTATTGATTCCACAATTTCCAAAAGTACAAAATACCCAACGAATTTACTAAACCAGCTTCTAACAAGAGCTCCTTTCACGCTTAACCAAGAGAGGCAAGCATCCTTCTACCCCTACGGGAAATAAGGGCCTCCATAGTCCACTTTGAACCATTATTTATTGAGCTCAAAACCATCCTTATGCAACCTCTCAACGTAAGTCTTCCGTGATCTCCGACTTGACATTCCAAAGTTAGGTTTGGATATCTTGGAATTAGATGGGTTATATGTTTGTGGAACCCACAACGTCTCCTTCTTGCAAAGGAACTCCTCCTTCCAACCGTAAGGCTACCTCCTCCAACTCTTGGAGATAGTCTCTAGCTTGATTCATTATTACCTTGGATTCCAAATTAGATCTATCCAAGCCAAGAGAAGAAGCTCGCAAATCCTCATGAACCGGGAGCACAACACCGCCACTGCTGGGGAAAGGAATGCCACTAACGAGGGTCTGACCTACCGGCTGAAATAGAGGGTTTGAGTCTGCTGCATTTCTAGCAGCCCTGCAACCTTCTCCTGCATTGCTAACCTTGGAGGGACTAGAACAAACAAGTGGATGAAGAGAATGTTGTTCTGAAACAACACTATGCTTGCCCATTTTCTGGGTCCAATGTTGCAAATGGACAGTGTGAGATCCTTCGACTGTTAGACAAACATTTTGCTATCATGTGCCCAAGCTGATTGCATGGAAAACAGCGAAAGGGTAGGCCTTCAGAGTTAACATTTTGTGTCCAAACCCCATGAGAGGAAACACTTTTAATTTAGTGAAAGATTGGTTTAGATAAGTCAGTCATCAAACACACCCTAACGAATTTTCTCTGAAAACCAACTGAAGAGTCATCCAATTGGATGAAGTCGCCCTCAATACTCAACAATCATTGTATCCAACCCGAATTTCTCATTACCAAAGGAAGATTGTAAAGGCTTACCCACAGAGGAACCTTTGTGATCTGGAAAGAAGATGGATCAAACAAGGGAATCCATGGGCAAACGAACAACCCTTGCTTTCCAACAAACCACGACCCATTATCCCGCACAAAAACACAGTCCTCAATGGTTCCAAGTTGAACCAAAAAGAAGTCCTTATCTGATAGAGAAATGAAGGGGGAATCAAAATTTATCCATACTTCTTTCATCCATTGGATAAGCTCCTTGAGGGAAGGTCTCTTCCTTAGGCACCTACAAATTAGGGACTTTTTACCCCTTTTGTTCTCCACAACTTGGATACATTCCTCATCTAGAATCATCTCGGGGCCCGTATCTAACAGGGAGATGGAACATCCCCTAGGGAGATGGCCGCCCCTACATCCCGAAAGTCTGCCCTGCCATTTGAAGTGCTACTTGGAAGGGAAGAAGGAGAAATAGCCTTCTCATGAACCCCTGAATCTACCTATCACTGCGCATTTTGTTCAGCTTTAGATGAAGTTGGATTCTTTCTATCAAAATAGGAGAGCTGCTAGTCAAAGAGAGGAAGATTTGTTGTTTACAAAAATCCCCACTGCAATGAAATGGATTGGAGGCATTTTTGCACTTCCTAAAAATCAAATTTCCATAAAACAATTAGCCCGTTAGATTCTGCTGTAACTCCGAAAGTGGAGAATTTGGTAACGGTGCAGTCCTCTAGTCATTTTATTCCCTGCCATATTTAACTTGATATCCCTTGCCTTGCTCTGCATCTAAGTCATTGCTTATACCTAGCTGTACATTAAGAGAAAAGGCTGAAAGATCGACAGTTTTTGCCGAGCTCGCCACCGCTTTCCTGCTTCTACTCTAGCTGCTCATTGCGCCATCCATAATTTATTTTATTTCTTTTATTTGCTCTCCTTTTAAATAAAAGAAAAGCTTTTAATTAACTCCATATGCACCTGTAGCTTTTCCTTCTAGCTTCCTTTTAATACATTGGATCTTTATTTAAATTTGTGGGGTGAACCCCCTAATTAAATAAAACTTTTATCTCTAAAACATTATAGAGCTCTTCTAGCTTAGAGAGTTAATTACACTTTTAGCTTAGCAGACCATTTTTTGCAAGGAAAATAAAGCTGAGAAATAATTAAGCCCGGTGAAGATTTTCTCAATAGATCACTCGTACATTCTTTGACAAGAAAGGATAGTGGAAGACATATTAGAGAAGAATTTTCTAAGTTGATCAAGGTGAGTCTCTCAAAGTGGATGGACTTCAACAAGGATTCTATTTATGATTTTATCAAGGCACACAATATAATAAATAATGTGGAATTGAAGCAGATGAAACAAGGGAAGATGCCAAATAAGTATTTGGAACTGTTATACTTGTGGGATACCGGAGCTAGATATGTGGATTCTCTTGATGAATAAACAATCAAAGATGTTGTTGACAAATACCTTGCATATAAGCTAAATAAGGAAGCTGAAAAAGACAAGCCAATTGATTTAAAAAAAGACGATGGGTCTCACCCTTGCAAGGGTGTCTCATCTCTTTTGATTGCCACTTCATAGTGGGGTCAATGTTTGGCTTAATTCTATTTTCATCAGTTATTACATTTTAATATTTCAAAAGATTGTTGGAAACATAGTTAAGGTAGTTATGCTACTACCTTTTGAAACTCAAATTATAAATAGTCTTGTAAGGTCAAAATCAGACTTTTTGGCCATTTTCATATTTTGTTATGCAATTGTATACTTAAAAAAATTGAGTTTTAAGGAAATAAATACAATTTTTTTTTTCCAGAGCTTTGGGTCATTTTGCTTTCTATCTAATACATTGCGATTCTTTTCATTTGATGATGTACGATGATGTACAAGACCTTTCATAAATGTAGTTGTGGCTTTGCGAGATATGGTAAATTGTAATTGTTTCCTAATGTTTCCGTAATGCCCCCATTTCCGAATCACTTATGAATAGGAACTGAAGACCTTTTGTCTACTTTTTCCATAAACTAAGGGATCAGTTTTGGATTTTTAGTAATTAATTATGATTGTCCGAATAGTGATTTTTATCATTTATCCATATAAGGCAATTCTAGTTGATTAATAGAATATTTTTAAAAGTGGGTTTTACCACTATAGTAATTAAATGATAAATAATTATTGGATTATTGCCTAAAAGTAAATTTAATTACCATTTGTTATTAAGGCAATTAATTTAATATTATATTTAGAAAAATAGGAATGTCGACTTGGGAGATAACAAAGAAAAGAAAAGATATCTTAAAAAGTCGCCAAAGAGGTGTTTTGAGGTATTTCATCCCCTCCAAGGTGGTTCGCCCCCCTTTGGAGGGTACAAATACAAGGTGATCTTATTCTTCATATGTTGAATTTTATATTGTGAATCTTCATGCTTGAAGAATGATTGGGATGTATGTCCAATAATTACTCCCACGATTTTACGCTGATTTATCAATAAAAAGGTGTTTTGTGACACCACCTTACAAAAATAATATTTTGTGCTTGCCTTGGGAGTGGGGCGATTTGCCTTGGTGATCTTTGGATAGGGTTTTGAGAACAAATTGGGTGTCTAATTGCTCAAAACTAGTTGCTGAAATTTATTGCTAATTTTCTAAAGTGTGGCGTTGGTTTTTTTGGATGATTGACAAGGTTTTCAAGGGTTAATTGATTGGAAAAATAAATAATAATTTTCTAAATTATTATTTATTTATTTGACAGAATTTTATGGTGAATTTGATTTCATGAAATGATGATTTGGCCCTGATAAATAATTTATGATTTATTTCAAACTGTGGCGATTTGGTCAGGGAATCTTGAAAGGTCCATGAGGGTGTCCTAGACCCTAGTTTGTGAAAAATATTTAATTTTGAATTTATTGCAGCCTTTTGACTTGGGGCGACTTTAATTGGGAAGTTGTTTGGTCACTTTGGCTGCCCTAGAGAGGTGATGGAATAATTCAGATATTTTTGGCATTTTTTCTATGGTGATTGCAAGGGTTTGAGGAAGATTTTGGAGAGAGAATAGTTGTTTTTTAAAAAAAATCAGTTATTTTTCAGCAAGTATATTTCAGAAATTTATCTTCATTCAAGTGAAAAAGGTACATTTTCCTTAATTTTCAGTTGTTGCTCATATTTGCATGTTTTGGGGTGAATAAAAGTTGAACCAATTGCTGAAAATTGCCTATTTATCCCTTGTACTTTGGTGCCAAGGGTTTGGTGAGATTGGGTGTGTTGAAGCTTCATTTTCCAGCTAGGGTTGGTTGATTTTTCAAATTTCAGAATTCAAAATTTATTTGCATAATATTGGGATTTTAAAGAAAACCCTTATTTGGTCTTTTAGCCCAAAAAGATGACATTACAGACTTTCCTTGCTACACTCTTAACTTATGGCATGTATTGGGATATGTGTGGTCAACCTGCGACATACATAACCTTTGACGTAACCATGTGTTAATCTCTAGGTTGCATATTGGTAGGAGTAGTTGGCCTATTTGGGTTTATGGATTTCCCATAGTCTAATTAGGGTCTATATAGGAGGTAGTGTTAGGATATTAGGTACCATATATTCAGTATTCTCTTCTTATTGTAAGGGTTTGCGCGGTTTCCCCTTCGAAGTGGCTCAGTTATATATTCAACTATTCTATTATCATTTCACATATATTGTGTGGATTTACTTATTTTTGCAATTGAATGTTGTTATTCTACCTCTGCAATGTGTTATATTGTGATCTATTGTTGTTATTATGCTTTGTCGATATAGTAAGTTCATTACAAGTGGTATCAAAGGTTTTGATTGGGCAAATTCTGTGGCATATTTGGGGTAGAGAAGGGGAGCGAAAAGCAAGTTGTTTGGGTAAATCTGTTCACATTTCTTGCATGTATTTTGGATTTAGTTTTGTTTGTGGTGGACTTGACCATGTTTTGCAAGAGGGTCAAAATTGAAAACTTTTTATCTAGGGGGAATTTAGGGTTTTCATCTGCACTAGGCATCTTGGCAAAAATAAATTTTGGAATCAGTTTTTTGGACCCTTGGGAAATATAGCAGTCATTGGATTCATTTTGGGAAGACGATTACAATGGTATAGGTGTTCGGTAACCCTTACTTTTGGCAAAGTTTTGGGTGTTGCGGATTTCAGGTTTTTAGCACCCTTTTACAATGTAGCAGTCATCAGATTAGTCTTGAAGAGGCAATTGCAACAATCTAGTTCCCTGGTACCTTATTGTTGACTCTTAGTCAGGCCTACCATGGCTGGGCCACAAACTAGAGGTAGGGGCAAGAATTCACACCCCAGGGAAGACTCCTAACAAAGAGGGGAGAGATTCATAAATGCATTCAAGTGAGACTTTTGATTGGGATTCACTTGTATGGAGTAAAAAGTGAGCCGACTTAGGGATAGCTTCCAACTATTAGAGGGTGATATGGCCACAAAAGCGGATATGGATCAGATTGACAATAGATTGAATTAACTTGTAGATTTGTTTAACAAGTTGCTTGCATCACAACCATCGGCTTCACAACCCAACCCTAATGGATCAATGGAACAACTTAGACCTGTTTCAAATATAGGGCCACATCAGTGCATGACTAATACTACTTTGGGGTCTTGCAACTTTCTACCAAAGGTCGACATGCGTAAGTTTGATGGAAAGGACTCACTCAGATGGATCACCCAAATGGAGATTTTTTGAAACAACACTAGATTTCATGTGGGAAGAAGGTGACATTGGCATCATTATATTTGGAATTTGAGCAATTCATTTGGTGTCATTGGCTTTGTGATCAAATGAAAAATAAGACTCTTAGTGTTACTTGATCAGTTTTCATGGAGGAGTTGTAGACACATTATTAGTAACAATTTGACAGAGAACTACTTAAGCCAATTGGCCAAGCTGCAACAAACAGGCCTAGTCAGAGTTTATATTTATCAATTTCAATCCCTTTCCTTGAGAGTGGATAAGGTTATAGAGGAGAACATGAACATCCTATTTTGGGAGGAGTCAAGAAAAAGACTCAACATGAGGTATGCAAATTTAATTTGTGCACTATATTTGAGTCTATTGTCTTGGCACACAAGATGGAGGAAAAATTGATGGCTAATAGGAGATATGCATTCCCTAGCATTAGAGATCATAGCACACCCGCACCATCATTCCCCCAACCAATTAGATTAATGCCCTAGCAAATTGAGGAAAACTAGGTAAAAGGGTTACGTTTTAATTGTGGTAGCAAATGTAGTATGGGACATACATTTGCAAAAAAGTCGCTCTTCTACATTGAAGGCACCACACAAGAAGAAGACAAGTTTGAGATAGCAGAGGAATCATCGGAAGATCCACATCCGACCATCTCTTGCATGCACTCTTAGGCATTGTACCCCACAAACATTCAAGGTAGTGGGATTCTTGGAAAAACAGAGGGTGACAACATTGATTGACTCAGTAGTACTCACAATTCCATCAACAATAAGTTTGTTCCACATTTGGATTGTTTTGTGTACCTGGATCTAGAATTCCAGGTCATGAGTACAGATGGGGGTACAATCAGCTATTTAGGAAAATTTCATAGTATTAAACTTTCCACGGGGGGCTACATGTTGGTGTACATGTGGAAAGCAACACTTTAACCTTTGCATTCAACTTCTTGATTTTTGGTTGAGACAACCGATGTAATGGAAGATGATGGGTAGCCTAAATGAAATAGGATGAGGCTAGATCCGAGGATAAAGGAAAGAGAATTTGGAAAACTTAGATTTTGAAGGTTATTTACTTGGTGGGAAAGAATACGAAGGGGCCCTACTAATGAGACTATGGGCCAATATTGCTCTTTTAGGGCTTCAAGCTGACTAAGGATAAGATCTAGGATATGGGTGGAGCGAAACACTTGAAGTTTGAGTTCATAAACAATATTGCTCTGAAGTGCACTTGCTGGAACGGGAGCTAACACTCTAGGAAATGGACTTGCTCTATGGGGATAAGGATGCTTAGTAAGTGTCATCCAATGGTAAAGCAAGGTATATTAGAAATATGTAAGCGTAAAGCTTGTTTTGAATGTGTTGTAAGGATGGTACTTGCTATTTGGAAAGGTGTGAGAAAGGTTATGTGCTTGTGCTCATCTTGACAAGGGTTTGTTTGGAAATTGTTTTGGTACTTGTGCACGTTTTGACAAGGTTTTTGTAAATGAAATGAAATTGAACTTTTTGCTGAAATGAAAGTATTGAAAGCAATAAAATAATGAATATTGAAAGCAAATGAAAGGAGAATGCTTGTTTTTGTTCTTTCACAATGTTTTGGATGCATGCAAACTTAAAATTGAAGATTTGAAGGAAATACGCAAGTGCTGATTTTTCCTAATTTTTCTTAATTTGCAAGATAATTTGCCTAATTCGATCTACATGGTCTAAATTTCTTTTTGGATTTCTATTGTGCAAATATTATGAAATACTACTATGCAAATGAGCCTTTCTAATATGCAAATGGAAAACCAAGTTTTAAAAACCTAGTAAGCACACTTACTAAGAATTCAGAAATTGCCTTTCACACATGCAAAAGCTAGAATTGAATGTGTATGAAATAAAAAGATCTATAGATGAAAGTATGCAAGTTTAATGCTCTGATTTTTTGAGTTTAGTGTTTCGAAACAACTTTCTTTTACTAACAAAATGAATAGATTCAAAATCTAGCATGCAAGGTTTTGGCTATCTAATTTGCCTTGGTTTTTGTGGATGTTTGATTGAAGGTTGTTTGTGATGGAAATATTTTATAAATTTAAAATAAACTACTGTATGATGGTGTACCTATTGTTTTGTTTGATTGATTTACCCTATGTGATATGCAAGACTATGTTCTTTCCAAGAAAACTATAATGCATTTGCAAAGAAGAGATCTAAGCTATGTTTTTGGTTTGAGAGAAAGAGAGAGATTTCTTTTCTTTTCTTTTTGCTTTTCAAAAACGGAGCTAATCTAATGAATACAAGAGATCCACACTATTCTAAATCTAATAAACAATAACCAAAAATGAAAATGAAAATCTCCAATTGATCAAGGTGAGACCAAATGAAAACAAGAATGATTGTTGTTGTAGATTGTCCTTAGTAAGCTAAGTTCTCCGCTCAAATGTGACCGTTGGGACTCTCTTGACAAAGGACAACAACAAAAGAATGGAACCAAGAAGAAGAGAATAGAGGGGAACAAAATCCCAAGCAAGGAAGCAACTGACTGTGGCTGGTTGGTCTACTAATAGCAAAGAGCATGTTGCTGATCTAGTGATTTTCCTTCTTTAAAACTGTGTAGTCTAGCACGAAAATGACCGAATATAGAACTCCAAAGCAAAAACAAGTAGGGTGTGGTTGTGTGTAAGCTTGAAAATTCTAATCTTCAATGCAAAATTCGGATCCCAAATTCATCTAAAACTGAGATACTTGTAGAAGAAACGAGGGTGCAAGGGTGAGTTTAACTATTGGTTGACTCAAAGATAAACTTAGGAAGGATGATGAGTGATCAAAATAAGAGTGGGAGTGAGTTGGGCCATCATGAAAGCGAACACAAGTCAAATCAAGAAAAAAACATGAAGAGAGGCTTGCAAAATGAGTGAAAAACGTGCAAACGGTAACGAAGCCATCGCAAACTGTAATGCAACAGCCTCACAAGGAAAAGAAACTGTTGTAAATATAACACTTTTGTCATTGCCAATTACGCAACCACCATGACGGAAGTGTCACGAAAGGGGTGGTTTCGTCACGAAGAGTGGCAGTTTTGTCACAAAGGAAATAATGTCAAAACAAAGGCAAGAGGACTCCAAAGTAATCAAATTTTGAGGGTTAAAAGGGAAAGGGGCTAAAGAGAGCGAGGAGAGAAATGTCTGAGAGAACCGGGTCTGAACGTATTTTGGAGATCATTGCATCAACATTGGATTTGTTTTGGAAATGTTGGATTGTGTAATTTTTGGGTGCATGCATCTTGCCCCTTCGTGAGGACGCTTCATCATGAATTGACGAGGGTGTGGTCTTGAATAGTGACGTACTGAAGGGAAAAGGAGGGTTAGGAAACTTATCTCACTTACGTATGTGGTGCAGTGAAATCCATTGAGACTCAGTTGCAACCTATGATCAAAAGACGAGAATCAAGTACAATTTAACGAAAAACGAAAAATAAAACTAACTAATCAAAACATGGACGTGAATACGTATCGTATATGCGAAGGTGAGTATACTACTTAAACCATCCCGTTGGGTAGCTGAATCTAACGTTGAGTTGATGTGAACTTGCAAAACCAAAACTACATACAAGCATGCTATTAGAAACAAAAGGCTTTAAAAGTGTTAATTTTGTGAGAAAAATATGTTAGTTGAGCAACAAACCTATCAAAAGACGTAAAACATGAGTTTAGAAGAAAATTTGCTAAAAATGAAAAAAAAATTGAATCACTAGTTAGAAAGACTATGTTCAAAAACTTATAAAAAATAGAAGTCATTTGTGCAAATTGATTTTAGAGATTTTTGAGCTCTGGATTCACAGTGAAAGAATTGATTCAGGAAGCAGTGAGATCGACGAGCACAACAAGAGGATGGTGAACATACCAACGGGAGGAGCAATGGGTCAGGTTCAGATTGGTTGACTTTTTTTTGTTTTTGTCCCAATTTCAAATTTTTGCTCAAAAATGCATTGAGATCTGTTAAAATTTGAATTTTCTTGCGTGTATGGGATTGGGGGGTTGGGTAGGCTAGGGAAAGGCTATTGGTTGATGCAACACTCCTAGCTGAGATTGGTAGGCATACCGATGTTTTTGCCCCAACTTACCACACATCTGTGGAGATCACTCGCCTACAGAGGCATATAGCTAGATTAGATTCTCGAATGAGGACTTTACAAGAGGTGACTGAAGTAGGAGGTCAGGATCTTAGGGCTACTATTGAACATGTATATACACATTTTTTTTAGATTTTTGACTCACTTGCCCACTACGGAGGTGATTGTACTGAAACTTTGTTGTACCAACTCAACATTATTATGATATATATATATATGGAGATATTTTGGTTTATTTTAGTGACTTGCCATTTAAGTGTTATGTGTTTATTTCTCATGTATTTTTTTTTAGTTTATGCACTTTAGATGACTAGGCATGTGATGATATACCATGTATCTCTTATGTTTTGATAATGCTATGGGAATGTTTATGTATGTAAAATGTGGAAACAAAATGTATGCAAATGATGTAATTCGATGGATATATATAAAACTATAAATGCATTAACAATTGTTTTGCAGGTGATGAATGAGTTATTTTGTTGACACAACATATGACTTTCAATTTGTAGCAAAGAAATGAAAAGGGAAAGCAGGATATACATGAGACGAGTAAAATAAAAACTATTCATCACAATTTTGCATGAAAAAAGATGACCTAATACTTACGAGCAAAGGAAGAAATCGAACTTATGTCTAAACTTACAAAATACTAACTTTATTGGTGTCATCTAGAGGTAATTTGCCCTGATAGAATTAGTAAATGGGATAAAGTTTTACTCTTTTAGGCGTAAACATTTGATAGGGTTTTTGAAGAACTTTTATTGTTGGACACTTTCTAATTTGATATTGCTTTTGCTTTGCTTTTACTTTTTATTTGTGACCACTTACACTTAATCTCATGTGACTAGGAAGACACATGAGCTCATCACCGAAGACTATATGTAGGCGACCCATGCAACTAGTAAGATGCGAGGGCTCAATACTGAAGGTTAGTGAAGGGTGAGAGATGTGAGATTTGACTTTGGTTTGCATAAGATTTTGATTTTTACATAAGTGTTTTTCTTTCTATTTATCACATATGTTTAGAAGGCCCTTATCCCCCAAATCTTGGCCACATGCAACTGGTAAGATGCAATGGTTCGTCACCAAGGGACCAAGATAGGTGAGCAACGTTACCTGTTTTTGAGCATGTTGATGTTTTTTGCTTAGAGGGCACTGTAAGAGGGGACACCGCCATGGACAAGCTTCTAGACTAGGCTGTAAGCTAGAATTTTCTATGTTTCGCAAGATGTGGGAAAGAGAGGTATACTCTGCTCATAAGAACTAAGACAAGAACTAATGTGATGCTGATTTTGAGAATGTTTTCCATAGGATAATATGAAAAATGAAATGGAATGTTAAGCTGAATTTTGAAAGTTTTTATTATGCAAACTGACAACTAAACAATCACCAAACAAAACATCTGATATGCAAGACAACATATAAACAATAAAAAATGCAATGTAATGAGGGCAATGTGAAATGCAGTGACCATATATAAAGTGTTTAAGGTGCAAAGAGTTCACAGACTCATTGAACTCCTTGCCCTCCAAAGTGCATAACCAAGAGGCTCCATTCTTAAAATCTTTAGTCACTAAATAAGGACTTAACTAGTTGGGTCTAAACTTTCGACCTTCTTCCTTTTTTTAGCCATTCGACTGTCAAGGCTTAGGACAAGGTCTCCTACATGTATAGTATGTTTGTGCACATATCTGTGAAACTCACAATATTGCTGATAATGCATGATTAGCTTTGTTTGTCTTGTCGTAGTGTTCGGACAAGGGATGCCAAAAGCTTGTGAGCACTCAGTGAGCTGTTTTCTACAATCTTCTTGTATAGGAGGTTTGCGAACATACTTGTGTAACTCACAGTACTACTGATAAGACATCATTAACTTTGCTTTTCCCATTGTTGTGCTTGGGGAAGTTTGTGAGAACTCAATAACTCTCTATGGTCTTCTTTTGCAGGAGGGAGAGAAGACCCATCACCTAGAATTTTTGGATAGTTATCAGAACTGATGTTGATTTCTATACTGCCTATGGTTAATGTACGGATCCTTTCCTCAAGCATTGGCATGGCAGAGGAAGGAAAAATGGTTTTGTTGTCTAATCTAAAGTTTAAACTACGATCTATGCTATAGCTTGCCCTGCGTGATGGGGCATTGGGTGATTATGCTGAAGATATCGATCATTAGGGTCTTTTGGGGGTTTTATCTTCATGTCCCAAGAGTTCCATCATGCCAACGCCAACAGTGGGAGTGAGAGCTTCTAGACTGAGAGGCATGTGGGGACTATAGGTCCCGATTAGGTATGGGCCAAAAGGGAGCTTAATGGGTTCATCTTTTTCTAAGATGTTAATGATTTCAATTGTAGACATGGTCAAGACGACTGGTATTGTTGCAAGATCTTTACCACTCACTTTTTTTGTAGTTATAACTTCATTTTCTTCAAGCTTGGATTTTAAAAGAGCTTTAGGAAGCTTTGCTTCTTTTTTCAAAACAACCCCTTTGGGCTTCGGGGTATCTTTGACTTTGACCAAATGTGGGGGCTTCACCACACCATTGGTGGGTAAATGATAATGTGCAGCCTTGGTTGTTTGTGCACAATCGCTTGAAGAAAATCAAAGGGTTTGGGGTCTCCTTTAGCAACAAAAACCTTTCCAAGATGAACCTTATCTGTTGGAAAGGGTAGAAGGGATCACCTTCATCCTATGAATCCAAGGTCTACCCAAGATCATGTTGTAATTAGTGTCTTTATCAATTACATAGAATTCTGTCAACACAGTCTTGGGACCTAGGGTAACTGGAAGTACAATGGTCCAATTGAAGTGGACTTGAGGCTATTATAGCCTCGAGGGTATTGTGGGTAGTCGAGTAGTGGGTTTCCCCATAACCAAGATTTTGTAAGAACGAAAATTGGACTATGTTCACGTTTGCTCCATTGTCAACCATTGCTTGTTTTACATAGTTTTTATAAATCTGGACTTGTAAAAACAAGGTTGGATCCTCCCTCCTAGCCATTTTAGAGTCAGGAGGGAGACTCCTGAGATCAAAGAAGTAACCAACATTCCTCAAGCTTTGTCCTAGAGGAAACATGTCAAGATCAATATGGTTGATCTGGGCTTGAGGTGGAGGAGTCACATTGGCTAGTGTCCCAACCCCAGGGCATCAAGCAATGTTGAACGGTGGGCAAGAGAATTCTTGAGCAAATCAAGAAACGAGATGTGCGAGAATGTCTTTGTAAGGTCTGCAACCAAGTTGTAGTTTCTCATAGGTTTTAGGATGACATCATCATCCAAGATGTTGGAAGGGTGAGGAGTTGTGGGCTAATATTCTTATGTGCGAGTAATGATATTTGCTTCTTCTTCAGTTTCTAACTCCACCACTCCTATCATTTTGGCTTTCCCTTGGACCCCTAATTGGGGAGTCACATCAAGGTTGGTTGTACCAGAAGTAGAAGCCTCAACATCATGAGTCAATGTTGGCATAGGTTGGTTGTGTTGAATCGGTTGATTTTATGAGTTACCCTGTGGTTGGTTCTAGGTAGCTCGCATTTGATGGTTCGAGAGAGGGTTTTGATAGATTTGGAGGTTTTGGTTTTGAGGGGTTACAAGATTGTTGAATTGGGCCTGAGGGTTTCCATTTGCATTCCCTAGGAACATATCAACAAAAGTTTGCCTTTGTTATACAGGGAGCCTTTGAATGAACTTGTATTCCCAACAAGCTTGAGTGTCATGTCCAACTACTTGGTGGAAGAGACAATAGATGTTGGGATCATATTCTCGAGGCCTTTGGTTTTGTCCTTGTTGACCAAACTCCTATCGATTATTCCTTTGGTAAAAGGGTTGGTTTTGGAATTGCATGTTGCGAGGTGGGGGTCGATTGAAATCAATCGCATGAACTATAGGTGGAGGATTTTGGTTGCTCATACCATTATTGTTGAAAATGGGTTGTGGTTGATTGTTGTTTACGGGGTTCGGTTTCTTGTTTTGATCGGTCATGTCATTTGTGTTGGCGTTCCCATTTGTATTAAGAACCTTGGAGCCTTGGTGGTTGTTAGCATTGTTTTGGTTCATGTTTTGAAAACCCCCATTGTTTTGGTTAGGGGTGACTATACGTCCATTGGCTCCATAGGTTCGGCGACCACTTTTAATGGCTGCTTGGTCAATTCATAAAGTGCTTTTGGACATCTTCGTAGGATCGATAAGGAAACTTTTGGACATCTTCCCTCATCTCCTTGTTAAGGGAATGAAGAAAGAGATCGCATAGCTCTCTTTGATCCATGTTTGTCACACTGGCAATGGATATAAAACTTGCCGCCATTTGGTAATGAAATGGGCAGCCAATTCATTATTTTCTTGTTTAATGTGAAGGAATTCTCGAATGCCAGTTTTCAACAACTTGTTCATATCAAAGGCTTTAAGGAATTTTGCCATGAGTTGTCTGAAGGAAGGGATGGAGGCCTCAGGGAGGCGATAGTACTAATAAGGGGCAATTCCTTGTAGCATTTTGGGATTTTTTTTGCAACAACCCCATCCCACGGCAAGAGTTCCCTCATGGCTATGGCATATGCTTTGACATGCACATTGGAATCTCCTTCCCCTTTAAATTTGGGGAGGTTAGGTAGGGGATGAGGTAGAAGAACTCCTTGTATACTATGATCGAGGGGTTCCTTTAGGTATTCGGTGTAAGTCCCCATAGCATTGAAATCTGTCAAAGGCATGGTAGGATAAGATTGAAGGGTGGGTTTGGATACAGGTTTGCTTAACCGCTAGGAGGAAAAGGTGTTTGGTAAGACGGTGTGGAATAATTCGAAAAGTAATTATCGGGCTGGGTGGATTTGGAGAACATGTGATAGTAAGGAGCAAGAGTGTTAGATGGAGAAGGGTTAGGTGCTTGTAGAGGAGTGTATGTGGATGGCACATAACTCAGAGGAATGTAGGGTGGTGGATTGTTGGCCACCGCATTGTTGGGATGAGCATACGTGAACACACTTCAAATTGGGACTTGTTTTGGAGGTTGATAAGGTGGAAGGAAGTTGGTAGTGTTTGTGTTGGGGACTCCATGAGTAAGAACATCCCCTGGGTGTTGACTAGAAACATAGTTGGAAGGAAGTGTGTAGGCTTGTTGTTGTGGTGGAAGTGTGGAGGGTGGTTGTTGTGGTGGTTGGTAAGTCGTTGTAGTGATGGGTATGGAGGAGGAATGAATCTAGTTAGGAGGGTTAGAGTTCTCTCCTTGATTTAGAGAGTTGGTTGTTCTCCAAATTGCAAATGTGACCCACCAAGGTAGATATGAGTTCATTTGGAGTAAAAGTGGTATTGTGTCTAGTCACTTCCTTCATGGGAGGTGTGGTAGGAAGAGTTTGGTAGTTATGAAGGGGTTGGTTTGTGGTAGAAGCTTTAGGAGGAACCGTTAAATGTTGTTCTGGTGGGTTGGAGGTGTTTTGGTGGTTGTTGTTAGAGGGGTGCACAGTTGTTTGCATTCTATTTACTTCATCTTCCAGATAAGGGATTCTTCCAATATATTGATTGTATTTATCAAAGCTTTCCATATTTGGATTTTGCAAACTAATTGAGGGCCTTGTTGCTATGTGAGGAGTGGCTCCACTCTCACCAGTAAAAAGTAATGTTAGAATCAGGATGATTACTGGCAGTTTTTGATATGTCCTACACTTCGTGGATTGGTATTCCACTCCTAGTTTGCGAGTTAGGGTTGGGATAGTCGTGAAACTGATATTCTATGTTTTGGTTGGAAGCATTGTTGTTCCAACTGACTAAAGAAGCTTCACCAAGAACTTGTTGACTTATCTTATAGCCTTCTAGGCCAAGATATCCTCCTATATCTCGTCTAGACATATTCAGGGGGTATAATAATACTAGCAGAATAAATGAAGGAGAAGGATGGAGAAAAAAGATGAAGAGAAGAAAAGGGGAAACGTAAAAGGATAAGTCTTTAACGTCGGGTTCACCAATTCATGTACATGCGCAAAACAACATGCTAACTTGTGCACTCGAATTTTCGAGGTCTGGCCAAGACAACCAACGTAATGGAAGATGATGGGTAGCCTAAATGAAATAGGATGAGGCCAGACTCGAGGATAAATGACAAAGCATATGGAAAACTCAGATTTTGAAGGTTATTTACTTGGTGGGGAAGAATATAGAGGAGCCCCACTAACGGGACTACGGGCCTAGATTGCTCGTCTAGGGCTTCAAATCAACTAAGGATAAGATCTAGGATATGGGTGGAGCGAAAGACTTAAAGTTTGAGTTCAGAATCAATATCGTTTTGAAGCGTTGGAATGGGCGTTGACACTCTAGAAAATGGACTTACTCTATGGGGATAGGGACACTCACTGTCATCCAATGGTAAAGCAAGGTAGGTTAGAAATATGTAAGCATAAAGCTTGTTTTGAATGTGTTGTAAGGATAGTACTTGCTGTTTAAAAAGGTGTGAGCAAAGTTTTGTGTTTGTGCTCGTCTTGACAAGGCTTTGTTTGGAAATTGTTTTGGTACTTGTTCATGTTTTGACAAGGTTTTTGTAAATGAGATGAAATTAAACTGTTTGCTGAAATGAAAGTATTGAAAGCAATAAAATAGTGAATACTGAAAGCAAATGAAAGGAGAATGCATGTTTTTGGTCTTTCACAATGTTTTGGATGCATGCAAACTTAAAACTGAAGATTCAAAGGAAATATGCTAGTGCTGATTTTTCGTAGTTTGCAAGATAATTTGCCTAATGCAATTTAAAGGATCTAACTTTGCTTTTGGCTTTTTCTTGTGCAAATATTAAGAAATACTACTATGCAAAGGAGTTTTTCTAACATGCAAATGGAAAATCAAGTTTTAAAACCCTAGCAAGCACAATTACTAAGAATTCGGAAATTGCTTTTCACATTTGCAAGCTAGAAACTAGTTTTGAAAGTTTTGAATGTTTGTGTATGAAATAAAATGATTTATAGATGAGAGTATGCAAGTTTAATGTTCTGATTTTTGAGTTTAGTGTTTCAAAAAAACGTTCTTTTACTAGCAAAATGAATAGATTCAAAATTTAGTATGCAAGGTTTTGACTATCTAATTTGCCTAGAGTTTTGTGGGTGTTTGATTGAAAGTTGTTTGTGAATGAAATGTTTTCTAAATTGAAAATAAACTACTATATGATGGCTATACCTATCATTTGTTTGATTGATTTACTCTACGTGATATGCAAGACTACATTCTTTCTAAGAAAACTATAATACATTTGCAAAGGAGATGAAAGCTATGTTTTTGGTGCAAGAGAGAGAGATATTTAATATCTTTTCCTTCCGTCTTTCGTAAATGAAGCTAATCTAATGATTAAAAGAGATCTACACTATTTTAAATCTAATAAACAATAAACAATAAACAAAACTAAAATTGAAAATCCCCAACCTGATTAAGGTGAGACCAGATGAAGGCAATGATGATTGTTGTTGTAGATTGTCCTCAGTAAGCTAACTCCTCTGTGCAAATGTGACTGTTGGGACTCTCTTGACAAAAGACAACAACAAAAGAATGGAAGCAAGAAGTAAAGAATAGAGAGGAACACAATCCCAAACAAGGAAGCAACTACATGTCGCTGGCTGATCTACTCATAGCAAAGAGCAAGTTGTTGATCTAGTGACTTTCCTTCTTCAAAACTATGTAGTCTAACACAAAAATGACTGAAGATAGAACTTCAAAGCAAAGGCAAACAAGTTGTGGTTGTGTAACTTGAAAACTCTAATATTTAATGCAAAATCTGGATCCAAAATTCATTTAAAACTGAGATACTTGTAGAAGAAGCGAGGAGGGTGCAAGGATGAGTTTAACTGTTAGTTGACTCAAAGCTAAACTTAAGAAGGATGAGGAGTGATCAAAACAAGAATGGGAGTGAGTTGCGTCATCATGAAAGCAAACACAAAGAAAATCAAGGAAGAAACTCGAAGAGAGGCATGCAAAACGTGTGAAAAATGAAGTTTTGGATGCTCCATTTAAAAATGTGCAAATGGTGACAAAAATGCCACCTTATGCAGGGGGCAAAGACAAAACTACCACAAATCGTAATGGAATCGCCTCACAAGGAAACAAAATCTATAGCAAGTATGAAACCACCACAAATATGACACTTTTGTCACTGTCAATTATGAAACCGCTGCAGCAGAAGTGTCACGAAAGGGGCAGTTTCGTCACAAAGAATGGCAGTTTCATCAATGAGAGTGGTAGTTTTGTCACAAAGGAAATGGTGTCAAGACAATTTTGAGGTTTAAAAGGACTAGAAAGGGGCTAAAAAAAGGGGAGAAAAATGTCAAAGAGAACTTGTCTTAAGCATATTTTGGAGATCATTGCATCATTATCGGATTTGTTTTGGAAATGTCACACCGTGTAATTTTGGTTGCATACAGTTGGATAACACTATGTTTGTCATTCCCATGGGAGGAGCTGATATTGCGTTGGGAGTCTAATGGCTCACCTTTGGGCATGATCGATATGAGCTTCCAAGATCTATTCATGCATTTCTGTTTTGAAGGAAAGACATTCAAATTGAGAGGGTTGCAAGCCAAGTAGCCACAGATGGTAAGTTCGCACCAGATGCAAAAGTTGCTAAAAAAGGAGTCAACAGGGTTTGTGGCACAATTATTTTCATTAGAAGCAAAATAGTCAAATGAGCCAAAAGTTCAGATCTATAGGCGATTGTGAAAAAGCATTCCATATTTTTGAGGATATGCCGAAAGAGTTGCTGCCAAAAAGAGATCATGATCATGCCATTCGACTTGTAGTAGGAGCCCACCCAACATCAGACCTTACAAGTAATCGTATGTGCAAAAGAGTGAGATTGAGAAGATGGTACAAGAAATGCTAAAAGCATGTATTAATTGTTATAGTCAAAGTGCATATTCTTCTCTAGTAGTGATGGTGAATAAGAAAGATGACACTTGGCGCATGTGCGTATACTATAGAGAACAAAGTAAGTTCACCATCAAAGATAAATTTCCTATTCCTGTAATTGATGATTTTCTTGATGAGTTATATGGTATTGCTAATTTTATTAAACTAGATGATCTAGGAGGATTTACCAACAATAGTTTTGATAACACTACCAATCATATTCTCGTAACTTGTGATAACTACGGTTCCACTTCCATGGTCTGTGGTACACCAAAACAACCTCCACATGCTCATGGTACCTCCAAGATCATCATCCTATCTCCAATAGATGCCAAAATGTCAAGCGTTGCTTTTGACATTGATCAACACAACAGTTGGAAGGCAATGAGACACATAGAAGCTCAATCATTTCAACTATTGTAACGGTTCTTTCTGCCTTTGCGGTTTTTTAACATATGTATACACATTTGTTGTCACATCCCGATTTCAACCTACGATTTATGACCTTTAATCCATGGATTAATAGGGTTCTTAACTAATTATAATTGCTTTGATTTGATCATTTTGACATATACTGTAATGAGATAGTGATATTGTCGATTAGTATACATAATGTGACAACAGTATTTTATTATTCTGTACATTGTGGATATGTATTTGTTAGTTTGTATCGTTGGTTGATATTTATGATGACTCAGATTAACTACCTACTTGTTGCGAGGTGGATGCAGAATTGATCCTACCTTCGGAGTTAGATGAGAGAGCATCATCAGAGAGGATGGGCTAGATGGGACGAATGGGTGATGACAGAGAAATTGCTAGTGACCCTACACACAGTAGATTTAAAATGTTATATGCGTAGCATGTTTTAGATGTTAGTATGTGGTTAACAAAATCTTTTATGTGATTATATTAGTATGCAAAATTTAATTCTTAATATGCATTAGATTCTTTTGATTTAATTGTCTTATTTTTTAGAATAAATCAAAGAATAGATATTTAATTGCTACATGTAATAGTAATTAATTATACATTATGTTATTATTGAAAACAATTAGATAAATAAATAATTACTATTATTTTAAAGAGCTTGAGTTATCTTAGAATGCTAACCTTGAGATTAAGTTGATCTAAACTAATTTTGATTAACATGCATGAAACTAGAAATCAATGCTTTAGCTGTTAAACATAGCCTTATATTGAAATTACTTGGAAATGTGGCGTAGAGATCTTTCATAAGCAAATGAAATGCTTTAATATATTTTAAGCAAGATGAAAGACTAAGGATTTAATAAAAAAATAACTTTAGTTGAGGAAAATGGATGCTATGCATAGAGGGGGAACTAAAAGAAAATATCATGCAAAGAGGAAGGCCGTGGCAAAAGAAAAGGAAAAGAATTTTATAAATTGAGGAGTTTTTGAAAGTGACATATGGACGAAGGGAGATGCTGAGGATGGAGAGAGAATCTGAAAAAAAAACAAAAAAAACAAGGAAACGTTTCATATTACAAGCAAAACCGCTAAAGGTAGGTGTTTTAATTCATTATTTTCTTTATTTTCTGTGTGTATTTATTCTCTGTGCAATCATTAGTTGAAATCATAGACAATGCTTTATATTGTTCTCTTTATGTAAAGACAACTGCATTTTAAAAGTGTTCTGAAAGATCTATAGAGGAAGGCGACATCTTATCTCATTGAGATATATAGACTGCATTTTAATTAACTATGTAGGATCAAAGACTTGTTAAATCATGGGCAACACAAATGAAAATATATAAGAGGAATTTATATATATATATATTGCGTCTTAAATAAAAATCAGAAAAGAAAAAAAAAGATTACGTCTAATAGAATACTACCTTTTAAAATTAAAGCAAACCATTAAGAGGTTAGTGATCTGACGAAGCGTTTTGAATGCCTTATTTTATGAGAATTGAGTTACATTTATTTTTAAGCCAACGTATAATATATGAAGTCTAGGTTATATTATCATTAATTGCGTCTCAATTTGTATAAGCTACATTTCATTCTAGTGAGCGGCATCTTAAGATAAGAATGCGCTTTGTATAGCACTGTGTTTTAAATTGTAAGGATTGTGTTTTATAAAATTGCGTGCTTTGTATTAACCTCGTATTTGACTGCATTTTATAAGACTAAGCGTTGGAAATGCCTAGTCACTCAAAGAGATCACCCGGTATTTTAATTATAAAGCCAAGTCTTTGAAATTAAAATGCTGGGAATATATAATAAAGAGCTGTGTATATATATAAAATGCACTGTATTTAATTAACGCTAAGCCTCTAAGTGGAACGCCAGATCTCTAAGTGGAAATGCCAGGTCAATTAACTGAGCGCTAAGTGTATTTAATTAACATGTGAATATATTAGAAGTCGTGTATAAAAGATAAACACTGAGTCTTACATATAGTCGTCGAGTTTTAAATGGTAAAAATGAGTATAAGTAATAAATCGTTGAGTATATAAAGAAAACATTGAACATATAACTACAACGCTAGGTCAATAACATGCAATGCCAGGTCAATGGACTGTAATGCCAGGGCAAGGAAATGTAGCGCTGAGTAATTTGGATAAAGCGCCGAGTTAAAAGAAAACAAAACGCTGCATATTAATTTATAATTGGCTGTGTTAATAAATAAATTAAATTTGGATATTGTATTGTTGACTTATAATGATGGAAACGCTGGGCAATAATTATTAAATGCTGAAACTCTAATTAAAACACTGACTTAATAGAAAGCGTCGAGTGTTAATCAAGTTGCTGAGTTTTATTCTATTTAGAGACCATATATTATTTCGGAGAAGAATATGTCTCTTCTTTAATGCAAGATCGAATGTTCGGTGGAACTTTAATTTTGCCTCAGAATTCCGAGTTGTGTTGCCAGCGCAAGTTGCATTTTAAATCACGAGCAGAATTATCATTGAATAAAGTCGTACTTTATGGCATATAAATATCGATGCCAATTCCTTATTTCTTTTGTGTATACTATGGCATTTATAAATTGCAATGATCTGTGTGCTAAAGCACTTATGGTGAAATGCCATGTTGTATAAAGAACCTTGTACTCTGTGATGGTGTATTTTTACCTTGTTTAGTTTGTAAGGGTAGTGTAGTTATCATTCCTGTAATAAAGACTTGTGTGATTCTCTTTGGACTGTTATATGAGGAATCATTTAAGTGGTAGTCAACCCTTTAAGCATGATTGAAATATAACTGTTAGTGGTCGAGAAACCTTTCTCTGCTTGGAATACTTATGGAGCAAGTAAGACCATAGGTTGAATCTTGGCTAAGGATTGATTGAATGATAACACTATGAATAACATGTTTAATAACTTGGTAACATGTCTTAAAGTTGTAAACTTGGATCCTACACATTGTTGTATTAAAAACACTTAACCTGGGTGTTTGGGCATTAAGCAAATTATTGGTATATCTGGAAGTGAATTATCAATGCTTGATCCAAGATTTGTCAAATAAGTTATATTGTGACTTGCTTTGTTTTATATTTTAAAGGTTCATGGTAGTCCTGGTTTTTTAAATCTTGTAAAACCTTGACTTGTGTCATAAATGACTGTTAGTATTTATAAACAGATAGTATCGAAAACTTATGTACAATACATATTGTGAAAGTATTAATATGTATAAGTACTTAGATTTTTATGGCATCTAATAGTGCAATTATGTATACTTATGATTGCTTGTTTACAGTATAATCTAGGGTATACTCGTGCAGTATAAACTTGTACTTGATTGATTAATAAAATTATAAGTGTAAGATTGTTTATTCGTGTTTGAGTAGGGTGCTCATGTACAAGGAGTTATGATAGTATGGGATATCATGGAATACTTCAGCTTAAATGTATATACCCAGATGGTACATATTGTAGTTGTAAGTGTAGACTTTTATCTATATTGACTGATTAAATGTATGTGTTGGTATTAATTGAACAATAAGTTTTGTAATGTTAGTAGGACATCATGTATGCGTGCATACAACCTTGAAAGTGTAAATGAATGTTAGGTTAGATTTTTATGTGTTTGTATGACTTGCTTTGTTATATGTATTTATGACTATTTAGTATGACTAATTGTGGAAAACTAGTAGTTGTGCCATAGAACACTAGACTATGATAATATGAGATATCATAGGGTTTAGTTGTTTAGATATTATGTAGTAGTTGGTAATCTACAGTTTAATGTGAATTTTACTCGGATGGTATAAACTATAGGCATTATTTTTGGTTTGGGATAGATATAAATGTAAGATTCATTGATGCGATGATGGAATAAATGTACACTTGCTTACTCCTATGTTTAGTATGAATCTTGTAATTAAATAATGCATAGTGAGACATTATCTTTTATTATGAATGATTTACATGTCAGTGGATATCTTGCAATAAAACGGATTTTCTATGATACACTGTATGTTTAGTTTTAAAAATCATACACACATGGGTACTAGCTTATTTTTTGGATTTTTGCACCATTCTATCTACCTATCCGTGAAGGGAGGGCTTTTACCTGATAAAGGATTGTGCGGGGATCATTGGTCCGTGGTTGGTGTGCAAAAGCGTTCGGATGATGCTCTCCCTCCCCACAACAGTGCTACTACTTGGAGACCACATTTGAGATTATCAATGATACATGAGTTGGTTCGAATCGAGCTCTGGAAGGCTTGGTATCCATTTATTATATTACGGCTGAAGCCCTAATGAAAATATAATTGTATTTCATTTGTATATACTTGAGCAATAATTGTTGTGTTAGTGGACCAGTCGTGGCTGAGTCCTAATGTATTTACTTCCTTTGTAATTGTGATATATTATATTGCATTCAGTAATTGGAATTTTGGAACAATTATTGTTCTATGTTGTTTATATGTTTGGCTAAAGTTATTTAGTATAACTGTGATTGAGTGAATAATTGTTTTGTTAAGTATTTAGTTTTAAAAAAATTTACTGCATTATTCTTAGTACAACTTGAGGGGTTGTAACATTTATAGCTTTAGTTTGCAGTCAAAGTAGAAGATAAACACCATACATCTTTCTCAATATTATACCATGTGCATGATGCACAGAATAAACACATATATTGTTCCAGTCTATCATCTATCTCTTTTGATTCTCTACATGTTATCTCATATAGCTTCCGCATATGCATATAACGCATCTAGATCCTCATTTAGAGTGTTGTCCATTGTGTTTCCTCTAGGGCCTCAAATCAGTGATACCGGAATGGTTCATCTTGTTCGTGCATGTCCCATCGAACTAGGTCAGAGTATTTGAAGCTTGACATCAAACCACGAGACCCATCAAGCTACCCGTTGTGCCATTTCAAACAAGTTTATATGGTGAAAGACTCACAAGATGCAATCCAAGATATGATCAACAACATCCAAAAAGCCCGTCGAGAGCAAAAAACATTTTTGTTCAACCAGTTCGCTAAATTATTCGATCGGATGGTTCCATCGGTTCACACATCATGTAAAGCTTTTCATAGTCGAGTCCCCTCAAGGTATCAAGTAAATCTAGATGTTCCTATGTTTGAGGGACAAATTAATGTAGATGTAGTAGATCACTGGTTAGATCATTTAGAATCATGTCTCTATGAATGAATTTTTTGATGAAGTGAAAATCAAGATTGCACTTCTGAAAGTCTCTTCACCTATCAAGAAGTGGTGGCAAGCACATTCTTTGTGGGAGAAAGACTAGACAAAAGACGGATGTGATCCAACTCGGGCTAAACTTTGGGAAGCCATTGAGAATGAATATTATGTTGTAGACATCAATGTTGATTGCTACATTGAGTGGCAATAACTACTGCAAGGACATGACTAGTCAGTTCAAACCTACACCGATGCCTTCCATGACCTATATGCAAGACTGAGCTCATTTGAGTCAAAACAACAGAGTCCTCAAGTACTGCAATGGCCTATGACCATCCCATTCAGTATAAACTTAAGATGGCTAGGGTTAAGATGATGGGAGAAGCCTATTGCTATGCAACAACCATTGAGGAAGAGTTCAAGTTGAAGGGCGAGCGAGAAATGTCGAAGAATGCACCTGTTTCAGACAAGTCCAATCCGTCATACTAGGTAAATTGTGCGACAAGCACAAAAGCAACAACCACTCCAAAGCAAAGTGCCATGCTCAAAAGAATTTGCTTACGTGGGCAGAAACAAGGGATTATGGAGTCAAGCCCTTTGATATATCATTGACATAGATCCAAATGTTTTAGCAGCCACTGCAAAGTCAACACCAATAGCGCAAGATGTTGAAGAACACCTATTCCATTTGCAAATGTGGCTACAAGGGCAGCCGCTAGACTTTTTGATTGATGGCGGTAGCATGTAGAACCTCATCTCTAAAGCAACTTTCAAGCGACTGAATCTTCCAACCATGCCTCATCCACAACGTTTCAAATTGAAATGGTTCTTGTTCCTACAACACCAAAGGTATAGGCGTCACTCTCCAATGTTATATTCTATCCATTCTTTCAAAGAGGAGCTAGTTTGTAATGTATTGCCAATTGATGTATGTGATGTACTCCTTGGGCATCCATAAATGCATATTCACAAGTGCATGTATAACACCAATCCTCGCAGTGTAGTTGTATTACCAGGCAATGAGAGATATCCAATTCCATAAGTGATTACACGCTTTCATCATTCCATGGCAACTCCCAAGAAGATTGTGCCATAGAACTATTTATATTTAGCATTTAGAATTTCACTTCTTGATGACGCACAACCTCAACCGGCAAAGACATCATATTTTGGAAACCATATTTACATAGAACTAATCTATGCCAATGTATAGAGTCGTTAGAGCAAGTTCGCTCTCGCAACAAGCCAAATGGTTCACGAAGTATCAGCTAGTAGCTAAGGTTCCACACTTGCTTCCTAGACTTGATGCATTTAAGACTATTGCTTTACAAGGAGGAGCGACAGATCTAGGAAGATCTACAACAACGGTTCCAACAACACTGCCAATCCTATTTTCACATGTTGCAATAACTATGGCTCCACTTCCATGGTTTGCGATACATGAGACAAACCTCCAGATGCTCGCAGTCTCTCTAAGATCATCATCATCCCATCTCCAATAGATGTCGCACGCACTCTAGTAGTGGCATGGTGCAGTCTGTGTAGATTGGATGTGGCACCACCTATGTGAGCACCAAACCTTATGTGCTACCTACCATTGGCTTCAACAGTGTTAGACACCTCCATGCCAAATTGCAAAGGATAGTTCACACTTCGCAATACTGCGAAGTGCCGACAAATTACTGCCTCCATCCCAGTAGGTGTGTAGAATGTGTTCTTCAAAGCATTAGCTAGTGCAGGGTTGAGACGCAGTGCCCCCTTTCATAGGGCAACATTCTATGCAAAAAATGTCAAGCATTACTTATGATGTTGATCAAGTAACCATCGGAATGTTGAACACAACTATCTACTGAGAGGGGGGGTGAATCAGTAGATCAGCTAAAAACTAGTTCTTTAACTTTTTAATGAAGATACAAAACATATGCATATCAAAGAACAAATGGAGAGAGTGCACACACACACAAAAACATAGTACACCAGAGTGATACGTGGAAAACCCAAAGGAAAAAATCACGGTGAAAATAGCTTGGAAAACCCAAAGGAAAAAACCACGGTGAGAATAGCTGCTAGAATCTACTGTTTTAATCCAACCTCACAGTTAAATCACCTCACTGGCAAAACCACATTGGTTACATTCAAGGACATCTATCCTTAGGAGACACCAATCCCCTAACTGAGCACCAACTTAGTTTAACCTTGCTGGTTACAAGATTTAAGGGCACCAATTCTAAGGAGACTACAATCCTCTAATTGAGCACCAACTCAGTTTGTGTGATGGCACCAACCAATCAGAACTATGGAGCTACAACTCCAACATACAAGATAGATTCACAAATGAATCCAGTTTAGTTTCTTTGTTACAAGTCTAGTCTGTAACTGCTCACTCTCTACTCATTCTCTGTGTGCTTTTTCTTTCTCTCTACTCAATCTCTACACATTCTCTGTGTGCTCTTTCTTCCTCTCTACCTCACTCTGTGTCTAGCTGTCTTTCATTCTGTGTCTGCATACATCCTGAGTTGACACCCTTCGAATTTTCTTTGATGGCACTTTTCAGTTTCAACAACAGCAGTGGCAGCCCATTTTTTTATTTGCATATGTCTGGATATGTTTTGTTCAGACACGGTTCATTCCCCCTTTTTCTGCTGCCTTTTACTCTATCGTGTATGTCTCTAATCGACAACGTTTTTCACCATCTGCATGTCTCTAATTGACAGCGTTTGACTCACCCTCAAAATTGCGATGGCAGTAGCAGTGATGACAAAAAACACATTACAATGTTCAAGATGTCGTATATGTATAGACAATGAAGCTTAGGGTTTTCTCTCTCCAATTGCATTCACACTTCAGTTGTAGTTAACCGGTTCTCATTAAAAGCGATATTGACTTATGCTCTTTCTTGTGTTTCATTTCATGCACCATACAACAATTGTCTATTCTTGTTTTTATCTTTGACAACTATTGGAATCCGGTCATAAATGCGTCGTTTCCTTTTCGTGTCTTGGTTCATGCATCACGTTGCAATGGCCAGATCACTTTTTTATTTTTGGCAACTGCTGGATTCTGGTCATAACTGTGCCGCTTCTTTGAGGATTGATTTTGAGTTTCGTGTAGACTCGAGTTCACCGTCTGTCTGGTCATGTCTTTAATCTAGGATTATTCATCTTGTCTTTGGTGCCAATCACTGTTTGTCTTGAGCCGTCAGAGATTTCCATTTTAAAACAGAGTCGTCGATCTCTCTTGCATTAACCATCGAGCTATTTCCCGCATCTCGATATTTTCTATATGATTGGTTCGCTTTCGCTCCTTTCAATTTATTTGAATATGCTCGATCCATAACTTTAGTCAAACGTTAATCTTTGGCAGATTTGACTATATCTCGCTTGTCACGGTATTCATGAGAGCTTTCGCTCCGATAGATCTTACCGAACTTGCTCGGTCTTTAACTTCGCCACTGTGCATTAACCTTCGAGCACTTTTAAGGCTTTGGATCCACTCGCTCCGTTGGATCTTCTTAGTCCTGACTTGCTTGTGTTGTTGGATCATCAAATATGCTTACTCTTTATGTTGACTAGATCATTAACCTTCAACATGTTGACTTCATCTCGCTTCTTTCGACGTCGTTGAGATGCTTCCCCTTTTTCGATCTCTTCAGACTTGCTCGAACTTTAACATGTACCCTTCGGGACAATTTTTGCGGATTTTTTGTCCGGGTCCCCTTCGGGACAATTTTCGTGGACTTTTTGTCCAGGTCCCCTTCAGGACAATTTTTGTGGACTTTTTGTCCGGGTCCCCTTTCGGCACTTTTGTTTAGGACACATACCCTTCGGGGCTTTGCAAATGTACCCTTCGGCTTTTATGTAAAGGTCCACATATCCTTCGGCTTTTTTTGCAACAGTCCCTTCGGAAGTCTTAAATGGTCCTCATACCCTTCGGACTTTTTGAAACGGTCCACTTATCCTTCGAACTTTTTGCAAACTACCATTTGGCTTTTCTGAATGGTCCACTTGCCCTTCGGACTTCTTGAGAAGTGCCCTTCGGCTTTCTTGAACGGTCCACTTGCCCTTCGGACTTCTTGACAAGTGCTCTTCGGCTATTCTGAAAGGGTCCACATACCCTTCGGCTTTTTTCAAACTACCCTTAAGCTTTTCTGAAACGTTCCACTACCCTTCGGTTTTCATGCAGGCATCTACATGCCCTTCGAAGCAATTTCCACAGGGTTTTTGTTCGAAAGATTTGTCCTTGCCAATATTTCTGAAAGAATTGTCTTTGCCAATTTTTTTGAAAGAATTGACCAATTTTGGTTCTCCTTATTGCTTAACTTATAAGATTGAAAGAAGTCAAATCATTTGATAAACCCGGTCAACTTTGCTAGACCAACTCGGGTTCTTGACGTTGCTCAACTCATAAACATGAAAGAAGTAAAGTCATTCCATAAACCCGATTAACTCGCCTAGACCCATTCGGGTTTTTGACTTTGCTCAACTTATAAAATGAACGAAGTAAAGTCGCTCCATAACCCCGATTAACTCTTCCTTGACCCATCGGGTTCTTCACATTGCTTGACTTATAAAGATGAGAGCAGTTAAGTCATTCCGGAAACTCAATCGACTCTGCTGGACCCATTCAGGTTCTAGAGACTGCTAAGCTTATGAAGTTGAACGAAGTAAAGTTGTTTTGGAAACCTGATTTACTCACCCACACCCATTTGGGTTTTCGAGATTGCTTTACTTATTTTATAAGTAAAAGCACTTCACAAACCCGATTTACTCCACAAGTCTGTTCAACTCATCCTTTGACATTAATGCATGATAGCACATTCATCCTTTGACATCAATGACAATATTACAGACATCAATGACTGAAATTGCCAACACGGAAGGCAAAGAGTCTCACAAAAGCTCAATCATTTTAACTTATGTAATGGTTATTTCTGCTTTGTAATAGATGTATAAACATTTGTATCTTTCAATAGTGATTAGAGTAGAAGATAGACAACCATATATATTTCTCAAGAGTATGCCATGTGCAGGATGCATAAATAAGATAAGATAAATATATTAGTGTCCAACTAATGACCACAAAATTAGGTCAAAGGGACTGCAGATTAAAGAAATGTGTCAAGAAAAAATAGGAAACCAAAAAGGTCTCCTAAAACAAGAAAAATGATGCTGAAAGAAATAGTATAAAACATGGCCAAGAGTGACCATGCCCCGAACCAAACCACCAATCGACCCAACCACACTTAGGTCCAAAGAAGGGAGTAAAAGAAATTAGCAATCTCCAAGAATTTGTAAACATTGGGAGCATGAAGATGATCCCTAAGAAAGAAGAACCAGGAGGGAACCCATCAAGAGTTCGATCCAACTCTCCTAGCATCCAAGGCCGACGAGAAGAAGCTCCGAATAGAAGTCTGACCTAAAGAAGGGGAGGTATGATGCCTAGTTTGTCCTCCAATCCTCTACCTAGAAGGAAAAGTTCTCTGTGAGGGTCTGGTGGATCTAGTTTGTCTCTTGATGCCATGTCTGAGGTGAATACATTGATGAAAACTCAGGGAATTGTGAATAGTGTCTCTGGGCCTCACTGATCTGGGATGTGGGGTTGTACTGATGTCAATCTATTGCTTAGTGCCTCTCCTTGAAGGTAACATCGTGAAAAAAGAAGTAATCTGTTGAGTGGAGACTGGTCTAGTGGGTCTCTGAATAATATGATCACGAAGCTTAAGAGCTTCCTATATATATAAAGCTAAACATCTCTGGCCTACATATCTGAAGAAGTCAGAAAGACTCTGTGCCCTTCTCAATAGGCAGTAAAACCTCCCTCTAATCTCATAGTAGATGGGACAACGAAAGATGAAGTGCTCCTCGGACTCGATCTCTTGGATGCTGTATAACTGACAAATCATGTCTGCTCGATCTATCTCAATCCTAACCTGTGAGGCCCCACTCGAAACTGTCCCAATAGGATGCGAAGAGACTGCATCCAGTGGCAAAATGTATACTGTGGACGAATGATAAGTCCGTCACTCAACTCCAAGAAGTGCTTTGCATAAAATGCCATCTTAGGGCGTAACCCCCTAGGAGGGTTTACCCAAGTAGTATGGATAAACTGTCTGTAAATATCATCCCTAATAGTCCGGTTCAACAACTGTCTAGTGGGTAGAAGATGAGCTGGTGCATCCAAGGAGTACATAAATGGAAGACATCGGTCCATCCTGATTCCCACAAACTTCAATAGATTAGAAACTCTTGTATACCAACAACATCCACAGGGCGAAGGAGCTGAGAGAGCAAGATTCTCTGAAGAACAGTATGCTAAGTATGGGTATCTGTCACATCCACTCGTAGAATCAACAAACCTCCATATGCGATGTATGCAAGTGATCATATCAAATATAGTCTCCAATCGGAAGGGTCGGGCTCCAAACTTTGCAAGAATAATGTTTTGGGGAATTGTCTGCTTACATCTGATCATGTAGCTAAGGAGAAGTGTCTGGACCCTCTCAATAGCAGCCCAATCATCTTCATGTAGAGAGGGCCCCCAAACTACAGATCCATAGATAAATAAACACATCTACGGTTCTTGTTCTATCGTCACTATCTTGATTTTCTGTGCATATTATCTCATATAGCTCCCACATATGCATATAACACTAGATCACTAGATCTTTGATCCAGGTATCATCAAATTAGAATTAGAGAGGAAGATATTCCTAAGACAACTTTTAGAACACATGAGGGCATTATGAGTTTTTGGTGATGCTCCTTCTACATTTCAGTGTTTGATGAATTCCATTTTTAAGCCATTTTTACATAAGTTTGTTTTGGTGTTCTTTGATGACATTGATTTACAACAAAATATGGGAGGGTCATCTACACCATGTGGATCAATTTTTACAAATTCTCAAGCCACATTAACTTTATGCAAAGCCTTCTAAGTGTTTGTTTGGGGTCAAGGAGGTAGAATATTTGGGTCACATTGTCTCTCATGAAGGAGTCAAGGTGGATCCTCGCAAGATCCAAGCCATGGTGGAGTGGCAAGTACCTAGAACTCTCAAAGACCTAGGATTCCTAGGACTTACAAGATACTATCACATGTTTGTTAAAAATTATGGTAGCATAATAATACCACTCACAACCCCCTCGATGAAGGATTACGTCCATTGGAATGAGGTAGCAACGAGGGCATTTGAGAAGCTTAAGGAAGCCATGTGCACAACTTCAGTTTTGGCTACTCCCAACTTTTTCATAAGGCATGGTATGGGTGCAGTCCTTATGCAAGACGACACCTATTGCATTCAAAAGTCACCAACTCAAATGTAAGAATTTGTTGAAGCCCATTTATGAGAAGGAAATGTTGGCTATTCTTCATGCGGTCAAGCAAGGGAAACATTATTTAATGGGCACTCATTTTAAGGTGAAGATAGAGCATGATAGTCTAAAATACTTCTTAGAACATCGATTATCATTAGAAGAGCAACAAAAGTGAGTCACGAAGATGTTCGGGTATGACGTTGAAACCATCTAGAAGAAAGGGAAATAGAATGTCGTGGTGGATGCACTCTCAAGAAGGGATGAAAACACAAAGGCCTGGTTGTTTGCCATGTTCATGTTGCAGACATATTGGATTTATGAGGCAAGATACGAATGGTATTAGGATGCAAATATTTAGAATCTCATTCAACAACCTTAACAAGATTCAAGCACTTAATATAAATTTGTATGGAAAGGGGACACCCTGTGGTACAAGGATAGACTATACCTATGCAAGAAATCAAACCATAAGCGTAAGGTTCTTGAAGAGCTCCATGCTTCTCTGATGGGGGGTCATTTAGGGTTCATGAAGACTTATCATGGAATCAAACATGATTTTTTTTGGAAGGACTAAAAGGTGATGTACAAAAATTTGTGGCAGAATGTTTAGTGTTAGCAAAACAAAGGCAAGACAATTAAGACTCTGGGTCTTTTGCATCCTTTATCTATTCCTAGCCAACAATGTGAGGACATCTCCATGGATTTCATCATGGGATTGCCAAAGTCAAAATGCAAAAGTGTCATCATGGTAGTTGTTTATTGACTCACAAAATATGCCCATTTTTGTGCTTTATCACATCTGTTTGTCGCTAGCACAGTGGCAAAAACATTTGTGGAGAAAAATCAAATGCTACTTGGGACCCCAAAGATTATTGTTAGTGACTATGACCCCATATTTACTAGTAATTTTTGGAATGATTTATTCTCTTGTTTGGGTACTCATTTGGCTCATAGCTCTTCATATCATCCCCAATTTGATGCTCAAACGGAGGTGGCCAACAAGTGTTTGGAAGGGTACCTACATTGCTTTGTTTTTGATAAGTGGGCACAATGGGTTAATTGGCTGCCACTATCAAAATGGTGGTATAACACTTCTTTCCACACTTCTTCCAAAATTCCCCCATTTATTGCATTGTATGGGTATCCTCCACCATCCATTACCTTGTCCTTGAAAGTGAGACCAAGAGTGCAAGCAATTGAAGATCATATTCATCACCAATAGGAGGTACTCTCTAGTCTCAGAGAGAACTTATCCATGGCACAAAACAAAATGAAACAAGCCGATCAACACATGAGTGAAAGACATTTTGAAATAGGCAATTGGGTTTTCCTCGAGTTGCAGCCATATAAGCAAATGTCTTTGGAGCAACAAAAGAAGGATAACAAATTGTCACCCAAGTATTATGGTCCTTATCAGATCTTGTACAAAATTGGAAGTGTGGCCTACAAATTGGAGTTACCTTAGTCAGCTAAAATACATTCCGTCTTTCATGTGTTTTGTTTGAAGAAAGCCATTGGTCTGAAGATTCCGGCCCAAATAGAGTCAACAGAGCTTGATGAATAGGGAAGGGTCGTCTTGGAACCTAAAGAGATTTCTGAGACATGCACTAGAGGCTGCAAACGAGGGTGATCATAAAGTATCTTATCAAGTGGAAGAACCTACCGACAAAGATGTGACATAGGAATATGATGCTTTTATCCAGAAGCATCCACAGTTGGTCAGTGTTTTGGATGATGCTGATTTGAAGGGGGGGTATGCTATGCCATTAACCTATGGCTTGTATCGGGATATGTGTGGTCGGCTTGTGGCGCGCAAAGCCTTTGACTTAATCATTTGTTAATCTCTTGGTTGCATATTGGTAGGAGTAGTAAGCCTATTTGGGTTTATGGATTTCCCATAACCTAATTACAGTATATATAGGAGGCAGGATTAAGGTATTAGATATCATATATTCGGTATTATCTTCTTATTGTAAGGACATGGGAGGTTTCCCCCTCAAAGTGGCTCAGTTCTATATTCAAATATATATTTTTTCATTTCACTTATATTGTGTGGATTTGCTCTTTTTCACGAGTGAATGTTGTTATTCTGCCTCTGTGATCTATTATATTATGATCTATTGCTGGGATTTTTCTTTTGCAACCTAGTAAGTTCATTGCGTTCCTATATACAAATCTAAGCTCCATGATTACTTAGACTAGTACTCAGGGTTTTCCTTTTTCTGCATTTATGTCATAATTCAGTTAAAATGACAAATACTCGTGTTTTTTGTACATTTGTAAAGTCTGTAAATACTTATTTCTTGTTTGTAAATAGCCAATAAAGGGAACCTCCCCTTAGAACAAAGAAGGGACTTTGTCCCACATACTGTACTACATCTATTTTTTCTTTTGAAAAAAATATTTACCAACGCAGTTCTCATAGGTTAGGCAGATGTAGAAATTCCACTCTTCATTTACTGTAATTCTATTCTTTCAGATACTAAGATTGCGAGGTTTTTTAATGTTTGATTTGAAGTTATACAAGTCCTGTCCCTTCAGTTACCTTTTGCTGTAGTAATTTTTTTCTTAGCATTTGGTTTTCTGATATACATGATCTGCATTGATTTACTTCCCTGAAACTATGTAGAGCCATAAGATTGTTAGGATTTTTTTTTGACTTTCAGATTACACCTTCTGCATTTGCTTTCATGCCATTCTTTCTGGTCATGAGATTCAATGGTTCTTCAGTATTTAATTTACATTTATACAAAGACCTAATTTACTTTCACTCACCAATCATTCTTTTAACTATGACATTGGAAGGCTTGATAGTATTTCATCTGAAACAAAATCATTTCTAAATTTAATCGATAAAGAACAAGTTTAGATGAATTCTAAAGTGACTAAATTGCCATGCTAATGTGAATTGGATTTGTACATTAGGTTTTTTAATCTTGAAATCTGTAAAATTTTCAAACTTCTAGGCTTTTTGGTACAGGATATGCACTGGTTTTGAAAAGAGCTGAAAAATCACTTGCAGGCAAACAAGGAAACCCTGATTGAAACTTTTGGCATAAATACACTGTTCAGCCAGGATGGCAATTTTGCAGAAAAAAGCCAGGTTGTTACTCAAACCCTCATCATTCTAAGTCATCAATGCCCCTTAATGCCAGGTTGGGATTAGCAATGTGCAATGCAGGTGGATTTGGGAAACATCTATGTTTCCTTATCATCAGAGTTATTTCTGTCATGGTTTTCTGGTAAACTATATTTGGGCTGTGACCAGATTTCAGGGTTTTGGTGCATTATATTCCTTAATGTTTTTTGTCTGTAATTTTTAATCAGATATTGTCAATTTGGATTGGAGAGCAAATGTCATCTTTTGTAACATATGTTGGATAACTTAATATTTTTGTTCGACATTGGTTATTTATTTATCATCCCGATGGTTCATCAATCAGTTAGTATATACGTGAAAAGCCTTTAAATGTTCCCCTTTGGCAATAGTGTGGAATTATAAATATTGCCTATGGAGATGCTGCCTCTTATATAAACTTTCTGAATACAAACTGCAAGGCCTTGTAACACAACGCTGGCAAGTTTTCCATGAAACCATGCAGTCTTTACAGGGATTTAATTGGTATCCTTGTTGTTTTGATAATTATTTAGTTGCTGTAGTTATAGTATGCACCATTCAGTACACGTTTGAAATTAGTTTTAATGTATCCTCTTCCTGGGTATGGTGTGGAGTATGACAAGGGGATATGGCGGTCTTCCGTAGCAACTAAGGTTGCTGGATGTCAAACTGCTGCAGCTCACCACTCAGGTTGCAAGACTTCCGTGCTACTGCTAATCTGGGCATGGATGTATTTGGTGTCCCCACTGATGTGCAATTTTGACCCATTATGCACCAATATTCCTTATACATTTGATTGGATAAACTTTCCTGAAACTGGTGGAACTGCTTTAGTAGTCTTAATAGCACCTCATATTTTCTGAATCATTAGTTTTCAAATTTTTGGTTGTCCTTTTTGGACTGCCATCCGTGTCCCATGGCTTTTGTACTTTTCTTTGCAGGAACAACTTGGGACATATCGTAGATTAAATTTCATGACCACTACTTTGGCAAAAGCTCCTGAAGCTCCTATGATGGAGAAGGTACTGTCTCTTCTTTTTAATAAATCTTATTCATGATCATGTTGTTACCCATTTCCCAATTTAGTTCTTCACCAAGTTATGTGGGTAAGAACATGTTTTGTAAGTTATTAGCAGTCAACCCTTTAGGAATCTTGCTTACTTCACCCCAAGAAGGAAAAAATTGTTTCATCCTTTCAGATCCACTACTGCTTTTGGAGCAAGAGCTAGGCTATAGTAATTGAGTGAAAGAAGTTTTATCTGCATGGAAAGTTGAAGAAAAAGAAAATACATGTGAATGTTATAAAGCATCAGGTATGTTTTTTTTGTTGCAGAAAGAAAATGGAGTTCTGTTTGAGGAGAAAAAGCTGCATGTTGTTTTTGTATTAGGTAAGCTTTAAATTGTTTAACTCTGAACTATGTAGTTTTAATGTTGTTTATCTTAATGGTGTGTGCGAATAATATCTTAAACAGGTATGATTTAGTTTTTTAGTGAACTTCAGCATGTAGAGTCCATTTTTTTTCTGAACACGATATGTAGCTCAGAATTTTTAGCTGGTAGTTTGAAAAATATGTTATCCACGACTTCCTATAGAATACCTGGTTCTTCATGTAAGTGTCCTGTTCCTTGTTTGTTTGACCTTGATATTGAGGAAGCTTTTTGGCATTGTAAATATGTATGAATTCTGTTATGCAATTGTGTATGAGTTATGTGAAACGCCAATTGAAGTACAAATGCAAACATGTTTGATTTCTCTCTCCCATTTTCAGATATCTGCAGATGTTTCTCATAAATTTGAAGCATTGTCGTAAACCAAAGTTATTTTCTCATAGTTATTACAACCTTACCCCTCCCTGAAATGTATTTGCATATCCAATAGAAATACAAGGATAATAATAGGATACACATCCATATCTAGATATGGCCGAAGCACGGTAAGTTGACGTTTTTGATATGACTGGTGCAAAATTTGAGCTATATTTTGAAAAAAAACTGAAAAAAAAAAAAAGAAAAAATATCAAAAGAAAAAAAAATCACCAATTACAAAGAGAGGCAAAACACCTTTCTTCTCATATATACCACTCAATATCGTGCTCGTATTTGGAAGTTTTTTGACAGAAAATTTTGTTTCAATTTTTTATATGTTTGTGGGTTTTAAGGTATTGTTGTTTTTCCATGTAGCAACCATATCATAACATGATTCTCTCAAAAATTGCCATATCCATACTGGATAATGTATCCGTATTGGTAGTTGTATCCTGGATAGTGTATCTATATCCATGCAGGTTACATTAACTGTAATAAAGAAGCTTAGGTCAAAAAAAAGATCAATGAAAACGGCCAATTTACCTATTTGTTAACACGCTTTTAAAATTGACTGGTATGGCTATTCTTGCTGCCATATTGTCTACAAGTTTTTCGGAGTAAGTCCTGTGTTTTTTTCAATAACATTTAAAAAAAAATTCTGCACAAAATAATGTCTATAGTTGTACATTTATCATTTTTTCTTTCATATACACACTCAAGTATAAACATATAAATATTCACGCAATATCATATACTAGCGTTCCCAAAAATCTGTTGTACCCTAGTAACTTAGTATTTTTGTACTCTTAGTTTTGGGTGAAAGTTTGTGGGCTCCATATCTTCCAGACCTTGAAGCTATTAGTCAAAGTCTTCTCAGCGCTTTAGCTGCTTGTAGAGTTTGTGGACAATATCTATTGGCCATGAGCTCTGTTCTAACATTGTCATTGGTTCTCTAATTTTCTCAACACAAATGTTGCAATGGTTCATCTGTTGCTCGGCTTAGTCTTCCAAAATGTCTCTGTCCAGTTCCATAGAAAATCAGCTGGTTAAGTTTTCTGGCACTTGTACCTGCAAATGGTGCCAAAATGATAGTCATTTGTCTGTGCCTAAAATCTGAAAGCTTAGGGTTGGAACCCCTCATTGTCAATCCAAGAATGTAAGTTTGTGGAGCGGAATGTGTTGGTACTTGTATCGATATCCACACAACTAAATTTATTAGTAACAAAATAATTCTCTTTACAAAAGGGTTCAATGGTCAATTTACCGATCTAATTATACGCTGTATGTGTTGGGCTCGTGCTGTCACGTGCTTTACACTTTGTTCTTGAGTGAATCCTCTGTGTTTTCAATATTTCTCTTTTATTTCTGCAAAACAATATATTTATATTTGTACTTTTTTTTCTACCCCAGAAATTTATCTTCCAAAATGCATGCATTCAATTCTAGAGACAATTTGCTAGTCAAATTTTCTGGTACTTGTCCCTGGCAATGGTGCCCAAAATGATGATTGTTCATTTGTGCTTGTGTATAAAATGATGATAATCTGATTGAGCTCAGTTTCATAATCCCTCAATGTCCAGGAATGTAAGCTTGTGGAACGAAAATCTATATTGGTACTTGTATCCATATCCATGCAACTTAAATTATTAGTAATAAATGGAGCTTCTTTAAAAAAACTCTATCCATGTTTTCATCCTACTAACTTTTATTGCTTAAAAGTTTCTCTGGAAAGACCTGTTTTACATAGAAAGCAGATATCTGAACATTACGGGTTTGAGCCTCCTACCCACGATCAGGAGGCAAGAAGCAAAGTGTGATGATGGGTCGGATGTTCAGACCCGAAGGGTCGAGGTATCTGGTTTCTATGTAACACAGGCCTTTCCAGAAACTTTTATGTAATAATATAATAATGGACTGTGGAAGTTTATTCTCAACTTAGTATTTTCTTATTCACAGACTCGTCAACATTTTGCAGTCATCTTTGCACACAACATTATTTTGAACCTCCTATCTAGATAATAAAATATATAACTTGGAAATAAATAAAATGCAACAACCATTCAACTTTACGAAGGAATGAAATTACAGAGCTAAAATAAAATGCACAAGAAAGGAACTCTTAGCTAGAAAGGAGAAACCAACGTCAGGAGAGGACATGCCTGATAAGAAATGAAACCGTATCATCTGTTGTAATAGTTAATTTATGTATTCTAATCGTGGGTCTCCAGATCTGACTCAAGTGCATAGCTTGTGTTCAAACTTCTATTTAATGAAAGTTCAAAATCTCGAATACTGATGTCGGTTGATAATTTCTGTTTTCAGGTGGTCCAGGCAGTGGAAAGGGTACCCAGTGTGCAAAGATTGTTGAAAATTATGGATTTACACATCTGAGTGCTGGAGATCTGTTGCGGGCTGAGATTAACTCTGGCTCTGAAAATGGGTATACATCTGGTCCTCCCCATCACATTTGACTATGTCTTCAGGTCTAAATTATATGCTGATCTGAAGGCCTCTCTTTGTACTTTCTAATTGTATTGAATGCCACTTTTGGGGTGAACTGTTTAAATTTGCATGTTTCAGAACAATGATCCAGAATATGATAAAGGAAGGAAATATTGTTCCCTCAGAAATGACAGTTAAGCTCTTGCAAAGGGCAATGCAGGAAAGTAAGAATCATAAATTTTTGATTGACGGGTTTCCTCGAAATGAAGACAACCGTATGGTATTTGAACTAGCTGTAGGTGCATTTTCTCCAACAACTTTTGAAGGATTGCAAATTCTGTGAATCCAATTATGAATTGCATGCATTTTTATAGCTTGTTGGGGTTGCTTTATAAGACACAATTTAAATGTACATATGGAAAACAAAAATATCTTGCTCTATACAACACATGTATGATCGTAATGAACAGCTACAAGAAGCTGGAAAGTATTTAATGAGTTTAGATGGAAAGGAGAATTACTCCCTATGTTATTTTAGGCTTTTAGTAGTGTAGTGAAGGGGGTTGGGTTGCTATTGTAGTAGGTGCTAGTTGAGATGGATATGGCTGAGAGAATTTTGGGGCTCTTGATATGTCTTGGATATGCTCCATTGTGGCAGTACCCAAACAGTAGCTAAGAAGTGCGGGTATTGATTGTAGGTTAGACATGTAGATAACTGAATGACTATGAATTAACTGTATACTTTGTCATGGGAAAACACGGTAATCACAAGTCTCACGACAGAGCTAGACACATATTTGGCATATGAACCCCACACAAATTTGGCATATGAGCCCCACCTTGTGAAAGCACGCAGGGAGATATTTTTCCATTTACCTTATATATTGTTCAAATTTCGTGCCCCTGGGTTTTGACTCCATGACCAAGCTCAGAAATAAACTGAACCGTGTCAATCCATCTACACCTGGAGTACAAAATGAATCATCATCTCAACAAAGTGCTCCACCTTACCACTAAATCATGGCCCAATGGACACAGCCAGAAACAATCATCTCAATAACATAGCCAGAAATGGGTGTAATAGAACAATAATCACAATAACATAGCCAGAAACATGGTATTGTAGATTGGGCGTTTGTGTTCTTTAATTTGCTGCAAATTCATGTGTTGGCCTGTAGGATATAAGGTTCTCTCTTGTTTGGGAGGTTTTCTTTGTACCAAATTTTATAGGTAGCAATTTCACTATCATGGGCATTAATTAAGAGAGGTTTTCTTTGTGTCAAATTTTGTATGTGGCAATTTCACTATTATAGGCATTAATTCCTTCCTTACTGGCATTTTGATGCATTTCAGTGATGTTTGGCAAGTGGCCATAGCAACAATACTTTTCAATAATACAAGTTTTCAGTAGTTGAACATCAGTTATTAGACAATTTCCTTTTTATTGGTATGGTTTTGCTTGTCATTAGAAGGCTGCCATGGTTTTGGTTTGTACCTCCTTTTTATCTATCTGAAATACAGAGCAACATTAGTTTCAGTCTATGAATAAATGTGAAGCACATATATGCCATGGTTGGTGATTGAACACACAAAACAAAAAAAATTGTGAAACTTTAAAAGTTGAATGATTTCAAACTTTCATTCTGAAGCTATAAGCACTAATTGCTTAAAAATACATTTTTTTGAAACCTTTGTATACAACTTTGAATGAATTTCTTTTTATCTAGTGACTGACATTCAGAGTGGGGTATCTGGTCTTCAGCAGCCAAAAAATTATAATTTTTTCTCTACATTTTGTACATGTCGTTTTACATCAAATTTAAGTAACTAGGACATATTTTGCAGACAGGAATTGAACCAGAATTCATTCTTTTCTTTGATTGTCCAATGGAAGAGATGGAGTGTCGTGTTCTTAACCGAAATCAGGTTAGCACAGTATGGAAGCCTTTTCCTTGTTCTCTTATTCTTGTCATTGTTTCTATAAACTAAAACTTTATATAAAACTTAAAGCTCAATTATTTCGTGTTAGTTATTGGTAATCTTGGTTCCCAGGGTCGAGTTGATGACAATATAAAGACAATAAAAAAGCGCTTAAAAGTTTTTGTGGAATCAAGTCTGCCAGTCGTTGAATACTATGACTTAAAGGGGAAGGTTCACAAGGTGATATTTTATTAATTTTTTTAATTTTCAGCAGTAGAATGATTTTTATATGGACAGGTTTTAATCATTTTTAAGGAGATGATATTCTTACCAAATGCAGTAGAATGATTTTTATATGGACAGGTTTTAATCATTTTTAAGGAGATGATATTCTTACCAAATGATATTGACATGGTCCGATATAGTTTTTGATGGTTGCAATCTATGTAGCAAGAAACGTGACGGCATATTGCTGTTTCACATTTTAATGGTCTGAGATGCCTACACAATGGAAACAACATTTCAGGGCCATTTCCATTTCATTTTAAAGTTTAAATTTTAATACAAAAAATATTAAATTAAAAACGTTTAATATAAAATATCAACAATGAGTCCATCGTGGTGGTATAATTGTAAATGAGTGCCTTTGTATGTGTGTGACCCAAGTTCAAATCACACTCCATATACACCATCAATGGGCTTCTCGTTAATGGGCAGTTGAAGTCGCGGGAACATGCAGTGCTTAAATTTCCATGCTTAATATGGTGTCACACCTATGTTGGGGGGCGGTTATATTCCTAGGTACCCTTAGCAAAGAAAAATAACAACAATAATTTTCAAAAAAAGTTAAAACTAAAATATTCAAAATCAAAATATAGTTAAATTTATGGAGTTGAAAAAAAAAAAAAAAAAAGTATGTACGTACGCCCGTCCTGTTTCTTGTGCCCAACCTATTTCCACCCCATTTCTTATCACGTTTTTCCATTTCTCATTTCTTTCTACACATGCTGGCAATAGAATATCCCTTTCTCTTCATCCTTCATCCCCATCATATAATTTCCTAAGACAATTAAATTGATAATTGGGTTCCCTCGTTCCCTATAGTTTTGCTGATATCCGAGAATCAATTGTCCTTAGCTGTAGCAGATTTTTAAAAAGGTTCTTTTATGTGGGTATAAATTTAGGCAATCTTATGGATATAATAGCGTCCACAGTCTTATTTTTGATACATGATAATTGTGGGGTTGGTAATCCCACACTCGAGCTAGCGTCAGCAGTCATGTTTATATTGCTTATGCCAAACGTACACGGTGGACCATTTCATATATATTGAAAGCCTTTTCAGGTTACCTCGTTTTCTTTAAATCATTTTCTTAGTTTGTGTCTAATCTGTTTTTCAATACGTGCAGATTGATGGAAGAGGGACAAAGGAAGATATTTTTGAAGGAATCAAAGTGTTTTTTGAGCCCTTTGTCCAAGTATGTTGTTTAGTATGATGCTTAGTCTCACCATATATTTCCAATTGAGTTTAGGGGATGAATGTTTTCTGTGCTAAAAATTCATAGTCTAACAATGAGGTTTATTAACAGGAAAAACAGAAAGAAAACAATGTGGACAATTGAGTAGATTCAAGTATCTTAGCATTACAATTAACACAAGTGCAAGGCAACTTTTACATGGTTTTAAAAGAAAGCATATGAAGCTATGCTATTCAATCATTTTAACTTACAAAATAAATAAAATTAAACTCATCTCTCCTTTTCAAGAAGTTCTTATCATAATAAATATTTGGGTTCACAGATTTGATGTGCTTTATTTGGGATTGTGGGAAAGTTTTAATAATTGCAATACTACACTTTTGTATCAAACTCATGATGCTATGGAAATGACTTCCTAAAGTTGAATAGGCTTGCTCGTAATTGGTAAAAACTTGGAAAATAAAAAAATATTTAAAATTTAATGAAAATAAATAAAATTTCAGGTTCTTGACAAATCCAATTAACACAAAAATAAATATAAAGCACATATTAAATAAATAGAAATAACTGTAATACATTTTCTTTTCAATTTGATGCATATGGAGTCGTCATTTAACTTGACTTGGAAACAACTCATACCCTATGCAAGATATTTCTATCGTAAAAACACTTATTTGCGCACAGTTTTTTTAAATTGATAATAATTTAAAAATATTAAAAAAATAAAAAAATATTTAAGACATTATATTCTAAACTCCAAATATATACTAATTTCAACCTTAGTATGTAATCAACTACTTAAAATATTAACTATCCGACATTTCAGGTCTCTTTGTTGGACTCAATCATGAACAAAAGATTGGAATGCCAAATTATTGTTGGACTCAATCATGGACAAAAGATTGGAATGATAAATTATTTTAAATCATTAATTCTTAAATTATTTTAAGATCAAATACATTATCAACCATCACCTTAATTCCCTATTGGAAATTACAAATCTAAAAATAATATTTAATTTGATAGTTGCAACATTTTTCTCGAGGCTATACCTTACATCCTTAGTGCAGAACTTAATGCCATTTACAGGATTCAAATCCCTGTACCACGACAATTTATAGCTATATCTTTTAACAATTTAGGTTAAGAATTACCTGAATTAATTTGACATTGCATTAGGCCCTCTCACTTTTTGAGTTATTATTTTTATATATTGATTTTAATTAGTTTTTTTTCCCCCCCCTACCCGGCTCAATAATAACTAGGAATAGGCCCTAGGCCTGCAAAAATAAAATAATGAAGAACTCCCCTACCCCCGCCTTCTCCACCCGCCCCCGGAAAACATTATGGGAACCAAAAAGTAGAGGAAAATCTATAAAGAACATCGAGGCAAAGATTCAATCCACCTAGGGAATAAGAGTAACAAGAAGTTAAATTCCTAAACAACAATAGACCTAACCAAAGTGACAACAAATATATCAACAAATCCATTAGGTCCCAAAAACCGAAAATATTTGACAACTTTTAACAGAGCATTATATCTATCAACAAGAGGTGCCCAAAGGATTCAACAGCAAATCTAACACCAAAGAAGAAGGCAAGACAATACTCAGCAGACCCTGGATTGAGCAAGAAGCCATCACATACACTGCTCTACACAAACTTAACATCATCACAACATAAAATAATGAATCCAAACCAAATCCAATAAAACCACTTTTATGTTGGAAGCATCAACGAAGACTGAGATATTAAATTATTTAAAAAATATGCAAAGTATGAAGAATCATCGATGACCTAAAATGATAATAAAAGCAAAGCTACGCAAAAGAAAAAACATGTGGATGAAACAAAACAACAAATGGATGAGTAAATGGAACATCCACATGTAAGAATGCCCAAACACCAATGAGAAACTAAAAAAGTGCGTGAGAGAAATTCAGGGCAGCCATGTGGACAAAGCCGTTGGGATGGAAGAAAACATATTACATCAATAAGTTTAACCTCACATGGGAGCATGTAGAAAAGACATGCATAGATGCAAAAATCAAATGGAAAGCAAAGATGTTGATTGCACAGTTGAAGACTCATTCACTTCATCTTAGGTGTGAAACTAACAGGGGGACAATACCCAAGAAAAAATGGAAAATAAGAACATGTTTATTTTGTGACAAAGGAGTAATGGAGATAAAATGACACTTTATTATGTAGAGTGCAGTCTAGTGACATCCCTATCAAATACAAATACAACTTGAGGGTTGATAACTTACTAACTTGTTTGAAGAGGAAAAGTTAAATAGTACAACAAGTTTTCTAATCAAGATCCATAGTAGAAGAGTTAGCAATAGCGCAGCTCTTGTATTAAAAAATTGTGATATCAAAGACAACTTTAATGCAACTCTCAGTTCCATACACTGCTTGGTCTCGTGGATGCTATTAAAATCTTTCATTCATTCATTCAACCCTTTATTCCCACTCTAACCAGAGTACCACAGAAAATAGGAACCTTATGTCTACACACAGAAATGAAGACCAACAACATGCCCAAGTAGTCTAGGGGAAACTGACCAAACAGCCACGATCTTCCTCAAAATCTCAAATGGAGATTTGACAGACCTAAAAACCAAAGAGGATACCACACACCCAGAAGGGGTTCAACGAAGGCAAACCTATGAGAAGACGAAAGTCTCTTACCACCAAGCCCAACTTCAGTGAAAAGTTCCAGCCACTTCCTCCACAACTGAATTGGCTTCCAGAAACATCAATACATCATTAGCATGAAGAGCACCCAAAAGATGCTTGAAACAAGCATTGCTTGTTAGGGGCGGGCCCTAACAGTCCTGGAAAAGACTTTCAAAGAGGGGAGGGGGAAGTCCCACTCCCTCCTTACCAGGACCAAAGAAATTATTAATGATGATATGATTCCCTGCAACAACTGCTTCTTTTGTTTTGATGGATCCAGACTTCATTCCCCTCTTGCCTTCGGGATTGCAAACTGCCTTATTGATTCGTCATTCAGATTGTGAGGACCTCAGTTTCTCCAATTTACTCAGATCTTCACCATTATTAGTAGAGGCACCAACATCTTGGCAGCCCACTTTATCCAATTATAGATTTGGATAACAACCTTTTGAATCTCTTCCTAGGCTACTTCGAATAAGGATAGCGATTTCACTGGAGTCTTTGGCTATATTTTCACTTTCTTTTAGCATGGTCCTTGGGGTAAGCCGCAGGAAGGGATCATTTACTTGAAACCGGTTATGAACAGTGGCATTCTGGTCTTGTAAAATAAGAGAGGAAGAGGTCTTTCCGTCATTGGAAGCAGCTTTGGGCGCCTAGCCCTTTTTTTAATGCTTCGAAGAAGAAAGATCGGGACAATGTTTTTTGATCTGACCCACCTGATGACAGTGGAAGCACCAAAGAAACAAAGTTTCTATATCAATTTGATGTTTCCAGCACCCTTTTGGCGATTAGATGTGAATAACCTGAGGAATAGGTTCAGTCAAGTCCATCGATATATAGATCAGAGGTGGGATAATCAATTCATAAGACTTCCCCCAAGCAGCTGCTAATTTTTGAAAGCAAACTCTCATTCAAAAATTCTATCGGCAGAGGAAAAAGCCTTACCCAGACGGGTAATGCCCATATTACAGGAGAACGGATCGAAGTTGGGAGACCAAAGTTGTAGAAAGATTCTAGCATTGTCCATCATCCAAGAGGTCTCCAAAATCTTGTCTCTTCTGGCTTTGCCCGGGAAGATTGTAGTGAAAAAGCCCTAGTTGAGAATTTTTAGGTCAATGTCTGCTCCTCAAAATTCCTTTACCCAACGCTTAACGACAGCAATAGTAGACAATTTACCTGCGAATTACCCAATTAAGGTCATGGCCTTTAGGTTATCAACCACCACGGAAAGAGTAGGCCCAGTCAGATCCAACTCGACTGAATGTGGATCCCGATCCACTCTTGGATTTAAACCTTCAAAATTTGTGATGGGTTTCCCCGCAATCAGTGTTGCCCAGCGTCCATCTGACCGGAGGGGAATGAGTCAGCAGCCCTAGCCAGACAGCAGGTCATTTCTCCATTGACGTTGCTCTGAGTCCCTCCGAGGTCGCCATTGATGCTCCACAGCGTCTCAATTCCCTGTTGCTGCGCATCCCCTCCCAGCCCCTTAACCTCGAGGCTATTATTCGCATCGCCATTTATCGCAGAGATCCTTATATTTATTAAAAAAAATAATACAATTTATTTTTAAATATAAATGTTAATTTTAAAATTTAATTGTTTAATTTTTATATTATATAAAAGAAGTGATATCAAAATTTTAATATGAAAGAAATTATATATTAAATTTAAAATAATATGCTACATTATTTTGGATGTAATTAACCTGAGTTGACTAATTAAATATAATTAGCAATAATATATTTTCATATGTTTTGAATAAATTATATACATATTTTAATTTATTTTAAAATTGTAATTTGTTAGTTAGATCTTAATTTACAAGTTAAAATAGAACATGAATAAATATAAATAAATTGTGATTAAGAATTCTAATTATATAACATGTGCCCTGGACAAAGCATATAGGTATAACCAAGGTTTATAATAGAACATGAATAAATATAAATAAATTGTGATTAAGAATTCTAATTATATAACATGTGGCTTAGACAAAGCATATAAGTATAACCAAGGTTTAGTTTTAATTTTAGTTTTATTTTTATATATATAAAACTTACGTAAAGATTAAGAATATTGTTTATATAAACCTTAGCATGTAAATTAATAATGGATTTGGGGGCCTTGTTAATGGGTTGGTGGTTTCATGTTTAATTTTAGGAGACATGAACATGTAAAATGGGTTCTCTTTTCTTTGGGATGGTTTAAATTGAATTTTGATAGTGTTTCTTGTGATAATTTAGAAGTGTTAGGGGTGACATGTATTATCAAGAACCATTGTGGTTCTTTGATCAGATCAACTTCTCTTAAGTTGGTTGATGGCACTACCGAGATTGAGGTATTGGTACTTATTTTGGGGTTTGATTTGACATTGCAATGTGGGGTAGATAGGTTAATTGTTGAAGGAGATTTGATGATCATGATCTATGCTCTATACAATAGGGGGGACAAGGCATGGCCTCTTAGGAACATCCTCAAACGAATTTGGCTGTTGCTAGAGTCTCTCCCAGCATGGGAAGCATGTCACTATTTCAGAGAGGCTAATGCGATCATGGACTTTCTAGCCAACCAGTGTATTTCCCAAGTTGAGGAGCTCAGGTCGGATAATGATGTCGGTACTTGGCCGAATAACATTTTTACCCATTTGGTGGACTTAGGCTAATGACCCTATTTGTTTATCACGTCACCTTCCGTTTGTAATGGTGCTCTCCTTTCGTGGTGGCATTTTTATTGTCATCATGCAACTTAATTATGGCATGTGTGCATGTACTTATGCTTGTTATGATTATTTGCTTTGGGATTTGTGTTTGCCATGGGTTGGCTTGGTTCCTTGTTTGCTCTGTGATTCGTAGTGTTTGTTAGAGTTTGACTTGCTATGGCGCCTGTGATGACTTTGGTTGCAGTGACACCAACAATTTTCGTTCAAGGTGGGAAGCGGGTGATGGCCTTTGTTGGGGAAGTGTCGATTGGCATGTTGAGGAAGTTATTTTGGGTGCCCTCGGGTCAAGGGCTTAAATCTATTCAAATGGTTCTTAGTGACCTACATCATCACCCATTGCCATGTCAAGGTGAATTCAGACATTGTGTCAGTCTTTACTAGTACTTTGTTGATGTTCATGGAGGATAAGCAATTGGTGGTGGAACTATTGAATTTATTGTGGTTTTAGTGTTAAGGGATTAGTTTATGTGAGGTGGTGGATGATGTTGACATTTGGCCCTAGGTTGCCTCGCCATTCTCTGGTAGGGATGTGGTGGGGTTTCTTCCTCTCTCGGTGTCAAGGCGCTGGAGGGCAAGTTTGTTTCTTTGTTGAATTATGTAGAGCAACTAAAATTTGTGTTTAAGAATCCTCCTATGTAGTTTGTTAGGGCTTTTCCTCCTCCCCCTCTGGCCTATGCCAAATGTCCCATTCTAGTACTTGAGGCAATGTTGCAGGGGAGGCACTCAAAGCCTAGGGTGGCAGTTGCGAAGTTTGTCTCGGGTAGTGACCCAGGGAGTAATTTTCTCTCCCAATTGCGTGTGGCAACCTCAGTTTCGAGTTGTGTCAAGCCTAATTCTAGAGCACTTAGATGCGGCTCGTTAAGTGTTGGGCTTGGGAGGAGTCATGACGCACAACAAGCTTGTGGTTAGGATAGTGGGGTCTCCGTACCCTGAAGCGAGTGTTTCGAGTTTGGTTCGTGCTGACTCTTCGTATGTGATTGCATTAATAGATCTTGGTGATGGTGGCGATTCTGCTTGTGTCAATGGCGATGGTGGATCCTAGGGTGGCATTTTCTTTGTCATTGACCTAGATTCGACCTAGTAGGTCCTTATGTCTTATTTTCTAATGGTCTTTTTGGTGGCTTGGGTCAGTGGTCTTAGCTTGGTTTGGTTCTATCTGGGTTCGCTGTTAGTGTTTTTTGGATTTTGGTTGAGGGTTTTGGTGTCGGTTCCTTCACCTTTGTTTTTTTCTCGTCATCTCTTGGCCTCTTATATTCTTTGTAATTGTTATTATCGTTTACTTATAAATAAATGAATAAAAAACCCATCAATCATAAATTATCGATCTAGAAAACGACAAACTTAAGCCATTTAAATATAACTTCATCAAATTAATTATATCAAAAAATATTTATTAATCTAAAATATGAAAAAAATAATAGTAATAAAAAAAAATCAATCCTTAAACATAAAATTTATAATGTTAAATAAAAAACAAAAATAAATTTATATTCAGAATTTCAATATTTTATCTATCGAAAATCTCCAAAAAAATATTGTGTTATATTCTTTGCTTGTTTTCTTTATTGTATGTTGCCCATCCAACTTTAAATGTGTGAGAAATTGTTATTTAATTTTTTGAATTATTCTAAGAGAAAAGTTTATATCATATCTTTATAATTTTAAACCAATCCTTAAATCTAAAATTTATAATGTTAAACAAAAGGATAAAAACAAAGTTATATTTAAATTTTTAATATTTTATCTATTGAAAATCTCAAAGATTTTATTGTGTTATATTATTTGCTTATTTTTTAAATTGTGTGTTGCCCCATCCAACTTTAAGTAGGGAAATTGTTATTTAGTTTGTGTTTGAATTATTGTAAGGGAAAGGTTTATTTCACATTTTTAAAGTAAAAGTGTTTTAATTATAATTATTTTTATTCATTGGTATTTAATTATAATTATTTTTATAATTATTCTAAGGGAAATAGTTATTTAATTATATTTAGAAAATGAAGTGAAATTTCAATATCAAAAGAATCATTACTATAATTTGAAAGTATTCGTATGTAATTTATTCTTAAGTTTTATTTTTGAGCCGGTGACATGTAAGAAAAAAATGTATACGTTGGCTTTTTAATATATTTCAAATTCTAACCTTGACCATTAGGGTTTACTTGTGCTCATACTATTGTTCACTATCCCCACATGTATTTCCGCTTTGGTCGTATTTAGGTTGTATGCAAATCTGTAAGACCCATGGAATTCTTCAACATATATGGGTGTAGAGGGTCTACCAAAAAAACCACATCTGTATATGCCCAATAAATCCCAAATTTCGTTATCTTTATGTGCCCCACAAGAGAGTTTTCCCTATCCAATGGGGTGTTGGCTCAAAGACAGACAATTTCAATCAAGAGCTAATTGTTGATGTCAACTTATGTTTGATAATATTTTGCAACGATAAAATGTAGCTTAAAAAATATGCTCACCATAAGTGATATGAGCTTCAACGGATTTTCTTTGCCATAATGTTATTTGGTTCTTGATCGTCTATGAACATTGAAATTTTTCTTTCAAAATAAAAATGTAGTTTATATGGTGGCTTTTGCACAATTTTGACTATTTATTAGAATATTAACCTAGCGTGATCAATTAATTATCAAGTAAATGGTTTTCAACATATCACGATAACACATCTATGTTGGCACCATGGGATAACTATATGTCGTATATACCATATTTTTGCTTGCTGACACTTTTTCTCTTTAGAGGGCTCATCAACACATTAATCTCTTAGAGTGTACATCCTCAGGAGTATATTGGGATCGGGGGCGGGGGGAGGAGGCGTCGGAACCTGTAGCACTTTAACATTTTATAAGATATGTGCCATGCATTATACTTCCTACTATCACCTTTTTTATCATCATAATATCAACCTATCTTGTCATCCTCAGTCTTGTTTTGCGTTATGTCCTTTTTTCCCCTTTACGTGTCAGGTTGATGACACACTATTTTCCACAAAATCCCTTATACACTATCAACCAAGCTGATGACATTGGCTAAAACTTAGTTTTTACTTTTAGGGTTTGGATTTGTATTTATAGGGTTGTTATTTGTCATTTATTAAAGGAAGCACATGCAACCCACTCTACTTCTGCTCACAAATACACCTTAGGAAGAAGAAGAAGAAGAATTAGGGTTAAGGAGCTTACACAAGGGGAAGACAAGTTATCACATTGTCTTTGAAGATATCAAGGGTAGGAGTTGCACTAAAAACGTCTACAAGTCTTTGAAGTTCCCAACTTTGGTCTACTTAGGTCTTCTTCTATACACTTTGACTTCACCTACAACATCATACAAAGTGATACAAACTAAGGGGGATATTAATTCACCGACAATTTAACCTAATGTAAGTATCCCTAATCCTATACTTTTTTTTTAATAATTTATTCGGTTTATTAGCTTTCTTATCTCATTTCTTCCATGTATAAATGATCATATGTTTGTTAATTCATTGCTATCTTTTACATGCTTGTTAGCCATAGCTCTTGCTTATGCCTAGAGGCGCCTTTATTTTATATTACAACCTTTAGATTAGTTATAATTATTGCTTCGATGTCTAGTGAGCCTTGATTATCTTATAGCTTTTGCTTATGCCTAGAGGCACCCTTTTTTTTTTTACCTGTAGCTCTTGCTCAAGAGTGTCTAATGACACATTAGATATAGTTTGGCTCTTCACTTACATCTCATTAGAGATCGAGTGTTTAAATTCCCATTTTATATCTCTTACAACCTCCTTTACACACTACCCTTGTCTATAGTCCCATACAACTTTGTGGATTAGTGTCATGTGTGTGTGTGTTGGATCTAGAATGGTCTTCTACCTTTCCTATTTTAGAGGATCCTTATATTAGAGACTATTTTAGGCCCGCATACATCCTGGTGAACCTAATGTGAATCTTACCACATCATAAATTGGGTTATATTCACGTTTTTTTCCCTATATTCTTAGCATTATCGATTTGTCGAGCATACCTTACTTGCCAAATCTCCTTTTTTAAAAACACTAAAGGATTTTTTCTCCAACCTACAATGGAATATCTCAATGATACTGAATGTGATCAACGATTTTCCTTTTTACAAGCATATAAAAACCAAGATTGCAACATGACTCTCACTAACATCAAGAAAAACACAAGTCTTCCATTAGGGTTAATACTAGATCTAAAACCAATCTAAAACAACTTCCTCCCCTTGAGGACATAGAGCACAAAGGATACCAAGATGACTATGTTGAATTCACTCTTGAAATGCAACAATTTATAATCAATAACCTCGAACATGTGGGAAAAACCCATGCAAAAATTGAAGCCCTTAGGGTTCCTAATTTATGTAAGACTCCTACTGGGTCATATTTTGATTGGTGATGTGCCAAAGTCAAAATAGGCTTGGAAGTAATGCAAAAATTGAAGCCCTTAGGGTTCCTAATTTAGGTAAGACTCCTATTGGGTCATATATTTTGCATTACTTCCAAGCCTATTTTGACTTTGGCACATCACTAGTCAAAAATAAAAATCGTAAGACACAATCTAGATTTCTACCATCTATTCCAATACTGCACATGGCACAAGGCCCTCATCCACCTTATCCAAAATTTTAGAACATACAAGAAACATTTAAAGAAGTTAGCCTCCCAAGGCTAAACTCGTTTGATGAAAGCTGACAATCACATTGGCCTTCTCCACCTAGGTGCTTTTACGAGTTCCATGGTACTAGTACACACTCTATGTTTGATTTTTGAGCCTATCAATAACATCAAGAGTCCCTCCACACCCAATGGAGTCAATCACCATCACTTGCATGTCATTTTGATAGTTAATCTCCTAAAACATTTCCTTCAAACTTCCCCAAGAAAGGGAAGTGTTATTGCCTTTGGCATAATTGTTATTCCAACTTTGTAGATCAGTGCGAAGACTAGAAAAAACACACCCAACAATTTTAATAGATAAAGGAACAACCTCCCCTTATACCCCATCCACAATCGAAGGATTAACATCTTGCTAATTTTACCTTCCTTGCTTTCTCTATCATTAACAAAGCCATGTTTGCATCTTAGAGAAAGTGGAAAAAACCATGATAGAAATAAGATATAAATTAACACAATATATCTATGAATTTATTAATGAATATTGTATCAACATTTTGAATCATTTGTGAGCTATTATATGTTTTGTTATTTACACCATATTATTATCATGCTCATAACACTGCCATCTAAATTTCATTTACTTCTTGTCATACATCTTGTATCTAACCAATGCACTTTTTTGGTACCTTGGTATTTTAATTCTCTATCATCCCTCTTGGGTTTATTCAGCGAAGGTTACTTTTTGTACCTTAGCAATTCAATTTTTTCCTGCCCTCTTGGGTTTATTTGGCCAAGGCTCCTTTTTGGCACCTTGGTAGTTTACCTTTTTGTCATCCCTCTTGGGTTTCTCTGACCAATTCTCCTTATGGTACCTCAGTAGTTTATTTTTTACTTTCCCTCTTAGATTTATTCAACCAAGGCTCATTTTGGTACCTTGTTAATCTAGTTTTTGCTTTCCATCTTGGGTTTATCTAGCCAAGGCTCCTTTTCAATACTTTGGTAGTTTAATTTTATGTCATCCATTTTGGGTTTATCTGTCTAAGGATCCTATTGATACCTTGGTAATTCCATTTCATGCCTTTCCCTCTTGGGTTTACCTTATATTACTACCTCTCTCCTGTTAGGTTTACCTACATTATTGCTTGTACAAGAGCTATTGTAGGTTTGTTTTTCCTCTCTAGTGACATTACTACCAAGATATAAACTACTATTAGAATTCTATGAGTTTATTAATTTTCATTAGTAGTTTAATTTTTTTTCATCCCTCTTAGGTTTATTGACCAAGGCTCCTTTTGGTACTTTGGTGGTTTATTATTTTCCTTCCCTCTTGGTTTTTCTAGCCAAGGTTCCTTTTTGGTAACTTGATAGTTTAGTTTTCTATCATCTTGTAGATGATATTTTGTGATATGTAGCACTTTAGTCTTGTACAGATGGAAAACTCATGACCCTACCTATTCCTCTTAGTTATACACATGCCTTGCTTCTACAAACCTCACATCTGCACTATCTTGTGCCCCTTAGCCTATCTCTTAGTCCAACCAACCTTATATTGATGACACAAACATCTCATCTTGCCTAGAATGCTTATAATGTACTTATCTTATACCTCTATAAGTTCTGAGTCTATGCCTATTTTCCTTCTCCTTGGACACTAACATTTAGGTCAGTCAGAAGCATCGACATTACTTCTTGGACCTATGCAAGTGTCCAGTGCCTTAAAGCCATCCAATTTTAAAATGGAACATATTAAAATGGTTGGCCTAAGTGCTTTAATGCGATTATCTCCCAATAGGATTGGTATAAATACAATATCAACCCTCATTCATTCACCACCTAAAAAATCTAGCAATCAGAATAAAATAACACTAAAAAACACTCAAAAAGTACTCAAGTTATCAAAACCTTTCCTATTCTACCCTATTATGATATTAGTCAAAGGAACAACCCAACTACAGGTCTGAAGTACTAAAGGGGTAGTGATCATGTCATATTTTTAAAGTTACAAGCTAGGTCACTTTTGTACTTACTTTACATATTACATGATTCACAAACAAGCCAACACGTAGGCAAGAACTATATGAGTCTGAGGCTCTCTTTTGGAGTATTGATGATGTAGGTAGCATATTTGACAATGGGGTCATTGCGGGTTAGCTTGACACTATGTGCACGCTAACCCATTTTACCCCAAGGTCACATTAAAGATGTAAAGCTAGGATTTTACCATTTCATCAGGAACAACAATCCATAATCCAAATTTGAATGCCCCAGAACAAAGGCGAATCAAAACCTAGAAACATCTAGGTGGTCACATCCTTTTTCAGTGAATATTTTATACAAGACACTAGCAATGATATCAGACACTAACATTGACGTAACTATCCCAGGCTGACGCAAGTGTCGGGAGACCCAGAGGCACCATATCCAAAATATGACAACTATTCTAGAATCATTTGCTTGTTTACTTCACACTTGTACTAGATCCAACATTATATTAGCATAAAAAATAATTAATAACTTTCTTTTATGTCATTTGCATATTTATCATAGATGTACTTTCCATTAATAGCCTATCTCAACTTTATAAATTTAGCATATGGTACATTTGAGTTTAACATATTAATTAACCTGCTATAGATATGATATTCACCTTTGTGCCCTATCATTTCTATATCCTTAACCCTAACCACTAAATAGGATCCACATCTAAATTAGGGTTAAACATTTGGTGAACTCGACGTGAAAAACTTAGCCAATACCCTGAAATTGCTATATCCTTAATGTAATAATTGATTACTCCTTGACATTTGTTTTTCTTGCTTATCCTATTCTCATATCAAATTTCAAAACATTTCAAATGGATAAAACTGAGCTTACTTCTTCTAACCCTGAGAAGGGTGATAACTATCATCCCTCTAACTAGGTTCATATTATCACCCCTTCAAAAGAAAAGGTGGATCATCCTATTATGCCAAACGAGGATAACCATAAAACCCTACAAGATCAAATTGATAGTATGAGCAAGTTAATAAAAGAGTTGCAAAATCAGATTGCATACATAAAGAACCCACGTTATGCTACTATGAGCCATGTGTGTGCATCTTCGCATACCAATTATGTGCCTAATAAGAATCAATCTTCGAAACCAAAACCAAAGTCACCTAATACCAATGATTCTATAAGTGAACAAAAGCCTACCAAGAGGTCAAGTGGGATTCTAAGGGAGATGATTAGAAATGATTCGATCAAATGATCTCCTATGCATCCTATAAGAAAATCTAAATATTACTATGCATATCATAAAATGCATGGTCACCATACTGATTCTTGTTTTGCATAAAAAAAGATACAAACGACAAATTCTCCCAAAGCAAAGATGTACAATGAACAAAAATGGGTACCAAAAGACCCTCCAAAACAAAAGGAGAAACCTTTACCAAATCCATCTCAAGCTTCAAATGATACATCATTAAAGATGGATGAGCCTTCACATGATGTGAAAGTTTCCAATGTTCTAAACTCTCCAAAAGACATCCCAAATCTTAAAAAGAATGATCCTAAGCAAATTTTTTTGAAAGAACAATCCCAAATGGTAATGGTACAGAATGATCAAGATACATCTTTTTATAATGAGCAAGATGAGATGTGCAAAGTTTTTCCAGTTTATATCCCACAGGTTTCCAATGATGAAAACAAACAAGAAACATGCATTTCCAAGAAAGAAACTCCAACCTATGGTGCAGTTGGTTTTTCATACATGGCTTCTAAATTTGTCAAACCATATATTCAGACACCATTTATTCAACAACCATTTATTCAGAAGCCACATATTCAAGACAAATAAAATGCCTTCCACGTACTCTTTACAGGTTACAAGTTTGATCTTAATGATGGCACAAATTTGTGTATTCCATCTTAGGCCTACATGTGACCACATTGTTTCTATGTGATTCAACGATACATTTATCTAGACATGTTTCTTTCTATATGCTACATGCTTACATTCACAAATTTTACAGTTGTCTTACTATTTTGAGGCGAAGTAACTTCCAGGTACTATTTTTCCCTCACCTCAAAGGGGGACATATTAGTGGGGCATGCTTGGGAAGCATGTTATCCATACTGGCATAATTCTCATATTCAGTTGGGGTAGTATTGGTACTTATATCAGTTCATAGATTCAGTGGGGGCATGCTTTGGAAGCATGTTCTACAGACTCATTTAGTATTTGGTATTCATATCAGTTCACAAATTTAGTGGGTGCATGATTTGAAAGCATGTTCTCCATATCTATTCAATATTCAACATCTCCAGTTTATAGTGGAGGCATGTTTTGGAAACATATCCTCCACATTGGTACTTATATCAGTTTTTAGATTTTTTCACATATAATGGGGGCACCAGGTTACGAGTATCATTGGGTTGCATAGTTGAGCTAATCTCAACAACGAGGTGGCAACTCACTTTTACTCCAAAGTTGGAGGCATGTGCCTTCCAATATATATATATATATATATATATATATATATATATATATATATATATATATATATATATATATATAGGGTTTGAGTGTTTTGCTTATGACTAACATGTAACCAAGAGCATGTTACAGTGTATAATGAATGCATATAATCTAGGTCAAAATTACTTGAAATTGATTGAAATTGAAAGAGTAAGGTTTATGAGTACATTTGTGTGTCAATGTAATCATCTTGTCTATTGGCAAGTTATTTTTGTAAAACATGTATCATTGAAAGGATCTGAAACTAAGATTAGGATAAAAATAAATAAATATTTAAAGTGCATATATCCTAGGATATATATATATATATATATATATATATATATATAGGATATATACACTTTAAATATTTATTGAAATTGAAAGAGTAAGGTTTAGGAGTACATTTGTGTGTCAATGTAATCGTCTTGTCTATTGGCAAGTTATTTTTGTAAAACATGTATCATTGAAAGGATCTGAAACTAAGATTAGGATAAAAATAAATAAATATTTAAAGTGCATATATATATATATATATATATATATATATATATATATATATATATATATATATATATATATCCTAGGATATATGCACTTTAAATATTTATTGAAATTGAACGAGTAAGGTTTAAGAGTACATTTGTGTGTCAATGTAATCGTCTTGTCTATTGGCAAGTTATTTTTGTAAAACATGTATCATTGAAAGGATCTGAAACTAAGATTAGGATAAAAATAAATAAATATTTAAAGTGCATATATCCTAGGAGATATATAAAATAAATATTTAAAGTGCATATATATATATATCTCCTAGGATATATGCACTTTAAATATTTATTTATTTATATCCTAATCTTAGTTTCAGATCCTTTCAATGATACATGTTTTACAAAAATAACTTGCCAATAGACAAGACGATTACATCGACACACAAATGTACTCCTAAACCTTACTCTTTCAATTTCAATCAATTTTAAGTAATTTTGACCTAGATTATATGCATTCATTATACACTGTAACATGCTCTTGGTTACATGTCAGTTATAAGCAAAACACTCAAACCCAGCTCTAACAAAGCACTCAAATTCAACTCAAGCAAAGACAAGGTGTGTATACACAACCAAGTACTTATTCCTTTCTTTTAAATTAGAAATTTAATTATTAGATTAAGGGGGGGGAAATGTAGATGATATTTTGTGACTATGTAGCACCTTAGTCTTGTACACTTGGCAAACTCATGACCCTAGTTGTTCATCTTAGTTTTACACATGCCTTATTTCTATTAGCCTTACATCTGCTCTATCTTGTGCCCTTTGGCCTATCTCTTAGTTCAAACAACCTTATATTTATGACATAAACATCCCATCTTGCTTAGAGTGCTTAACATATATTTATCTTATACCTATGCAAGTTTTGAGCATATGCCTACTCTCCTTCTCCTTGGACACTAATGTATGGGTCAGACAGTAACGTTGATGATACTGTTCTGGCTTGACACAAGTGTTCAGTGCCCTAAAGTCATCCAAATTGAAAATAAAATGTACTACAGTGGTCGGCCTAAATGATTTAATATGATTGATCTCCCAATAGGATTAATATGAATACAATATCAACCCTCATTCATTCACCACCGATGAAACCTAACAATCAAACCAAAATAACACTCAAGAAGTAGTCAAAAAGCTTTCAAGTTACCAAAATATTTTCTATTCTACCATAGTATAATATCAATCAAAGGAACAACCTAGCTACAGGTCTAAAGTACTAAAGGAATAGTTATAAAGTCATATTTTCCAAGTTACAAGCTAGATCACTGTTGTACTTGCTTTACACATTGCATGATTTACACACAAGCCAACATGTATAGGATAACTACATGAGTATGAGGTACTCTTCTGGAGTATTGGATATGTAGGCAATGCCCTTTGACAGTGGGGCCATTACGGGTCAGCTCGACACTATGTGCCCACTAAACCATTTTTATCCAAGATCACATTGAAGATGCAAAGCTAGGGTTTTGCCATTTCACCATGAATGACAGTCCATGACCAAGATCTGAATGCACCAAAGTGAAGATGACATAAAATCCAAAAGTATCCAGGTAGTCACATCTTGTTTTGGTGAATATTTTATACATGACACTAGCATTGAGATTAGACACTAGCATCAATACAACTATTCCAGGCTAACACAAGTATCTAGAGAGACAGAGGCACCAAATCTAGAATTTGATAACTGTTCCAGAACTGTCTACCTACCTAATTCCCACCTGTACCAGATCTAATACTATATTAGAATCATAAACAATTGAGTAATTTATTTTATGTCATTTGTATATCTCAACTTTATAAATTCAGCATATAGTATATCTGAGTTTAACACATTAATTGGCCTGCTATAGATCTAATACTCATCCTTGTGCCCTATCATTTCTATATACTTAACCCTAATCGATAAATAAGATCCACATACAAATTAGGGTTAAACACATCTCTCATGGGTTTATCTGGCTAATGTTCCTTTTGATACCTTGGTAGTTTAATTTTTGCCTTCCCTCTTAGGTTTATTCAACCAAGGCTTCTTTTGGTACCTTAGTAGTTTAGTTTTTGGTTTCCCTCTTATGTTTCTCCATCAAATACTCCTTTTTGGTACCTTGGTAGTTTACTTTTATCTCATCCCTCTTCGGTTTTTCTATCCAAGGCTCTTATTTGGTACCTTATTAATTCCATTTTGTGCCTTTCCCTCTTGGGTTTACCTTATATTACCACCTCTCCCATATTGGGTTTACTTACATTAATGCTTATGCTAGAGCTATCATAGGTTTACATTTCCTCTCTTACAACATTACAACCTGTTTCCTCCATTTTAATAACACCCCGCCTTGAGATTACCTCCACACACATAATTATTACACTACTCGATACACATTCACATATACCTTCAAATCCTATTTTTTTACTCTTCTAAAGAAAAAAATTCCCATCTCATGGTTAACTAATAGTATGCCATTATTTTATCATTATACTTTTATATAGACTACTCATAGTCCCTATCTTCCCTATCCCATTTTTTCAGTTGAGGCACAACTAGGTCTGAGATAAGATGACATGGTTTTATAAGGTGCAAGTCTAGGAGTATCTAAGTGTCTAAGTTTATAGGTTATCCTCTCTGTGTAAGATCTCTAAGTGTTATCATCTTAAAAACTAATCACTGACCTTTCAAATTTGTATGGAAGAGGAAAATAGAAAAAACCAAAATATAAAACACCAAAAGTTGAAAGGAAAAAATTCAAAAGTCAATCATAAACAAAAAAGATGTGATCAAAATTATTGGCATGCCCCATTTCTTATTTGAAATCTCAAACTCCATATTTGCTCTCATGATAGAGAAAAAGGTCCATTAAAGTGCAGTAGGTCACTAGGATATGATGCCTCTTATTTATCATTTGTGTTGCCTACCTTTTCATGCAAGTACCCAATCCTTGCAGTTGGATGATGAATCTAGTGGGGTCTTAAGGAATGGGTAACACATCGTGGGATGGTAGGCATTTTTAAATTTTCATGAATAGCCTCCATGGAATATATTTTATATTTAACTAGTTAGCCCAAATCACAACCTTATAAAATAAGGTTCTTAAACCTTTCGATGTCAAAAAATCCAAGTTTTGCTAACTTGATTAGGGTGTCTTATCTCCGATAAGGATTTCACATTACCCCTTGGCGCACACTCTTTCCCTTTGCATTTATTCCCAATACCCTCTTGACAAATATTACTACTATTTGACCACATCCCTATTGTTTATATTACTATTATATATATCATGATTCAGATTTGGATTTTTCTCCCTATCACATGGCTAAAAGTTTCTGAGTTTAAAATTGTAAGACCTTGAAGATATAACCATGCCTTCCTCACAAACATCCACCTCCTATGCTATCACACACATATCCACATAATTTTTTAAATATTATTTTTTGTATTAAATGATATTGTCATCCTCTTAGAAAGTCTAACACAAGCTTTGATTTGGTATTAATTCATTTACTTCCTCCATTTTTATCACATATTTTTTTATTAGATTTACTATATATTTATATTAGATGTCACATGTTACCATTTCATTTTCATTTTCATTTTCCATTTTTCCATTAGTTCTTTTATTACAAGACATATTTATGATCACATCTATCAACGAAGATTAAAACATACATCACATACTACCATGCTACAATAAAAAAAACACCAACGAAAGAATTCAACATACACATGTAAATAACATAATGAAGGAAAATGACAAATCTCATATTGTTATTTTTTTTTGATAAGGTAAAAAGGAGGGTTTTGACAGGGCCACTCAACCCACTTACAAAAGATAGTCTGCGTAACTACCAAACAAAACAAAGATCAGATCCAAACCATAAAACAAACACAGGTTACAATCCATAAGGAGAAAATGTTTAAAAAAAGTTGTAGAAAAACCAACAAGGGAGGTCAAAACATAGTTTTCCGCTAAAAATCTGCCTAGATTTAGCAAAGGGGAAGTCAAAATATCAAAAAACTATCCATCAGATCAATTGTAGACAACCAAGTTGCTAAATCTGGAACAATTAACCTATGGAGTGAGAAAAGACAATTACCTAGATGAAATCAATTTTCTTCCACGACAGGAGAGAAGGCTTTCCATGGTCCACTGGTTCCCATGCTTTACCATTTCTTTTGCATCAGAACGTAACCGTTCCACCTCGGTTCTTCTTCCCTTATTTTTAGCAGTTGAATCCATATGAGCTTTAAGTTTCACCAAGGAAGAGCAAGTAGGGGAAGCGATAGACTCCAACAAAGAAGTGGAAGGCAACATCGGTGTGGGACTTGTCCACAGAGAGACCTCCCGTACGGGGGAGGAAATACCAGTTGATGGAGGGGGAGAAGATCCAAAAAAATGATAGATATGCCATGATTGCACCATAATAAGTCTTGGTCAAGCACCCCTTCCTTCTTCCTCCAAGTCAACCGAGATAGAGGACCAACCTTGACACCTAACGAAAAGCAACTAGAAACATAGTGGCCAATGAGGTTGCACTGAAAACATCTGAACAAAAGGCCTTTAAAGTTGAGGAATTGGGTCAAAGAACCTTGGGAAGAGCAAAGGTGAATGAAATGTCGAAGGTGTTTGGAGAAGACCACCATTACACAAACTCTAATAAATCATTTCCCCACAAAAGCCTTATTGAGTTTCATAAAAGAGCCCACCCAATTGATAAGCATTTTAATCTACTCTTCTTTTCTTAGAATAGGGGGAATGTTGTAGAACCTGATCCATATGGGAACCACAGTCACCTCGACCCTTTCAGGATCAAAGAATGGATTCCAATCGTAGAAAAACAACCCAGAATTCCCAACAAACTAAGGTCCGGAGGACCAAACAAAGTCATGATTTGCAGTATTATGAAAGATAACTTGAAATAAGTCATGACTAAGCTGGGTGAATGAAGGCGCTTCCAAAGAAACCCTCACCTACTTAACCCAGGCATCAAGGTCAAAAATTGAGAACGAGGAGCCCACACTCTTGCAGAATAAACAACAGTTGCCCATGTCTGAGCTCAAATCTTGGATGGCTTGATCAAAAAATTCCAATTCCAAAATCTCATTCGAGAAAAATACCAGAATGTCTCCTAACAAAAAATAAGAAAATGCAGATTCAAAGATAAGGGTTGGGGGTACCCTGGCTCCTGCTTCAAAACACACCGAGTATTCAATCCATCAAAAACCAATATGTTAAAATTATTGCATGAGGCTCAATTTTTACTAGTCTATATTCTCCACGGGAAATAATCTAGCTCATGATAATTTGGTTGAAATGGGCTCCATTTAAATTGATTAAATGTAGATATTGGGCTCCCCACGATTTAAATAAATGAGCCCATGGATTAAAAAATAAGTACGCAAGCATTTACAATTTCAAAGGGGTTCTTTTATTAAAAATGGGGCTAACCCATGCTTATTAAAGCCATGAATCCAAGGAAACAGGCTACGTGAGAAGATCCCATGCTTTTATTAAATGCTTTGAATTAAAAAAGAGAACTACATGACAGAGAAGGTATCCCATTGTCATTTGAAATATTTAAAATGAGATCCTCGTCTTAAATATATGAAAGTGGCTGAAAGTCTAAGGAAATCACATGCCAAGTATGTATGGGCAGCATAGGTAAATATAGAGAAGATTTCTTGCGCCATTTAAGAGAGGAAGGAAGCTACAACAAGCAAAGTGGGACAACAAAGGACAAATTTCTGATTTTGGCATTCAATTCTTCTTTACTTGTGGATGGGTAGCTGAAATTCAATGATTTTTTCGTTTATTTTCACCTCCGTTCTTCTTCTTCTATATGTGTAAGTTTGCTCATTTGAGCAAGGGGATGATCTATTGGGAATTCTTTGCCCACTCAATGGATTTAATTTAGATATAAGCCCTTAATTTTGTTTTATATATAAATATTCTGAACTCTCAATGAAGTAGATTGTGATTGTGCATATTTTCTAGTGAGTAACAAAGTTATTGTGGATCTTATTTGTCTTCCCCTTGGCTCTGGACTTACTTTGTAATTATATTTGTTATTTGTGCCTTGCTTTTTATAGTTTATTTTATTTGTTGTGTTCTTTTCCTTTCAAATATTTTGATGGAATTAAGTTCATATAAGTGGAATATCCTCCTTTTTCTTATTCTGGTATATTGTCGCTTTCATTTTTTCATTTATCTAACTCTTTCTCCTTCAAGATTTTCCTTTTTTGCACGTAATTTAGGTAGATTAGCATTAAAGTAAGAATCAGAATGAGCTATCTCTGGAGGTTTTTTTGCAAGATCAATCTCACGCTGGTAGAGCATCCCATGTTTTGGTAATTTTGCGGGCACCATCTAGTAGACAAAATGGACCATTAACACATATATACACAATGTTTGATACATCATAATTACAAACTCATATGCAAGTTACACCTCTATCAAGGAGTGGGGATACACTTTGTAATGATGAAGAATAAAATTATCTCCCATTGGGCAGCCAAAAAACATTTAAAAAAATAATTACAAACAATACAAAAAAATACATAAAAAAACTTTATATTATCAAATAAAATAGGATGCACTACCTTTTTGTATATATAAGCTAAAGCAATATGTTGTATTAATATTATGAAACACAACTCAAGATTTATGGGAGGGAGATTGGAAGTGTATGTGGCTTCTTTATGCTAAAAAATGGGACGCATTATTATGGAATCTCATCCTTAAGAGATCGAGCTAGGTATTTCTTTCTAGAACATAACCCCAATGTTTCCATTGTGCACTCGATGATGTTCTCTCAAACTCTAAAAATGTGCTTATTACCACTCTCTCTCTATACCTACAACCACTGTGTCTAGTAACATCACCTACTCCTTCATCTAGGTTTATTGCGTATCCATCAATTACTGCATCAATACATCCACCCAAGTATGGTGACTTCTATAAAAGAGGAATGTCCTATATCCTCCTATATTTATAACACATACACCACTTATCCTATGAGTCTGACGTCTCCCACATGCATCATTTATCATCCATGTGTTTGGGGTCCATATTATATACCCTATATTCACTATATATAATCTCAAAATCCCATGATCCTAACCCCTAACTTGGAGGAATGCCATTATACCTAAAGAGGTGTCCTTGCAAGCCTATATATTGGGAACCTTTCATAAATCCACGTTAAAAAAAAGTAGTGGCCCTATGACTAAATGCCACTATACCAAAATACTACATATATCATGTGCCATTTACACCCATATACATATGCCCATGTTGACTATTACACCCTACCCTAAAGCTACTTGGTGCATCACTATAACAAAACATGGTTCAAATCTATCTTATTTATGACAAAAAAATCCAATCACATCAATACAATAATCACCTTTAGGATATTTGGAATCAACATTGCATACACATCTTTAATATGTATAATTTAGTAATGTAGATGGTAGTTGTTTGGTGTCGTGGCCCATCAGGTTAGTGCCTGCATCTTCACATTCATATCTAGAATATCAAAAATCACGGTCATACCCTCAATTAGTAGCCACAAAATAGCATGGATGTACTCCAATGTTAATTAAAAAAAAAAAAAAAAAAACATCAATTACTTTTTAGGTCTATGAGACACCTACTAGCACCATTTTAGAACATATTCACCGAACTCAACCTATCATCAATGATCAACAAAACTAATATTTTTACAACTATTTAGGGAAGTGAAGGTAAATATGTTCATTTATTTATTTTCATCTATTTTAAAGTTTTGAGCATTTATTACAGTCATTTCTTTTATTTTGGTACTATTTCTTTTCTAGAAGTACCATAAGGCATTATATTATTGTGACATGTGATGAGCTTCCTATTAGGCATATGTATACACCTTATTTTTAGCTTACTAACGCTTTTCTATTGTAGGAATATTCAATGTATTAATATCCTTATATGTACATCTTAATAAGTACACAGGGATATGGGTGGGATAACTCATGGAACTTTTCAAGAGATTCATCATGCATTATACTTCCTACTATCACCTTCAGATAATCATGAATTTATCTTATCTTATCCTCCTAGGTTCCTTTTTTCCTTTTGCTCCATTTTTTTCATTGTGCATATTTATGTAACATCATTGAATTGATCCATGATATCTTTCAATAGCCCCATTTTGGTTGATGTTATCTTAATTGGGTTATTAATGTACTATTTTATGCATAATTATTTCTTGAATATTAGGGTTTTTATCTTTATTTATAGGTTCCTATTTGTCATTTATCAAAGAATACACATGCAATATGTTTTGCTCATGCTTGCAAATCCACCTTCGGATGAAGAAGAGGAATGAGGACTTAGTATTTTACACCAAAGGAAGACAAGTTAACATAAGATTTTTGAAGATATCAAGGATAGGAATTATACCATCAATTTCTATCAATTCTTTAGAGCCCCAATCTTTTGTTTACTTAGGTCTTATTACATACACCTTGAATTCACCTCCAACAATCTCTCACAAATTGATACAAGCCAAGGTGGAGATTAATGCACCAAAAATTCAACCCAAGGTAAGTATCCCCAACCCTATACTATTTATTATGTAATTTTTTTGGTGTTAATAGATTGCTTGTTTCTTGTCTTCCTTGTATAAATTAAAATATGCTTGTTAGCTCATTTCTATCTTTTACATGCTTGTTATTCATAACTCTTGCTTATTCTTAGGAGTGCATATACTTTATATTACAACCTTAGATTAGTCATAGTTCTTGGTTCATTATCTAATAATGCCATGATTACCTTATAACTCTTGCTTATGTCTAATGACACCCCTTAGTTTTACCTATATCTCTTGATTCAACATCTAGTGACACCTTGGATCCTTTTCCATGTTGGTTATCCATAACTCTTTATTATTCCTAAAGGCACCTTTAATTTATATTACAACCTTTAAATTAGTTATAGTTTTTGATTCACTGTCTAATGACACATTGATTACATTATAGATCTTGTTTATGTCTAATGGCACCCATTTGTTTTACCTATATCTCTTTCTTTAATGTGTAATGACACCTTGGATCTAGTTAGGGTATTCACATTATATCATATTAGATATTGCATGTGTATATTCCCCTTTTATATCCCTTACAACCTCCTTTGCACATAACCATTGTTTATAACTCTAGACCGTTTTGTGGACTGACATCTTATGTGTGTTGGAATTAGAATGGTCTTTACCTTTTCCTATTTTTGAGGATCATTATATTAGATACCATTTTAGTCCTACATACATATGATTTTGTGTATTTTTGTTCTTTGATATATGTTACTAGAATGACAAACCATGCTTGTGTATGACTCAATGATGTAGTAATGGGTTGTTACATACCTCTTCAACTTCTTGATCCACTAGAACTCCTAGGCCTAGTCTTATTAGTGTACCACCATCATTGGGGGAAGATCCACCAAATGCATATCTACCACCTCTTGTAGATCTACCACTTCTTGTAGATATACCACCTATATGGGAATTATTTCCATATTCCTTGACCCTTGAGCCAATTCCTCTAGGAAGGGGATTAATGGTTCCCCCTCCCATCACACTACCAAAATTTGTAGACCTTACACCATTATCCTGTGCTATCCCTATACCACTCATGAAGGTTTCAACCATCTTTGGTATATTCACTTGTCCTACCAATTCACTAATAAACTCCTTTATTACTTGATTCTACCTAGATGTAAAATCAAAAAATTATACCAACTCTTCTTCCCGCATTGGGATAAAATATTGTACACCAACCTCCATTCTATCTACTATGGTGAAACCCCTAATCAGTATTTAAATGTCTATTGTGACTCCTTTGTATCACTCAAGGATATCCTTAACCATTCATCCCACATGAGTCTCTGACACGTGTATGAAGTTGATTTCATCCCCATAAAATCTCATCCGATAAATATCCTCCACCATGGTAACAAGACCCCATATATAATCTCCACCCCTCTTTAGGAAAATAATTATAATTCCCACTTCTCACCATATGATATCCTACTCGTAGGTGATACTTGGTTCTCCTTCACATATCTTTCCTCTAGGATGTGCGTACCTTATGCATGACTTCTTAGGGTCTTCACTCTCCCAAATGATGTGACTAATTTGTAATTATGATGTTGGGCCCATTTATAATGATGAACAACTCTAGAATCTTGATTCTCCATACCACTGCTCTTAAATTTTGGACTAGATACATGCCTTTTCAACTCAGGCTTGATGCATTGGAATATGACTACTCCTTTCCAATTCTTTCCACCTTTTCAAAAAATAACATTTTTATCCATAACATGGGACTCCTCTTAAATTATCTCTAAGGAGGGGTGAATAAATTAGTTAGTGCCTCAACCACCAATGTACAAATGTGACTATAAACTCCAAAATGTATCCATCAAATTATGTTTAAAAAAAGAGCTATAACACACATCCAAATAATATCTTACTTCCTTAACCACTCAGTGTTACCACAAGTCAATTCTACTTCTTGATTGTGCATACAAGATCATCGTTGCTTCCAAATAAATATCCAATCAAACAAATGATTAGGAAACTTGATTAAAAATACTTCATACAATTAATTATACAAATTGTTACTTTCTACACTTATGGATCAAAATCAACAAGCATATACTATTATGAAAACTCTAATGTCTTAAATTATACACACACATCTTGTTCATCATGTGTAATCATCAAGAACATGTTGATACAATGAATCTCAGCGACAATTCACGTCAATGGGACCAAATTTTATCTTATATTATCATTTTGAGATTAAGACCAAATCCAATAGATAAAACCATCATGCACCTACATATCAACTCCAATGGAACCACTCACCCCATGTGTGTAATGGGTTTCTTTGATTCTCTAGGTTTTAGACAATTTCATACCACTTTTAAGAGCAAAAATGAAAGCAAAATCATATGAAATCAACATAATATATTCACCATAACTAGACATTAATGAAATAAGACATCATAAAAAAGTATAGTTGTACATAAAACATTGCATGTCCTTTTGTGGACATATCACATGGAAAAAAGTGGGTCTTATGTCCTATTACATTGTTATAATATAAAATGACAATGTTTATTCAAAAATACACAAAAACATATAGTTGGACAATGGTGCCAACTATATGATTTTTGTTAAGGCAACACACCTAATATTGTATAACAAATATTGCAGTAAGGTTTGTTTATGAGCATATTATCACTATATTTGGATTCCCACTAAATATTAGTAGTGATCATGATACACATTTTGTAGCATAGATGGTTCAAGTATTGCTTGTCAAGTTCATGGTGCAACACCATATGAGTTATCCATAGCACCCATAGTCTAATGGGACATCTAAATATTTGAACAAGATTCTGGTGAAAATTTTGATTAAGGTATGTGATGTTGGTAGTAAATATTAGGATGAAAGAGTAACAATAGTCTTGTGGGCATACCGTACTACATATAAGAGAATCATGAAGAAAACACCTTTTCAATTAGTTTATGACCATGAGGTTATGATGTTAGTTGAATTATTAGTTATAAAAATTCAAATTACTTCAAATTATAAGTTGAGCAATGATGAGTCACTTAAATAGCAAGTTTATGATCTAATGACACTCAAATAAAAATGGTTTCTAGCACAATGGAATTAAGGTGTGGAGAAGCAACACTAGAATGCAAGACATGGTAGGCACATCAAGGTTAAGAATTTTTAATTGGATGTTATGTTTTGACATACAAATTTAGGTACAAGAAGAACCCAAGAAAATTACAAGACTGATGGCTTGGTCCATTTGTGGTTCAGGAGGTGCTTCCAAATGGTGTAATCAATATTTATTGTTTGGATGGTGTAAAGGTCCTTGGGTATGTGATGGAGTTGGTTTAAACTATAATTCTATATTTGAGTAGGTCATCCATACCAAAATAATAGAAACCTGGTGACAATTTAGGGTAAAGTATGAGTATTATTTTTATTTGTTGTATAGGAAAGTTAGTTTTATGTAAAAATGCACTACTTTCACCTACACTACTTTGAAATCATACCTAAGTAGACTCAATAAAATAAAGAACTAACATTATACTAATTTAAGAAAGTTATATTCTATAATAATTGAAAAGTGCAAATAGGGGTTTCTAAGAGAATATTTGAGTTGTCACAAATTTTGAAACAGTTGGAAGAAACATGCACCAAAAAATAGGTTTAGATAGCAAGTGGAACAAAACCTTGAAATATCGAGATGAACAAATAAGGTTTATTAAATGACATAAGCCATAACACTCCTTTACTGGAACATCTATAACCATAACAATATGTTTTTGGAAACTATAATATACTATGGAACACATTTTACATCTTTGTTCATATGCTCGTGGGCTCCTAAAACCTTCATTTATTTACCAAAATTCAATGAAATCATTGGGAAATTGATCTCTTTTTTGGAACCCTAATAAGCTTGTAACATCTTGAAAATAATAAAGACTGGAGGGAGTTAATGGAGGTTTGTGTTATCTATCCATTATTATCAATTGCCTAGGAATTTGAATAGTTCAGAAATCAAAACACAAGTATAATGTAGTTCAACATGGAGTCAAATACGATGCAAGTGTCCCAACCCTTATAATTTGAATGAATGAAACAAGTTTTCAATGTTATATGTTCTTATCTAAATGATTAAATTCTTATTATTTCATTGGATGCTTATATAATTAATTAGGATCATATTAATTCATAAGATAACACATGACAAGAGGGGAGGGTCTAGGGGGATGAGATGGGGAATCTAACAAAGGAGGAGGGGAATCTAACAAAGGAGGACTAAAAATCCATAGGGGACCCAAAATAAAGGTAATAAGTGCTGATGAATGAGGTGAATAGAAACACAATGGTATGATTCTAGAAGACTAGAACCATATTTGTAAAATTATGGAAGACCAAAATAATACTACTATGTTTTAGGCAAGAAGTCCATAATAATAAGAAATAAGGGGATGATAAATAAAACCATGGAGAATTTAAGGGAAAACATGAGGAAGGGGAAGTAGACATGGAAATATAAAGATTTGAAAAGAGAAAGATATAGTTGAAAGTTAAATAAACACCATGAACACATTCCAATAAGGGCATGATCAAGACCAATAATAAATAAACACATAAATATTTTAACATCATACTAATAACTAGTCACGTACCAAATTAAGTGTGTACATGATGTTGTAGTCACTAAAATTAATATTTAGTGCTAAAACAATGCACTTGTGACCACCCTTTTATACACACTTAGCTCATGCCCAATTCCATGGTTCTAAACAGTTAGTCATATACTTATATGTGGATGACCCGTACCCTTGAACAACTCTAACATAACAAATTTTGTTTTATCAAAATTTTGGGAACTAGAGATTGTTAGACCCTAATTAGATAAAATGTTTTGCAAAATCAGAATGCTATAGATACATAATAAATGACACAAATAAATTTAGAACTTTCTAAATTTGGAAATATGCTAAAAAGTGAAATTACTAGATAAATATAGCTTAAATGTGAACTTAGAACCTAAGAATGTGATTAAGACTGGAAAACATGCTATGTGACTATATTAACTATCACCTATAGGATGTTGACGATCCCTAAGGACACCAACACACCATGCCCCTGTTGGATCTGAACAGGGGCATGGTGTGTTGGTGTCCTTAGGGATCATCAACATTCTATAGGTGAAAGATTTTTGAAATTAATGTGGAAGGTTCACCTTTGCCTATGTGTTATACTTGACTACTCTGGCATGTTCACATTTTTATGGATATGATCCACAATGACTTTAAGCCTCAAAACTTAGGATCAATGTTTTTTGAATCAAGCATGTCCCATAATACTTTGACATATTTAAAATACATCGACACTCATGAAGTGATTCATAGGGTTAACACAACCTCATTTTATGAGGAGATGAAGTTGTGGCCCAAAGATGCCAAGGAAATGAATATGGGATGAGACCAAACAAACGGTGTTATAGTGAGTTTCAAAGTTAAGGATGCAAATGTGTATGTATATTTTATCATTGATTAATATGAGAAATTAATTGGATCAAGAGTTGATGAAGTTAATTTCAAAATTGGTATTGATTATCATGTCCATTATGATAGAGGTGATCCAGTGTGTGAAGTATTACTTTAGCTACTAAAAGATATCGACCTGATGTCTTGTATAATATTGAATTTGTTTGATGGAAAAGCATGTAAACACATTTTATAACATGCTATCGATATTGAAAATCTGACTAACATAATGAATCGATTATGTTTGCTCTGCCAAAATGGTATTAAGATGCTTGATGATAGGGTTGTTAATTTAAAATTGTATGGATGCCATGATTACATGGCCACAACAAGTCTAATATGCAATAATAAAATTTCAGTTATGGGAAGTGAATTTTGTCGATGGTGCATAGTCTTACAAAAAGACATGCACATGCTTATAAATAAGCATGTTATAATTGATGGTAATACTCTCCACACTATTTCCAATTCATACTCAATGACATTGAACATGCTTGAGGCAACTTCATGAATACTATTTTTTTAAAATAATTTTTACCTTACTAAGTTTTGTCATCATTTTATATTATTTTCTTCACAATGTGTTATATGACTAACAAAAACTAAACCTTGTATTGGATCTAAGAAAACGATGGAAATATTGGTCTGACCAGTGTATTATAGACCATCATAGGTGGTTTCAAATTAATAGTTATGAATAACTATAATGTTAATAAAATCAATGATAAAAAGCTACCTTGCATGTCACACTATTAACTTAATCTTACATAAAATAAAAATATATATCTAACATACAACCTAGCATTGAATTGTTTGTTGGAATTGTCATTTAAAGCTTATTGCTAGGATGATGGCTAACCTGTTTATTGTGTTAACCATGTTGGAGCTCTAAGTGTTGTGAATATGTTTCATGAAGTTCAAAAGATAACATGAGATTAAGACAAGAAACATCCCTTAAAGAAACATGAGAAATATAAATTTATTGTGATTTCAGATGAAAGATAAAAAAGGGAGATTTCATGTAGGTTGGGACAAGTGTACCATTATAAAGGTTGAGACTACAAGGATATTTATTTATTTGATAGGTGAATCCTTTTGAAGACAAAGTTATGAACCAAAAAAATGAGGGTTTTGATAACTGGTTTGACAATGAAGAGAAGGTTTTAAACAATGGATCTACAACCAAGAGGGTTTAAAGGATCCCACAACTATACCAAATCATAACAAGAGGGTTTGATGGATCCCACAACCATATTAGAATAAGAGGGTTTGATGGCTCCCACAACCAAAACAAATCACAACAACAAGAGGGTTTGACATATCTCACAACCACATCACCAAGGGGGTTTGAAGTATCCCACAACCTTATCAAATCAAGGAAGGTTGCACCTCATATATAACATAGAATGTAGACAATAGATATTACACTTAGAGATAACTTCCCCAAAGCTTAATCTATAGAACAAAATCTATCCAAGAATATGCAGTCTTCAGCTAATTTTATATCTCCTCAAGACATCTGCACAACCTCTACCCAGATGAAACACAAGTGAGATTGCACACCCATTGTTATAAAAAACAACTAAATCACTTAGAAAATAAAAACCAAAAAGTAGTACAAGAGGTCTTTTGATGATCTTTTGTCTCTGTGAATCTTATGCAAAACCTCCACACATATACAACACAACTAGTGAACATGCACACCCACTTAGCTAGGCAACTACTGAATCATGGGAATGAGATATCTAGATGAATTGAAGCATGGAACTAACTAGACACCCAAAAAAGATAATGCCATCCAAAGCTAGTCTGAAATCCCCAAGGGATTTACTAAAGATTGACAGATCTCAATACTGGGTCTGCCATAAGTTTAATGTAGATTCCTCAAACATCCACATAGGTGAGTTGATGTGGATTCCTCTATCATCCACATAGAAAGGAAGGGATTTAATTTGGTTTCCTCTATCATCCATAATCAAAACCTTCCTTGGGTTGTTACCAATGACACATACTATGAAGTAATGATAATAAATAATACAACCAAGCTTCATCTATTTCCCAATAGGAGAGGGAGAAACTTGACATCCATCAGACTGTGTAAAACAAGTTCTCAATGGATAATACCAACATAAAATAAGAGCATACTAGTTATAAAATAATAACTAGACTTTAGAAGCATAGAGTTGATTTATCTTACCCAACACAATAAAAACCTTACAAATCTACCATTTAGAGGTAATAAAACTTATGCAGTGGTTTTTTTTGCCATAACCCACCCACAAATACAAAATTTTGCACAGGGTTAGCTTAAGACTTTCCTACCCAGAAGGTTTTTTGAAAAATAATCATTTAAAAATAATACCTCCAAGCTTCCTCCCTTTCCTAATAATATAAGGGGATAACTTAATAGTCATCAGACTATGTGGAACCATCTCCATTATGATAAAAATAAGAAAAATCAAGAACTTAAAGGGTAGATAATAATAACCAACCTTACATGTGGAAAAGTCTCCCCATAGGTTGAAGAAGGTTCTTGGGGGTACATCCAACATTCTTCCAGATTGGTATACAAGGGGATATCCTTAAAAATTTTGCTCTAAAAATGCTGCACTTCCACCAGTCTGTTGTCTCACCTAACACATTCTAAACCCTACAGAGCTATCGCTTTGAGACAACAAAATTTATGCTCTATTTTTCATCAAATCCCATCTAAAACCTCCAAAACAAGACCACCATTCTATTTTAAAGATTTATCTAATTCGTATTATCACCAAACACAACCCAAAACCTATAGATATGTTGTTTAGAGTTGGCACCTCTTTTGATCTAGGTTTTTCTACCAGAACCCACCCAAAACATCCAACAGAAGTCCACCATTTGTTGTAAGGATTCTACCAATCCATAATCTAACCAAGTTTAGTTTGAAACTCGTAGAACTGCTACTTAGATTCTGAAAATCCTCCACTTTGGTTTTTTTTGCAAAACCTTGCACATAATCTTCAACTTCAATACTTAGGGTGTGTCAGACTTCTACTTTGGTTCTTTCCTGCCCAAAATGAATTTATTGCCTCAAAAATCTAGCTAGATCTGGGTTTGGATGATCACCTTCACCCTCCTCTTCTTCTAGCTCAACTCCAAAATTCAAATTCCTTCCCCCACTCCTCCCGATCAGCTCCATTCTTCCCCTGAGACAAACATATCATTTACACTAGACAAACATAAAAAGTCCTTTCAATAAGATATGTTAAATTTCAAGACTACAAGGATATTAACTATGGTTAATTATATGGTTTGATTTATAACAAGATTCTCATTCGGCATGAAAGTATTTTAAAGGTTTGTAAAATTTATAATAATCTTATTAGGAATGCTATTTTCATGTCAATTAGTGACTTCATTTAGGAACATGTTCCATGTTGTTTTCAAATATGTAATCGAAGGCCTTTTAGATGAACACAAGTATATAAAGCTTATGATAATTTGACAATGTTACATATATTTCCACATTTTGAAGCTCCAACCATCTAAAGGAGATGATATCACAAAAATTGAATATGAGGAAAGGTGTGTAAGCTGTTGTTTTTTTGGTCTATGATAACTTATTTCTTGTAGATAGTAATGAATTGAATTGAGTATTCATTCTCAATATTGGAAACCTAGTCACTAAGTGGTTTTGATTTTGTTCTTCATGTGTAGGAGAGGAGATGGTCTCTTATATGCATGTTTAAGTAGCCCATGCCTTACAAATGATGAATTCAGTTCATCTCTTTAAATTGGGTCCATTAAAGAATGAGGTTATGGAGTGTAAACGTAGGTAGATGAAAATTTTGAATACCAAATTTGGTGGAGGAAGAGGCACTCCTCTGGAATATATAAACACATTATAGCATGACAAAATATGTCTCATTAATGACATGAGAGCACAAATTTTCAAGTTAGTCAGTAGATCAAAATGTATGTTTCAAATGATGGTGCCAAGAAAATTATTTCTTTAAAACATTAAAAACCAACTTAGGGTTTAATTTGAGAAGACCCTAGGGAAAATTACAATAAATAAGGCCCCTAGTGTTTAAGCTAGACTAATGAATAAAGTCTTTAATTCATGGTAAAAAAAGGTAAGAAAGCATTGAGTGCACATGAAAAATTAACTAACTACCTTACAAGAACAAGGCCCATAATAAAAATTTGTGAAGTGAGCCATTTTGAAATACACTATTTTGGAAAGAAACAAAAAATCAAGGAACATCCAAAGATATTATTTCTCCAAAACATTCAATCATCTAGTAAGCTAGTAACTATGTTTATTGTTTTAAGTAATAGTGGAGAAATTTTATTATCATTTATTTTATTTATCTATTTAGTTAATCACATTTTTATCATCTTCAAAAAATGAGATAAGGGAGAATGGTCAAATAAAAGACATTGAAGGATTCAAACTTATTGTCGATACCACTGATATTATAATAGGGAACACGATCGAGGAAAATAATGACCCAACATCAGTGATTGAAATTCAAAAAGTAGACATTTGATTGAGTAGGGAGATGAAGGCACATTAAATAAATGACTCTCTACCTACTAACAAAATAAAAACAATAAAGGTAAAGGATGCATCCAATTCTAGCGATGAATCATTGTCTATTGAATGGTGAGACATAATCATTATATGTTGTATGGTGATTGACAATTGATTACTATTTATGACTATGTATGAGACATACTTTTGGAAGCAAAAAATCATATTTCATGTTAATAAATACTTTTGGATACAAAAAGGAATGGTTTGAGTTAATGACTACAATATGGGGCTTAAATTTATTATGTGACTATTTATTTTAGGATAAATTAGTACTCACTATGAATAAGAATAATTAAGGAACTTATGCATCACTCAATAACATAACAATAACCATAATATACAAATGCAATGTGTTAATAAACTATAGAATATGTATTTCCTTTAAAAAGAAAAATCACATAATACAATACTATTAATAATATATCATTATAGAATAAATAGGTATCATGTAAAAATATGAGCAAGAATAATACTTTAACAACTAAGAAGTAAAAAATTAACAATTAACAAGTAGCACTTTCATCAAATGGAACGTAACATAAACTGTAGCCAAGTACATCACATGAACCAGGTGCCTAGGTACATTAGAAGTGAACAAATAAGTAGCACTCTCATCAAATGAAATAACATAAACCCTAACCAAGTATATTAGAATTCAAAACTTATGTATCACTTTGAGACATACATTTAGCAGTAAAAATGCATAGTTAATGTTAACTAATACATTTGGATGTAAAAATGGATAGTTCAAGTTAATGACTACTATATGTAGCTAAATTATATTATGTGACTCTTTGTTTTCAATTAAATCAGGACTCAAAATGAATAAAAATAAATAAATTATTCATCACTTAATAACATACTTAACAACAACCATAAAATATAAATGAAATGCATTAACAAACTACATAACATGCAATGTTTTTAAGAAGCAAAATCACATAATAAAATACTTTAAAAAAAAGAAAATCTTTGAATAATTGTGTATCATGTAAAAATTTTAATTGTAAGAGTAATAAGTTAACAACTAACAAGTAAAAATTAACAATTAATAAGTAACACTTTTGTCAAATGAAACATAACATAAATCATATCCAGGTACATCACATAAACCTTGGCTAGGTACATCACAAGTTAACAAGTAAGTAGCACCCCCATCCAATGAAGCAAAACATAAATTATAGCTAGGTACATAACATAAACCCTAGACTATTTTAATCACAATCACTAAGTGGTAGGGGGTGAATCAGTGTCTTCAAACATTCATACGATTTCACTTAAGCATACATGAACCATTCATATAAACATGAATATCTAGTAAAGCATATGCAGTCATACAAGATCATGGAATAAGATAACACATTACATATTTGGGAAACCCTCAAGGGAAATAAAAATCATTAATATATATAAATGGAATACATTTATATAAGACAAAAACCAATATTTATTGAATCACCAACTCAACATGGAACACCAACCCCAACTAGTCAGGCACCCACTCAACTAGGCTTTAGCAAGCACCAACTTGCAAGGAGGCACCAACCCCCTATATGACTTAGCAGTAAATCATCCCAATGAAAATTTTGATCACCTTCATAAAACCTTGTTTCTCATGTAACAAATGATGATCACCTTCTTTATCTCTTCTCTCTCTTCTATCTCTCTCAAACTGCCTTTTAGACTTCTTTGCTCAACTAGGTCTCTTCAAGACTGATTAGGTCATATGAAATTGATGTTCATATGCATACACAATTTAAAATATTCATTATATATCATTTACACTCCTTTAATGATATATAATACCTCCTACTCAACAATGTGCTATCTCATTCACATACTCTCTGCATTCTACAATAGGCCTAAAACTACCTTATATATAAGATTCCTTGTTCATATGCCACTTAGTCGGCTATTCACCCTTAAAATATTAGGTTGGACATATAATAGGTATTGAGACATCTCATAAACATGAATCAAATGAGATTTGATTCCCTTTAGGTCTAAGATAACTCAATTAGGTCTCATTTCACTTTTAGGTCTCATGGAGACCTATTAGGACTTCTTAGACACACGTTAAACTTTACCTTCCTTGAAGCACTTAAAAAATCCACAAATAATAAAAAAATATCATATAAAAATCAAATTTACCTTCACTGATGTATTTTAGGCTCAATAAGACATTTTATAATAAATCACTACTTGAAACCCCTCATTAGTACTTAGTCCTATTAGGCTTGTGTACACCAAAAATCTGCCTTTCAATACTGAGGCTCAAACTTAATACACTCAAAAATAATCAAAAAATTACATATAAAGAGTCGCTATGACCTTAGGGTCATTACCATATTCTTGAAACACTTCAAATCAGGGAAAAAATGCTTAAACTCATCTCTTTAGTATGCTCATTCAAATTTGCCAAGACAGTCAAAAGCCAATCATGAAACTACTTGACATGCAAAACCTGAAAGGACAATTTAAATGTTAATAAATACATTAAAAATGTTATATAACACTTTATGACTACCTCAATCACAAAAAAACATAAGATCTAATATCAAACATTGGTTTTATAGACCAATCTTTTGATCTTATCTCACACAGTCTTGCATGAACCAAACAAGCCATTTTGACTTCAACTTTTCAACCTTTTACACTGACTTCCAAGCTTTAAAAAATCATGAAAATTAATTTAAAGTCACAAAAAATAAAACCATATACATTATATACTTTAATTTAGGGCATAGAGCCTCAAACTCATTCTTTCAACTTGCTTACTCAGAACTTCCAATTTATCTAAAAGCACAGTCATAGTGATATTGACCTTCAACACCTTTATGACCACTTTCAAATACTTAAGATGAATGAAAATTATCCTTTGACATATATATATATATATATATATATATATATACCATATTTAAATATAAGTATCATATGGTCTAGTGGAAACTATTGGTCTTATAGACCAATTTGTTGACCTCACTATACACAGTCCTCATTGAGCCAAATAAGCCATTTTGGATTCATAATTTTCATCATTGTACCTAAATTACTAGATTTATACCAAGCATTAATAGGACATAATAGTACCAAAAAAATATCTACGCACTTGGTTTTATCACTCTATCATGATAACACTTTCCTATTCATCTTCTCACTGTTGCTTGGGTTTCTCACTGTTTGCACCATTAGGCCTATTAGTGACTAGCTAACTTGGATGATCAGTTTAACACACTTGAGGGATAGAAACTATAAATAAATCTTAATGGACATGAAACATGAGTCTTAATATTTATCCTGCATCCATTTTCATACTTTGAATTGGTCAACTCTAACTACTACAATAAATCTTTGAGAAATTAACACTTTTCTGTAGGGTCTATTCACACACCTGACAACTCAATCACACGTAGAGGTGCATGAGAGAGTTGAATACAACCTAAAATAACTTACCTGATCATACAAATCAATTATGGGAACTTTTAATCAACATATTCAACATCAAATGTTTATTAGGGTTCTAAGAGGGTTTAAACCTGTTTCCATTCTTTTAAACCTATTTCCATTCTTAACAATCAATCCAAAAACAAATGCCTAAAATTTTGAGTTAGGACCCTTACCCATATAAAATTAATAGTTTAGGTTCTCATTCAAAGGTTTTACAAGCTAATGAGCACAAAAAAATCCTTCTCAAGTTGAGAACACTTCATTTTGAGCATTCAAGAGATCTCAAAACAACTTTTCATGCCTTGTCCTTGAAACTATGACCTCAAACTATATGAATAAAATTGAAAAAACATAACTCACCTATGAAAATTCTTACTAAAACATATTTAAATCTTATCATGACCCCTCATTAGGCCACTCTCTCTCTCTTTGCTCTCTAAACCTTGACCTGCAAATCACATTAGGCCTTAAAACTGACCTTCATGCCTCTGTCCATGCACTCTCCACCTCACTCACATATTCAAGAAACCTATCTCATTCTTAAAAACTACCATAAATCCTTCACATGCCTTGAATATAGATCATGATACCTCATTAGGCCAAACAGGGTCTAGAAGTGGTTTAGTTGTAGACTTGATCTAAAGGTCCTAACCTTGTAGGCTCACCTTGAGAATCTCATGAGTGATATAATGCATCATATGCATGCTCAATAAACCTTATACAACCACTCATTCCTATGTTCACTCATCTGACCAAGCCACTATGCTAATACCTTCTCACAAGTTCTTGATGTAGAGCTTTTCTCACTAGCCTGCAATTCTCCTTTAGTTATTAACAAACTTGCAAATCTTGTCAATCTTTCATGGAAAACACTAAACCTATTTATCCAAATGGACCAAATCACAACTCATTAATGATAAAGATCCCAAAACACATAAAACATAAAATATACTTAACACAAAACATCTCATTCCACTCCCATCACTCATTATTAACTAGCACTCACACTGTCTTGATTCACAATTTTCTTCCTTGAAAACATGCACAATGATCATAGGATTTCCCATAATTATTTATGGATCATGACACTCAAATGTGCCTCTCAAAAATATAATTGGACCTCTTATGACCTTCTATACCTTATTTAATGCACAAATCATCTCCTTACAACTCTGTCTATCCTTTTCCACAGTCTTACTAGCCCTATTCATGGAGTTTTATACCATGTATGGATATGTACCTTCTTAAAATAGAAAAAAAACACTTGAAAAACAAATACCCTTTATCCTAATTATGAAATTCACAAACCTTTATGAACTAAGTCCTCTGTTTGATCACCTTTCTAGGTCAAATATGCTTCTTGTTGAGGCCTATTTGGTCTCTTAACAACCAATTTAAATTCAGTCCCCTAATTTCCATACTTACCACACCCATACAACCTTGAAACTTTCAAATATCTTAGAATAAAATTAAACCTAACTATTGACCAAATTTTAGTAGGTTTTAATAGCTAGAATATTTGTTATACATCAAACCCTAGTTTTAGGGGTTTTAAACCCTATCTCAAGTTGAGAGGACATAAATTGGCATATCTTCCACCATATGAGGTTTCAAAACCTCAAATCACCTTCATTTAGTCTATCTACACCCTATACATGTTCCTAAATATTTAGACAACATTCATCAAACCCTTGTCATGCATTCATCACATTTTGCACTTGATTGAGTCAAAGGAATGACAACTTATAGGTTTGGAAACCCTGTTTAGATGAGTAAAACACATAACAAAGTAAAAAAGGTATGATAAAAACCATCTACACATTCTAATATTTCATCTCAATAACTTTAAGTCTTGGATCATCAATGTAAATACCACCTTCTTGCAATGGACTTCCAATACACATAATTTTGTAAGCAATGTCACCTACAAGAACCTGATTCATTCCAAATTATGAATTAATGATTTATTTGTTTGATTAAGAGTCTTTTCATTACAAAAAACTCTCATACACCTTAATTACTTGCAACCAATCTACTTCAATGTATTTTAATCCATAATAACAACACTCAGTCTGTACGTTAAGCTAAATGCACAAAATAGGGTTTATGAAATTTCCTCTGCAACAGTATATAGGGTTCATTGATTCAATTTGCAAATTCACCAAAGCTTAAAATCAATACAGAGATGATTTGTAAACATCAAAATATTAATCCAAACACTAGATTCCTCATTACTTCCCCAACAATTTGTTCATAGCATCTTATGCCCATTCATAGTTCATAAACACAAAATATCCAAACAAGGCAGGATAATCAAATTCATAAGCAAAAACTCTTGTTCTGAGAGTAACCACTTATCATGAAAAGAATATCAAACAACCATTAGACACAACATGTCCATTACTATTTTATTTATTTGAAGCTTTAGTTCCATAGCAAATGACTTACACAGTCATGCATATATATATTTTGAGAGACCTTCTTCCATATTTAAACATGTCTATCCTATTTCTTCATATCTTGTCCTTCCCACAGACTACTCCTCACTATCTATCCATGCTATTATCAAATATACACTATAACAAGACTCATAATGGTTTCTTGGATCAAGAAACTCTTCAAACTATTACAAAACACATGTAGGGTGGTGTACATCAAAACTACCACCTCACATAATCAACAATGATATATGACTCAAAACAACTTCATGAATTTTATGAGACCACAAAAGGTCTATTACCACATTATTTATCAAATATACATCTTCAATAATCACTTAGAACCACCTAGAGCACTTAAACACACTCTCAATCCTCCTTACATATTTGAAATTTCAAATTTGGCAAAAGGCGAGAAAACCTCTAAAGGGCTTAATTCAAATTTTACTCACTGACAAGTTCACTTTTGGACATTCTTAAGATGCCCCTACATTATACTCCCAAGAGGATAAAAACACTTGACTTCCATCTTCTTCTTCATTCCAATGTTCATACAAATGTGTGTGCTTCTTACTGCCACACCTATGCCTCTACTTCTTATTCCATGTGCTCCTTTGATTTTGATTTTGTTGCTGATCATACTACTATTTGTACCTACAATCATTATTTTTCCTTTGCTTTCTCTCATGATTATCTTCAATCTTCATGGCATTGATCATAGATTGCCATTCTCTATCAATTTGCTTCTCCAACATTGATATTGCTACCTCTTCATCTTCATACCTACTCCACTTCACACTTTCTTCCTATTTGGACCATTCTAAGGTCTCTAACTTGTTCATTATCTTCTATCCTACTGTCCTCCATCACAACTGCTCCTTCTTTATTTACTATCCAACTATCCACCTCCTCAACTTACAACTTCTCTTCATGGATCATTTCTTCAATCTCATCTTCCTTCACATGTTCTTTTCTTTCCTCAAGCACTTCATGTGCTTCTTTATTCTTAGCTGAGATAATAAACTCTTCAAATAATCTTATGGTGTCTTGATAAAACACATCATCTCCATCCTCAAAATCTTCATAAAAAACCACATGTATTTCATTCCCTATCATGTTGTTGTCTTACATATCATTTGCTATTTACTTTTATTCCTTTCTCCACTTTTCTCCATCAATTAGCTCTTTATCTTCAGGGTGAAAATTCACTTCATATTTAGATGCACCTATATTCTTCAATCCATCCTCCTTTTCTTCTTTATGGATTGCTATCCATTCATCTTATTCTTTCCAATCAAGCACTTCACCATCCACTTCCTTACTTGCATTCAACCATGAAAAATCATTGTTTGAATAATTTTTTTGAGATTCCATTGCCTCTCTCTCATCCTTTTCCATGGTATATTATGTTTCCATCTCCTTCAACTACCTTTCCACATATTCCATCAATTTCTAGTTCTCTCTCTTGCAACCTTTCCATGAAGATGCACTTAATCCTTTTCTTGATCTTGATTCCACATTGAAATCTACATACACTCCACATCTTCAAAAACTCTCTTTCTATCTTGGCCAATGCCTCTTTTATCTCTTTTTTCATCATTCTTTCTTTGTGGCTTTCAATTTCAACCCTGTCTCTCACCTTTCTCTCTACTTCTCCCTTCATCTTTCTCTTGATTACCTCACTTGGTTACATGCTCTCTCTCATCATTGGAATCAATTGGAACACTTATTTGGTTCACACCTAGAAAATTTCTCTCTTTATTAGACCACACTTGGGCCTACCCACTCTTGTCCTTTGCACTAGGACTGCCCTCTCTCTCAAGCTCTCTTTATGAGTTTGTCTCTCTCTCACTTGAGCTTGTTAATAGCTCACTTTAGTGTAGGGATTCCAATTCATTAACTATGTTATATCAATCATACATTCTAATCAATAAATTAATCATAAATCATACCTCATACTTTCTCAATCTACTGTCTCAAGTTGTCTTGCAACAAGACTCCATGCAACTTCCTTCCTCCTTTGCATCTTATCCGTAATATCTTACTCAATAATGTAACATCCATTAATCACCAAATGCATACCTTTACGAACTTATTTATGGATATTCCTAGAGAATCTAGATGGCTTTGATACCAAATGATGCAAAGCTTTTCTCACTAGCCTGCAATTCTCCTTCAGTTATTAGCAAACTTTCAAATCTTGTCAATATTTCATGGAACACTAAACCTATTTTTCCAAATGGACCAAATCACAAAACCTTGATTATAAATATCTCAAAGCACATACAAAATACAATATACTTAACACAAAACATCTCATTTTTCTCCCATCATTCATTATTAACTAGCACTCACATTGTCTTGATTCATAATTTTCTTCCTTGACAACAGGCACAATGATCATAGGATTTCCCATAATGATTTCTAGTTCATGACATTAAAATGTGCCTCTCAAAAATATAATTAGACCTATTATCACCTTCTATACCTTCTCTAATGCACAAATCATCTCCTTATAACTCTATTTATCCTTTTCCACAGTCTTACTAGCCTTATTCATGGACCTTTTGACCCTATATAGATCTGTACCTTCTTTAAATAGAAAAATAACACTTGAAACAAATACCCTTTATCCTGTGTTATTTACAAATGTTTATGAACTAAGTCCTATATTTGATCACCTTTCTAGGTCAAATATGCTTCCTATTGAGGCTTATTAGGCCTCTTAGCACCCAGTTTAAACTCAGTCCCCTAATTTCTATACTTACCACACTCGTACAACCTTGAAACTTTAAAATCTCTTAGAATATAATTAAACCTAATTATTGACCAAATTTCAATTGGTTTTGATGGTTAGAATATTTGTTATACATCAAACCCTAGTTTTAGGGTTTTTAAACCCTATCTCAGGCTAAGAGGACATAAATTGGCATATCTTCCACCATATGAGGTTTAAAAACCTAAAATCACCTTCATTTGGTCTGTCTAGGCCCTATGCATAATCCTCAATCTTTAGACAACATTCATCAAATCCTTGTCATGCATTCAACACATTTTTCACTTGACTGAGTCAAAAGAATGATAGGTTATAGGTCTAGAAACCCTGTTTAGATGAGTAAAGCACATAACAAAGTAACACATGTTTGAGAAAAACCCTCTACACCTAATATTTCACCTCAATAACTTCAAATCCTGGATCATCAATGTAAATACCACCTTCTTGTAAGGGACTTCTAATACACATAGTTTTGCAAGCACTGTCACCTACAGGAACATGATTCATTCCAATTTATGAATTAATGATTTATTTATATGATTAAGAGTCTTTTCATTCCCAAAAATCTCATACACCTTCAATTTATTATAACCAAACCACTTCAATGTATGTTAACCCATAATAACAACACTCAGTCTGCATGTTAAACTAAATGTACAAATCAAGGTTCATGTAATTTCCTCTCCAATAGTATACAGGGTTCATTGATTCAATTTGAAAATTCACCAAAGCTTAAACTCAATACATAGATGATTTTTAAACTTCAAATTATTAATCCAAACACTATATTTCTCATCACTTCCTCAACACTTTCTTCATAACATCTTATGCCCATTCATAGTTCATAAACACAAAATATCCAAACAAGGTAGGATGATCAAATTCATAAATAAATACTCTTGTTCTGAGAGTAACCACTTATCATGAAAATATTAGCAAGTAACCATTGGACACAATAAGTCCATTACTTTTGTATTTATTTGAATCTTCAGTTCCATACCAAATGACTTACACAGTCATGCATATATATTTTGACAAACCTTCCTCCATATTCAAACATGTATGTATTGTTTATTCATATCTTGTCCTTCCCATAGACTACTCCTCACTATCTATCCATTCTATTATCAAATAGACACTATAATAAGACTCACAACAATTTATTGGATCAAGAAACTCTTCAAACTATTAGAAAACCCATGTAGGGTGGTGTATATCAAAACTGTCACCTCACATAATCAATAATGACATATGACTGAAAACAACTTCATGACCTTTATGAGACCACAAAATGTCTATTGCCACATTATTTATCAAATATACATCTTCAAGACTCACTTAGACCCACCTAGAGCACCTAAACACACTCTCAATCCTCCTTACATATTTAAAATTTCAAATTTGGCAAAAGGCAAGAAAAACTCTAAAGGGATTAATTCAAATTTTACTCACTTCCAAGTTCACTTTTAGACATTCTTAAGATGCCCCTGCATCAGTTCTCTTCATGCCATGACTAGGATTAGGATACTTAAGCACTTGTCATCAAAGGCCTACTACTTATGTATTTATCAACAATGGAAATGAGACAACAACAACCACTGAAATATTTTATTTCACACTACATTCCTTCAATGTTGATAAGGTTGTCATAACACACACTTCCATTTGGTCTTGCTCACAATAACACTCTTTCCAGACCTACTTGTCATCATACATTCACAAGAACCTTTCAATGACAACACTGACAACTTGAAGCTGACCTAAACCTTTACATCAACCAACAAAAAAGACATTAGTTGCCTTCAAATTATGTCTTGCTTTCAAATTCTCTCTTAAACTCATGTAGACCTAGAGCCTCATAACCATGCTTCAATGCTTACTTGACCATCATACCTCTTTGTGACAATCAAAACTCACAAGATGCAACAATAACCTCAATGACATTAATGAAAATCTTAGTGACATCAATGACAATAACATGTCAATAAACTCCCCCTTTGTCATTGATGGCAAAACATTATTCGATTTGATTACTCTTGATCAATCTCATCTCCTCCAATCTGGTCAATCTCCTTTCTTGAACTTTCTCCCCCTTTGACATTAATGACAAAGGGTATTTCAAAAATTGCTATCTAAAATCACATCTTTTTGCAACAAAATCTCAATACACAAAATATGAAGCATTATAGGAACATGCTTCCCCTTACTCTATACATACCTCCTTCAAATGAACAACCTAGATAGCTCCCCTTCAAACCAAGCATCCACCATCTTTCTACTAACTAGAGAGTGTCTCCATGAATTCTAATGAAGTTACCCCTTTCCACAGGGCACTAATAAACACAAACTCAGGAGATTCCTATATCTCCATGCTCTCACAAGACTAAATATCCTTTAGGATTATTTTAGGCTTGATTAGTCTCTTTAGCTTGACCTCTTCATCATCTGTGTGGTCAAAAATCTAAGATAATAATGAACATTCTTGACTTTATTTTACATCTAAAGTATGCTCTACCATAACAAATAGTCCACTTGGGCTTGTATACTAATCATGACTCACTTTTACTTTCGTTGGTTTTCACACATTCATTTTCCTTCTCTTTTACAATGTAGGGGCTTCAAACCTCTTGTTTTGACTTGATGGTCTTCTAACTCTATTAGGACAAAATATTGAAATGTGTCCCACATTATGACAACTATAGCAAACAACCTCATTCATACCTCTTGACTGATGATTCCTTTCATAATCCCATGCATATTCACTTTTAGAGGGTCTTCTAAACTCTCTTGCTCTATGACCAAATTTATTGCATGCAAAATAGTAACCATTGAATAAATTATCATACATCATAGCATTAAGCTATTTGATTGGTCTTTTCATGTTGACCTTCTTGTCTTCATTGGCCTTCTCCTTGACTTGAGCTATCTCCTTTTAGTCTTATTTAAAACCAAGACCTATCTTAGCACTTGCAAACTTATGACTACTCAAGATGTTATCTAGAACATCAGCACTCTTTTCAAACTTCATAAATGTCTTCAACTTGATAGATGCTTGATCCAACTCAACTTTTAAGGAAATTATTTCAGCTCCATACTTGGTGCATTCTTCTTTTTTAACTTTTAAGCTAGTAGTGACTATCTCCATCTGTGCTTTAATCTAATTGATGATCTCATCATACTCCTTAAATGTGTTACTTAGTCTCTCCTCAAACAAATCAATATGGTCTTCATAGTCCTTAACTAATGACTTCAATTCATGATTCTTACTTCTTTGAAACTTCAACTCCTCTAAAGCACTCACCAATTCTGCCTCAAGGTTCACTTCATCCTCTTCTTCATCTATTTATTCATAATCTATGAGGTTTTTTCCTTTTGAGAAACCCTCATTGTCTATTTTTATAGTCATGAATAAGGTTTCATTATTGTCATGTTCATGTTAATTATTTTCATCATCACTATCAGATGCATTTGTGTCACTTACATTAGATGAGCTATTATCTTATTTGGTATAGAAACTTATCTTGTTCTTGAATGAACTTTTCCTACCTTCATACTTCCTAAAATATTTCTTACTTTTGTTAAGCTTATAAACCTTCTTATCATCACCATGATGTTCATCATGTTATTCATCATGCTTAATCTTATCCTTTTTAGGACACTTAGATGAAAAGTGACCAATATTATCATAGTTGCAACATTTGAAAGGCAACTTACCCTTGTACTTCCCAGATCCAAACCTCAATTTCCTAGCAAACATGGCTATTAGTTCATCATCATCAATATTTGAACATACCTCATCCTTGAATTTCTTGTCTTTTGATTTCTTCTCAACTTTGAAAGCTAATTTCATTTGTTCTCATCTCATAGGGAGTCAAGATGCCATGAAGCCCATCCATCTCCAACTTATCCAAATATTGCATATATTCTACTATAGATACCTTAGAATCAAACTTAAGAGTTAGTGATATCAATAAATTTTGAACAACTATAGTCTTTCACTTCTTCTCATAATCCTCTAATGACGTTGACAACTTAATCAACCCTTAACATTTAGGATGCAATGCTCTCATCTTCCTTCATACTCAAACTTTAAATTGCCTTCCGTGAGTCTACAATTTATCCATCTTCACCTTGGTGTCTCCTTCATAGATAGTCTTAAAATTGTCTTATATTATCTTGGCTGACTCATAGTTCATCACCTTCACAAGCTTTGCCTATGATAGGCCACATATGATACCATTCATTTCCTTGGAATTGCTCTCACTTTCCTTCTTGTCTGCTGCATCAATTGGTGGTGTAGGAGGTGGAGTATATCTATATACAACTGAATACCATATGTCATGTCCCATTGACATTAGATATGTACTCATTCTGATTCTACAAAAGGTATTATTAGTCCCATTAAAGAATAAAGCCTTAATGGTACAAAAACTACCTTGAGCTTGAAGACTAGCCATCCTTACTTCTAAGATCTCCTTTAAGCTGTTAGGCCTAATTCAAAGGACCTACTCTAATAGAAATTATTGGAAGCAAAATCACTGAGAGTGGGGGGGGAGGTGAATCAATGTATTCAAGCTATCATATAATTTCACTTAAGCATACATGAACCATTCATACAAATATGAATATCTAGCAAAGCATATGTAACCATATAAGATCATGGAATAAGATAACACATTACATATGTGGAAAAACCTCAAGGAGAAAAAAATCACTGATATATATGAATATACTATGGTCCTATTAGAAAAACACCAATCTTTAGTGAAGCACCAACTCCACAAGGAGCACCAACCCCAACTATTCAACCACCCACTCAACTAGGCTTTAACAAGCACCAACATTAAAGGAAGCACCAACCCCCTAGATGACTCAACACCAAATCATCCACTTAAAACTTTTTATCACCTTCAGAAAACCTTATTTATTACATAATAGACAATGATCACCTTCTTTATCTCTTCTTACTCTTCTATCTCTCTCAAACTACTTTTTACACTTCTTTGCTCAACTAGGTCTCTTCAAGACTGATTAGGTCATATGACATTGATATTCATATGCATACACACTATCAAATATTCATTACATATAATATACACTCTTCTGATGGTATAAAAGACCTCTTTCCACTCAAAAACTTGTTATCTCATCCACATACTCTCTGCATTCTACAATAGGCCTAAAATTACCTTGTATATATACCATTCCTAGTTCATATGCCACTTAATGAGCTATTCAACCTTAACCTCTTATGTTAGACATGAAATAGTTATTAATACATATCATAAACATGAATCAAATTATCTTTGAGTCCCTTTAGGTTTGACATAACTCAATTAGGCCTCATTTTACTTTTTGGTCTAATGGAGACCTATTAGGCCTTCTTAGACACACATTACACTTTGCCTTCCTTAGAGTACTTTAAAAATCCACACACAATAGGAAAATACCATATAAAAATCAAATATAACCCCACTAATGTATTTTAGGCTCAACAAGACATTTTATAATAAATCACTACTTGAAACCCCTCATTAGTACTCAGTCTTATTAGGCCTGTGTACACCAAAAATTTACCTTTCAATACTAGGCTCATACTTACTTAAGACACTCAAAAATGATTAAAAAAGTACATAAAAATAGTATATATTACCTCAAGGTCATCACCATATGCTTGAAACACTTTAAATCAGGGCAAAAAGGCTTAAACTCATCTTTTCAGTATGCTCTCTCAGAACTACCAAGACTATCAAAAGCTAGCCATGAAACTACTTGACATACAACACCTAAAAGGACACTTTAAATGTTTTTCAATAAATTAAAAATTTATATATCTTCTTCAAAATAACTTAAATCATAAAAACCATAAGATCTAATATCAAACATTGGTCTTATAGACCAATCTTATGATCTTATCTCACACAGTCTTTCATGAACCAGACAAGCCATTTTGAATTCAAAATTTTAACCTCTTATAATAAATTTCAAGATTTAAAAAATAATGAAAAGGAATTTAAAGTCACAAAAAAAAACACCATGTGCATTAGATACTTTAACTCAGGGCATAGATCCTCATACTCTTTCCTGCAACATGCTTACTCAAAACCACCAGTTTACCTTAAAGCACAATCATGGTGATATTGACCTTCAACACATATATGAGCACTTTCAAAAAATTCTAATACATTAACATGATACTATTATATATATAAACCATATTTAAATACAAACATCATATGGTCTATTGGTAATTATTAGTTTTATAGATGAATTTGTTGACCTCACTATATACAGTCCTCACTGAGCTAGATAAGCCATTTTAGATTCATAATTTTCATCACTATGCCTGAATTAAAAGATTTATACCAAGCATGAATAGGACATAACAATACAAAAAAAAATCTCTATGCGCTTGGTTTTATCACTCTATCATGATAACACACTCATATTCATCTTCTCACTACTGCCTATGTTTCTCACTATTTGCATCATTAGACATGTTAGTGAATGGCTAACTTGGATGACCAGTTTAGCACACTTTTTTGATATAACCTATCTAAAAAAATTAATGGACATGAAACATGAGTCTCAATATTCATTCTCCATCCATTTTCATACTTTGAATTGGTCAACTTTGACTACTACAACAAATCTTTGAGAAATTAACACTTTTATGTAAGGTCTACTCACACACCTAATAATTCAATCACACTTGGAGGTGCCTGAGAGAGATGAATAAAACCTAAAATAGCTTACCTGATCAACATCTTCAACAGCAGATCCTTATTAGGGTTATAAGAGGGTTTAAATCTATTTCTATTCTTAACAATAGTTCATAAAGCATAGCCCATCAATCCAAAAAAAATGACTAAATATTTTAGATAGGGACTTTCCCCATCTACCATTAATATCTTAGGTTCCAATGCAAAGGTTTGATGAGCTAATGAGCACAATAAAATATTTCTCGGGTTGAGAATCCTTCATTCTGAGTACTTGAAAAACCTCAAAACAATTTTTCATGCCTTGTCCTTAAAACTATGACCTCAAATTATATAAATAAAATTTTAATAATCTAACTCACCTTTGAAAATTCTTATATGAGCTTAAACATCTTGAAATATGATCATGATCCCTCATTAGGCCACACTCTCTTTCTTTACTTTGTAGACCTTGACTTGTAAACCACATTAGACCTTAAAATTGACCTTCATACCTATTTCCATGTACTATCAACCTCACTCACATAATCAAGAAACCTATCTCATGTTTAAACATTTCCATACATCCTTCACATGCCTTGACAATAGATCATGATACCTCATTAGGCCATACCGGGTCTAGAAGTGGTCTAGTTGCAAACGTGATTTGAAGGTTTTACCCCTGTAGGCTCACCTTGAGACTCTCATGAGTGATCTAATGCCTCATATGCATGATCATAAAACCTTATACAACCACTCATGCCTATGTGCACTCATCTCACCAATCCACCATGCTCATGCCTATGTGCACTCATCTCACCAATCCACCATGCTCATGCCTTCTCACAAGGTCTCTTCATGCCATGACTAGGCTTAGGCTACTTAAGCACTTGACCTCAAAGGCCTGCCACCTATGCATTTGTCAATAATGGCAACAAAACAACAATAACCACTAAAATATTCTATTTCACACTACATTCCTTCAACGCTCATAAGCTTGTCACAACACACATTACCAACTAGTCTTGCTCATAATAACACTCTTTGTAGACCTAATTGTCATCATACCTTCACAAGAACCTTTCAATGACAACACTGACAACTTCAAGCTGACTTAAACCTTGAAATAAACCAATAAAAAAGACATTATTTTCCTTCAAATTATATCTTGCCTTCAAATTCTCTCTTGCTTTCAAATTATCTCTTGAACTCATGCAGATCTAGAGCCTCATAACCATACTTCAATGCTTACTTGACCATCATACGTCTTTATGACAATCAAAAATCACAAGATGAAATAATAAACTCAATTAAATCAATGACAATCTTAGTGACATCAATGACAATAACATGCCATTATATACATGCACATCAAAAGTTAAAAAGCAAATAACACCTTCATCAAATGAAGCATAACATAAACGCTATCGATATACATTAGAAGTTAACAAGTAAGTAACATTCTCATCGAATGAAACAAAACATAAATATGGCTAGGTACATCACATAAACCCTAGATAGGTACACTATAAGTCAAAAAGTAAGTATCAGTCTCATCAAATGAAAAATAACATAAACAAGTAATATCATAACATCATAAGTTTGAAACATCACATGTATCCCGATGTGCCTCTTCGTTACATTGCACTGCATCATGTTGCTCTACTTCCTTCTCATATCCCATTTCACTTTACTCTTGTTGACCAAATTCAACTATGGATTGTCTGATCCTAGTAGTTTTGATCCAGATGTGTCACAATGTTCTAGGTTTAAATTGATATCAAGAGAACTATGTGAATGAGATGGAATGGAAAATTTAATAGCACCTAACATTTCCACAATTGAATGATGTAAGGTTATTAAATCAGCCATATGCACATTGAATTGGTACAATATCAAATATATTAACATCAACATGATGGTTTCCCGTCAACCATTCAACTTACTCCATTTTTTCATGGTTTCTTCCTATAATGCCAATCTGTTTGTGAAATTTTTAACTAAATTTAACAACTTTTCATTCAAACCCTTTTAATATGTCATTCATAATAACTCGTTCTATCAAATTAGACTTATCTAAACCTTATTTTCCAATGCTTTGTTTTTTTTTCTCAAATCAATATTATTTATGTTCAACTTTTCATTTGTTTTTTTTAACTCTTATTTCTCCTTAAAAATATTTAGGTTCTCAAAAATAACAATGGAATAATTATTATACACTAGGCTTCCATTTATAAATTTTGGATATACATGATTGAGTCATTCAATTTTTTCTTGTAGGCATGATGTGATCAATCTATTGTAAATCAAGAATACTATTTTTTTGGGTATAAGTTGGACCCATCACATCTATCCCTTAGAGATTTAAATATTTTATAAATCCTATCATAATCAAGGTGGATAAAATCATCTAAAAAGGTAAACAAATTCCTTTCACGTAATCAATGATCATATCATGAACGACAAGTTTTAACCTCAGAGCATTTTTCACCATTTCATCTGCATAGGTTTCCAACATATATGGGCTACAACCAACATCAATATTTAAATTTGAATGATCAGATTTGATGAATTTTCTATTTTCAATTACAGTAGATATTTCTTCCTCCAAATGATGACATTCATTAATCCTTGATTCAACGACATGATGCTTCCCTTTAGATTCACTTAATATAAGTGGTACTCTTTTTCGTAAATAATATTATCTCTACTTTATGTGCATTTTTTGGGTAGGAACATTGACATATTTTAGAAAATTAAAAAATGAAAAGCCACCTAAATCATCTAAAAAGTCTTGACAAGGATTTTCTTCACCACTCATAGTTTCAGTCTCTGCTTCTTCCAAAGAACCTGCGTAATGTGTGGGGATCTCTGAATCTATTTCATTATCAAAGAGATTATATTCACTTTTTTTTTTTTTTTTTCATTTTCAACATCCTCCTCTTCATTACATGAAGAAACATCTTCCAAAACTATATATATTTTTATTTTTAAATAAATATTTTTTATACGTCGTATTAATGGTTTATGCAAAGGTGAAATTTCACCTTCAACCTCTACATTAACAACTATATTCTTTTTAACTCACTTTAAAATCATTGTATCAAAATTTCTCTTTAAATATTCATTTTAAAGCATACAAACATTATCCTTCAGCTTGAACATTGAAGGTATTGTAGGGTTTTATCTTTCCATCAAATCATACTGAAGTAAATAGTTTGAAACCATTGCATAAAGAGAAAAAATAAGAATCCCATGCCCTTGGTGATAAATTTTATGCAATTTTTGAATGATTCATTTAAAAACATATGATACCTACTTTATTTTTTCCCCTTTCATAATTTTGGTAGCATACACAAGCATCCACATGGAAATTTTTGTGTTCCTTTCAGTCACAAATAATCTTGAAAGTGAAAATTCAGAAATTGTTTTGCCATGTTACTTTGTAAACAAAAAATACTATATCCTTTATCTTTATTTATTTCATCAGGTAAATCCATAAAATATTTTAACCTAATATTCTCCCTAGTAGTGGGACTCACATGGACCTCCATAATGTCGTTTCCTTTATCGGGTAAACCAAACACATTATTAAAAAATTGAGGGATAAGTTACACAGTAATACCTTCATATTTTACTATGACATGATCCATCAAGTAATTGTGAACCATTAGTTTCAATTGGTCATTGACAAGGACACAGATAAACTATTGGAAATATTGTCATTGATGCCAAAGGTCTAACATTATTGGTGATAAAATCTCCATAGCATTTAATGTCTTAAGTTGTGTTAATATTTATTAAATATTAACGAATATATTTTTGGTTGTATAAAGTCAAAACAGGGACCATGAAGAAGTCAAAGAGTCATGAGATAAAGACAAAAGAGGGAAAGGATGCATTTTCCCATGAAGGGTCACCTTGAGGAATTTAAAGAGTCACCAAGTGAAGACAAAAGAGGGAAGGGCACATTTTTCCATGAAGAGTAACCTTGAGGAATTCGAAGAGTCACCATATAAAGATAAAAGGGGAAATACATATTTTCTCATGAAAGGTCTTCATGTGACTTTTCAAATGAAAGGATTCAAAGGTCATGCAAGTTTGGAACCATTTTCCATGTGGATTGAAGAGTCACAAAGGGTGAATGCCAGAGGTCATTTGGAAAGCTATAAAAGGAGGCTTGGAAAGCCATTTTAGATATGCAAGAGAGTGCATGGTTTGTAATTATTTTATAAAAGAAAAGAGGAGAGAAGAGAAATAGATATAGTAGAGTGCTATCATTTGTTGAGAAAGCAATATTGAGAGATAGTTGTGTTTTATACACAAAAGGGGTTGGTTCTCCTGTGAGTTGGCGCTCACAAATAATTACTGTGTTGGTGCTCAACAAAGGGGTTGGTGCTCCACATGTTGGTGCTTGAAAAATTTATAATTTGAGTTGGTGTTCATTCATATACTTGAGATTATTCTCTATGATTTTTTCTACATTGGGTTTCCATGTAAAAATACGGTCTCTCTCTCTCTCTCTCTCTCTCTCTCTTATGTGGTGCATGTTATTATTTTAGTTTTATTGCATATCTTGAATATATGGTTAAGTGAAGTTTGATTAAGTAAAAGTTTTATAATATATATAATATACTAATTCACCCCCCTCTTAGTATATTCCATGCTTAACAATTGGTATCAGAGCAAGTTCTTTTGGAAAGAGTTTAACAACTTGAAGGTAGATTAGGGAAAGCATGATGGCTAGATCACATGAAGGTTTTTCTATAAATAAGGCACCTTTGTTTGATGGGACAAATTATGCATTTTGGAGCACAAAGATGAGGACTTACTTGATGGCCCTTGGATTCGACATTTGGCAAGTAGTGATGAAGGAATACGAAGAGCCACAAATACTTGTAACTACTATGGAAAAGAAGGCAAGTGAAAATAATGCTAAAGATTTAAATGCTATTTTATATGGTTTATGTGAATCAAAATTTATTAAAGTTATGCAATGCAAATCTAATCATTAGACTTGGGTAAAGCTTGAGAATATTTACAAAGGTGATGGAAAGGTTCAACAAGCTAAGCTTCAGACTTTTAGAAGATAGTTTGAAAGTTTGAAGATGAAAGAGGAAGAAAATATAACAAGTTATTCTTTGCAGGTTGATCAAATAGTTAATCAAATTCAAGGTCTTAGAGAAAAGTTGGAAGGGTCAACAGTGGTACAAAAGGTTTTGAGATCTCTACCATTAAGATATGATGCAAAGTTTTCTGCAATCGAGGATATGAAGGATCTAGCCAAGCTAAATATGGATGGACTACATGGTATTCTTATCACATATGAGATGCAAACTAAATAAGAAAAACCTTAAAAGAGGGAAGTTGCTTTCAAGACATCGAATAAAGACAAGGCTAATATTCAAGAATCAAGTGACAACGCTCATGATGAGGAAGATGACAATGAAGCCCTATTCATCTGCAAGCCTAAAAAGGGCAGAGGTAAATATCAAAGAAAGTTACCATTTAAATATATTAAATATGGTAAGATTGGACATTTTGTAGCTAAGTTCCTATATAAGAATAATGGTGACAATGAAGAAGGAAAGCCTACATACAAGAAGAACTTCAAAGGTAAATTCAAGAAGGGATTCAAGAAGAAGAGTTTATATTCTAAAGATACTAGCTCAATAGAAAATAGTGGAGTCATTGACTCAGATGAAGAAGAGATTCTATTCATGACCATACATGAAGATGCCTTTGTAAGTAAAAGTATAGATGATCAAGAAGAAGATCATGATGAAGCTAAGGTGAATCTAGAAGAACTCATTTGTACCTTAGAAGAATTAAAAGCTCTTGAGAAGAAGAATCGAAGATTAAAGCTTCAGATCAAAAAAAATGAAAAGAAGTCAAAGGAAATAATTAAAGATCTACAAGCACACATTGGAAAATCTAAAAAGACTGAAGATCTAACAGCTCAATTATAAATAGTAAGTGAAGAATGTGAAAAGTATGTTATTAAAATTGCCTCTTTAAAAGAAGATATCGAGAAAACAAATAAAGCAATCAATGATAAAGTTGTCAATGATTCAAAATTTGAGAATAACATTAACATGTTGAATAAGATATTATAAAGTCAAAAATTAATAGTAGATAAGACAGGTATCGGATTTGAAAAGAAAAAGAGCTATGCTGAAGCCCTTACAAAAGAGAAAATAAAAAAGGAAGCAGAGGATAGTTTAAACAAAGAAGGCTAGAAGGAACAAAGCTACAAAAGACAACTAGGTCAAAGATACACAAATTAAAATAGGTTCTATTTTCATGGTTATTATTTTTATTATAATGGTTATGGTCATAAAAAAATAGACTATTTAAAAACAACTAACAATTTCAAAAACAAGGAAAAAGAAACTCATGTAGAGTCAAGCAGAAGCCATAACTCTTTTGCTCCTCTATCAGGCTTTGATGAAGAGGCCATTGTATGTTATAAGTGCAATAATTTAAAACACATAGCCTAAAATTATAAAAGCATATTTGAGTCAGTCAAGAAAGACCAAAGTTTCAAGGCTCCATTCATCAAGAAGAAAGTTTAGACAGGTTCATGGTAGAAGAAATAACCTGAAAAGTCTATGTTAGTCTAAATAGCTTTGCATGCAAAAAATGAAAAAAATCCATGGTTCATTAATAGTGGATGTTTGAGGCATATGTAAAGAGACAAGAGCAAGTTCATAAATTTAAATAAGATCAATGGTGGCATAGTGAAATTTAGAGAGAATACCACTATCAAAATAGCCAAAAAAGGTACATTAAGTTTGGATAATGGTAGAACTAAGACTAAAAATGTTGTCTATGTAGAAGGTCTTAATCATAATATATTGAGTGTAAGTCAAATGTGTGATCAAGGAAATAAATTTTTATGCAAAAAATTGAAAAATTAAAAGAAAATATTCAGATGTATTTATTACAAATGCTTAGAGAACAAACAATAATTTATATATGTTATCATATATCAAAGGTCAAAGATGTTGTTTGAGTCAGGTTGAGGAAAGTTGGCTATGGCATATGAGAATGAGACACATAAATTTTTATAATATTATCAACATTAGTAAGAAATAACTAGTTAGAGATCTTTCACATATTACAAAGCCCTCCAACATGCTTTGTGAACCATGTCAACATGGGAAGCAGGTTAGAAGATGGTTCAAGATAAAAAAATACTCAACCACTTATATGTTAGAGCTTGTTCACACTGATCTGTGTGGACTTACCAAAAATCAAAGTACTCAAGGTGAGAAATAATTCATGTTGTTTATTGATTATTTTAAATATATGACTTAGGTGATGTTTTTAAAGAAAAATCAGAAGCTTTCAGCCACTTCAAAACATTCAAGGATTTAGTTGAGAATAAAATTGGTTTGAAGATTAAGTGCTTGAGATTAGATCAAGGAGGATAATTCATGTTAGATAAGTTTATTGAGTATTTTGAAGACCATGGGATAAAGATTCATTATTCAGTAGCTAGAACTCCATAGAAAAATAGAGTAGTTGAGCAAAAAAATAGAATAATTTAAGAGATGGCAAGAACAATGCTAAATGAATCTAAGATACTAGATAAATATTGGAGAGAGGCAGTAGACACAATAGTGCATATCTAGAATAGATCCTTATTGAGAGTCAATAGTGACAAGACTCCCTATGAACTATGGAAAGATAAACCAGCTACTGTTGATTATTTTAGAGTTTTCAGTAGCAAATGCTTCATAAAGAGAATTGATTAAAAATTGGGTAAGTTTAAATCTAGAACAAATGAAGGTAGATTTCTTAGATATTCTTACAAAAGTAAAGCTTATAAATGTTATAACAAAAAAACCAAGAATATAATTGAAAGTGCAAGTGTCAGGATAGATGAAGATGTAATACAAAGAGCTAGTGATATGATAGACACTCTTGAAATTATTGAAGAAGAAGATGTAGACACCAATATTGTGTCAACCCCCCCTTGGTCCCTTTCTAAACATTAACATTCCTAACCCACACTTGAACCCCTTTCACCTTGGGACACCTCACCCCTTTTACCTTGGACACCTCACCTAGACACCTCACCTAGACACCTCGCCCTAAGACCATTTCTTACCCTATGATTCACCTTGAGATTAGGTCCTCCAAATCCTAACTACCCATGAGCTATTCTCACTCCCTAACCAACTCTCGTGCCTCATAATCTCGTGTTTTGACTGTTCTCTAATGACAAAAGCACTTAGCGGGTGGAGAAATGGGGAAAGAGCTAAAAATAGCCCTTTTACCCATTCTTTCTCCACCGACATTGGTCAACCCTCAGATGATGCCAATGGGATTGCCGACATCGGTTACATAAGCTAAGTTCTAAACATTGAGCTACCACCCCCGCCTCTTTGCAATTTGACGTGCACACTCTGATCTCAAGCATTAAAACTCAACTATCGCTCTCCTAGCTACCAAAGCTCTACACAAGTCACAGACACTGGATTGAAACATTATACAAGGACCTCAACATCAGCCATGACAGAAATAAGCATTCTGACATGTTAGGTTGTGGAGATAAAAGCTTCAACTATTGCAGACATGGAGGAGGTTGCTGAAGTTTCAGATACACTAGCATCGGCAGTATGACCGACGTCAGCCATGATGAATGCAGAAGGCAATCGGCATTGGCAGGGAGTCAGCCGACGTCGGTTAGAACCAGTCAGATAGGGACTGACGTGGGTCGCCTGTGGCGGTTCTAGAACTGTTCGTTGCACAAACAGTTAGTTCGTTGAACCAAGTGTTTGCATGTTAAAGGCTAATTATAATCTCGAGCTGTGTGTCTAATTATTGTAATTAGAGGTCTATTTTTGTATGCATGGGATCCTATTTAAAGACCCATGAGGCATGTATTATAATAAATAAGGCAAGTAAAAAGTATTGAAGCAAGGAAGCAAGGTCAAGGAGATCTACAAGGTGTAAGGTCAAAGAGATCAGCTGAAGCATTCAAAGAGGGGATAACAACTCAGGTTGTTGAGTTGGTTGTGGTTGAGCAAGAGAGAGAGGGAAGAAGTCCTTGAGGTGTGGCAAGCCTTTGAGGTGGAAGAAGAAGTGGCATCTTCCTTATTGTATTTTCTTCTAAGAATATTTAATACAAGATTGTGTATTGTCTCTCAAATTCTTTGCTGTTTCAAGTTTCGAGTTACTTAATCATTCTGGTATAATTCTGTGTTTAATTGCTTATAAGAAAAGTAATCAATTGTGCTTCCTTGGAGGGGTTCCTAATAGTTGGTATCAGAGCCATGTTGCAGGGAGTAGGATATTATTTGATTACAGGTCATTCTCAGGGGTTTCTGTTTGAGTGGGAGTTCAGCAATGGCAGAAGAAAGTAAGCTACGAATGGAGAAGTTTAACAGCAAGAATTATCAACATTGGAGGATGCAGATAGAAGATTATCTATATCAGAAGGATTTGTACTTACCGTTGGGTGGGGTTGCATGTAAGCCCACAGATATGAAGGATGAAGAATGGAATGTTCTTGATCGAAAGGCTCTAGGATCCATAAGGTTGAGCCTTGCATCGTCTGTGATTTCCAAATTATCACAGTGTAAGACAACAGAAGAGTTGATAAAATTTTTGGCAAATTTATATGAAAAGCCCTCGGCTTCAAATAAGGTATTTCTTAAGAAGCAGTTATTTACTTTGCAAATGCAGGAAGGTGGATCGGTACATACTCATCTTAGTGATTTCCATGGTTTGTTAAACCAATTAGCTTCAGTCAATATTGTTTTTGATGATGAAGTAAAGGCTCTCTTAATTTTATGCTCTTTACCTGAAAGTTGGGATAGTTTGGTTATGGCAGTAAGTAAATCTGCGTCTGCTTCTAAAATCTTAAAAGTTGATGATGTTGTGAGTGTAATCTTGAATGAAGAAATACGCAGGAAAAGCACAGGTAAATCATCAGAGAATGCTCTAAGTGCAGAAAGCAGGAGAAGGCAAAGAGAGAAGGTCGAGCAAGGAAAATCAAGGTCAAAGATGGGAAGGAGATCCGAATCCAGAGGTGTCACCTGCTGGTTTTGTGGAAAGAGAGGACACACAAAGAAAGAGTGTTGGTTGAGGGATAAATAAAATCAACATGAAGGTAATGAAGAAACAAAGGATGCAGGTATTGTGGCACATGATGCTCTCATACTTTCTTTGGATAGTCAGATAGAATCATGGGTTTTAGATTCTAGTTCTTCTTTTCATGCATCTCCAAACAGAGATTTGTTCCATGAGTATGTCCAAGGAGACTTTAGAGTGCTTTATTTAGGGGATGGTACGCCTTGTCAAATAGTTGGCAAAGGGAAAGTGCAGCTGAAATTGCAGATGGACAACACATGGGTGTTGAAGGAGGTTATGCATGTATCAATTCTGAAGCAGAGTTTGATTTTTGTATGAAGGTTGGGTGATGAGGGATGCACAGTAACCCTCACAACAGATTCTTGAAAGGTTACCAGGGGTGCACTTGTTTTAGCAAGAGGTAAAAAATTAGGTACTCTTTATCTATCTACTTGTATTACTGATTCTACTTCTGGTTTATCTACTTCAGCTGTAGATTCAAAGATGTGGCTTAATAGGCTTGGTCACATGAATAAGAAGGGAATGGACGTTCTTGATTCAAAAGGTATGAGTTTAGATTCGGAAGGCATAAATCATGTTCATTGCAGGAAAAAGAAATTGATGCTTTTGACAAGAACAGAGAAGCCTTGGTGTTTATGGAGGAGATGAGGAATAGAGATCAGTCACAGGGGCTGAATAATTCTAAGTAGGGCAGTATGGATAGGGTTATGATCCAAGATGAGCTCGTGGATAAAGAAGTCATCACTTACAGGAACACACGGGTACCGACATCGATCACATGGAACTGACATCGGTCAGACAGATACCGACATCGGTCATGTGCAGACCAACAGGGTCGGTAGAGTCAGGCAGGAGAAGTCTGACGTCGGTCAGACAAGAATCAACATCGGTAGAGGGGACACTGGTGTCAGCGAGGGAAATGACGTCGGTAGTCAGAGTCAGTGCAGGGAATTGACATTGGTCAGGTGTAGACTGGGAGATGGCTGAGATCAGTCACTGGAATGGATGTTGGGCAAACAACAAGCTGTCAAGGAGTCTCAAATGCCCATATGGAGGTGATAAAGGGTATGTGAACCTCATATTCATTGTTCACCTTCTTTATTTTATTTATTGCTTACTGATGGTCAAGAACCAAGAAGATGTGAAGAGGCAATGTAGGTAGAATCCAAAAACAGTGGGAGCTTGGCATGGATGAGGAGTGTGAGTCCTTGGAGAAGAACCAAACAGGTATTTGTTGGTGGAGTTGTCAGCTGGAAGAAAGCACTGGATGATGGATGGATTCCCAAGTTAGAGAAGAGAGTGGATGGACACGTGAGACAGAAGGCTAGGGTATATGGTCTTGAGTAGGCTACAGGATAATAGAGGTTTGACCATTATATTTTTCTTTACCAGGTTGGATAATATTAGCTACATTATCCTATTATTGTATTGTGTTGCTTGTTGCAGGGTTACATATACAGGGAATTTCTGAGCTAAGGGTAAAGTTGGTTCAGAGCTGTGTTATGAAGAATTTGGGAGCAGCAAAATTCTTTTGGCATAAGAGACATGGAAGATCATAGGTTGATTTTGTCTCTAGTGGGAGTTGTCAGAAAGTTCAGATGTGGCAGGGGACTTAGATGACAGGTATAGCATCACAGGTTTTGTGGTGGTTGGTCTTCAAGAGTGATTTTGAAGAGGGATACAGAGCCAAGGGAAAAATTTAGATGATGTACAGGTACAATTGCAGCTATTTATCTCCAAGTGGGAGATTGTTAGGTTATGGAGCTAAAAGCTTCAACTATTGTAGACATGGAGGAGGTTGCTGAAGTTCTAGATACACCGGCGTCAGCAGTATGACCGACGTCAGTCATGATGAATGCAGAAGGCAACCGACATCGATAGGGAGTCGACCGACGCCGGTCAAAACCAGTCAGACAAGGACCCACATCGGTCACCTGTGGTGGTTCCAGAATTGTTCGTTGCATGAACAATTAGTTCGTTAAACCAAGTGTTTGCATGTTAAGGGCTAATTATAGTCTCGAGCTGCGTGTCTAATTATTGTAATTAGAGGTCTATTTTTGTATGCATGGGATCCTATTTAAAGACCCATGAGGCATGTATTGTAATAAATAAGGCAAGTAAAAAGTATTGAAGCAAGGTCAAGGAGATCTACAAGGTGTAAGGTCAAGGAGATCAGCTGAAGCATTCAAGGAGGGGATAACAACTCAGGTTGTTGAGTTGGTTGTGGTTGAGCAAGAGAGAGAGGGAAGAAGTTCTTGAGGTGTAAGGTCAAGGAGATCTACAAGGTGTAAGGTCAAGGAGATCAGCTGAAGCATTCAAGGAGGGGATAACAACTCAGTTGTTGAGTTGGTTGTGGTTGAGCAAGAGAGAGAGGGAAGAAGTTCTTGAGGTGTGCAAGCCTTTGAGGTGGAAGAAGTGGCATCTTCTTTATTGTATTTTCTTCTAAGAGTATTTAATACAAGATTGTGTATTGTCTCTCAAATTCTTTGTTGTTTCAAGTTTCTAGTTACTTAATCATTCTGGTATAATTTTGTGTTTAATTGCTTATAAGAAAAGTAATCAATTGTGCTTCTTTGGAGGGGTTCCTAACATGACACCTCTAGTTCTTCACTGAATAGAGCTAAGTATTCTGCTTCTTATTTCAGTATTTTAAAATACATTGGTAATTTGTTTCCATTTGATATTTCTAAGAACTGTTGAGAAACCCAACTTCTTCCATGGAGAGGCTGAAAAGCCTTCCTCTTATTCTTACCCTCTTTTCACCTTTATCCTCTACCTTTGCCCTTCCTCAGACCTTATTCACTTTCTCGCAACCCTGCACAAACCTTTAAACTTCTAGATTCCTCTATCAACCATAGAAATACCCTGAAATCTATCCAAGGCCCACTGCCCTTACTGACATCGGCAACAAAACTGATGTCAGCATTATTGACCCAACTGACCTCGGTAGACATACCGACATCGGCGACTATGATAGAGTAATTGTAGAGAACAGGTACGCGTTATCTATTTTTCTCTTTCTTAGTCTTTCATCATTTATTTTTATACAACACTCTTTTCGTTAAATAGTGGACTGTCATCCCTTATAGAGCTTCACGCTTCTGGGACTGAGTGAGTAGCTTGACAGTCCACCATATCCTCCTCTAACATTTTTTTTGTTTGAGTTTTTTTCTTATTACAGGTGTTTCCTCCACAGCCAAAGAGGAGCTCCCACAACGCTTGGATATGGTGTGCACTTAATCCGGGTAACGTCAAACCCAAGACCTTTAACCTTAGTTTCTTCTTTCTTCTGAATGTAATTAGCAAAAACTTAGAGAAACATTCTGGCATGCCTGGTGGGACCCTTGGAGTTTTTCTTGGGTTCATTCTTTTTTTTTAGAAAAGCAAACTTTCATATAGATGCATTAGAAAAATATTCTCTTCTTGCATCCTCTCTTCTATCTTTTTGTTTCAAAAGGAAATCATAAGTAGAAGTTAAAAAGAACATCTCTTTTTCTTCTTATTACTCCTTGCATGCATCATAGAGTAGTGAAAAACTCATACTCTTTACCTCTTCTCCAATTGTTTGCATTTGAACAACATATTTCAATTTGGGTTTAAAAAACTACTGCATTTCATTCTTGCTTGGATGCATACTTAGCCCACTTAGTAATTAAAAGCATTATGAATAAATCATAGTGCACAAATGTTACACAACCAAACCACAATCACTTCAAATTAAACACTTAAACTTACTTGAGACAAGGCCCGTCTAGGATTTCATCACCTAGAAGATACCTTACCCCACCCGACGATCCTACTTGGACTTCACTACCAAGAGGATGACCCACTCTGTTCTCTGGTAGAGTATAAACTATAGGCAAAGTATATTTTAGCTAAGCAGCTCAGCTCGGCTCTGGGTTCGTGAAGTGAAGGGAGCAAGCCCCAACACTAGGCCACGTATTGAACCTAATACAGATATTTTGAACACCATAACACAACCTAAAACTAGCCATAGACTTCCTCTCTAGGACCTGTTCTACAATCCCAATTCCCAACACACTCTCTTAAGGCATAAGCCACCACGACTTTAAAACTCATTCCTAGGAATTTAACATTTTAGAGGTTGCTTGCCTAACCATCTATTCTATTATTTTTATCTGATTGTTTGAGATGGTAAGGTCGCATCATTCTGAAGTCTAAAAACAACTTAGAATATCTTCTTCTTCCAAAAACTATCAATTTTTTGTGTTTTTGGAATTACACAGAAACTGACATCGATTTCTCCATCGACGTCGGCAACATTTTCTAACCGATATCAGTTAAACAACCGACATCGATCACTGTCAATAAATTTTGTTTCCAAACAACAAGCTTAAAACCCAAATTTCTTGCTGTTCAAACACAAATTCTAGTTTTTTGAAACTAAAACACATAGTTTTTAGAACTTGAACCCCTTTCACTTTGGATGGTTTTGACACGCAATCAAGCCAAATCTCTTATTGACCACGCAAGTCAATAGCCACTCCCACCTTCGACCTTTGTACCAAGTCACCTAATGGAGTATACTTCAGAAACTGAGCATACTCCTATCCAACCTACTCCTAATCAACCTCCTATTATTTCCGAAGGGGATCAAGCATTTGAGAGATTCCTTGACCACAATGTCAAGGCTCTCCAACATTATCTCGCTAGAAGCCAAATGCGAGATCCTTCAGGTAATCCTATTTATGGGATGCCAACTTCCTTGGTGGAAGTGGCAATGATATCAACAACATCCGCTACCCAACCTATGGTCACTCAAGCCATTGCCTCGACCAGTAACCCAACCACGGCCAATGTTCAAGATTTGGCCTCCCCTTCTATCCTTTCTGGCCCTACCTTCATCGGGATTTCCGTACCCCCTCAACCACAAATAATTCAACCAAGTTTGACACCTTTTCAAAACTTGATTGTCTCTATTCCATCCTCTCTTGCACCCATAAACACGAGAGTGAACACTCATCCTTTAACTAGTGTCACCGCCATTCAACCACCCTTGGTAGCATCTAGTCAAGTTGTGCCCTCCAACTTTGCGGCACAAGTCCCCTTGGCCTCGACATTGGCCCCTATGACAAACTATCAGTATGTTGCATCTACACAAATGCAACCAAGTATATCATACACCCCTCCCAATGCCTTCTAGGTACCTTATAACTTAGGGGGTGCCCTTCATGCCAATCCATCTACCGATCTAATTAAGATGCTAATGGATAAGATGTCCAACCCTGAGACATCTATTTTAGGTTCAAGGAGTGTTATTTCGTATGAAAAAATCTGCAACAAACCCATTCACCCTTCAGTTCCCATTCGACCATACCCTAGCCAATGGGAACTCCCAAAATTTACTCGCTTTCAGAGTAAAGAGGACCCATAACATCTATGAGCATTTAGACACACTTGCTACCTCATAGCGCATGATGATGCATTATTACTTCGCACATTCCCCATGTCACTTTTTGGTGTCGCCCTTGATTGGTATAGCTCCATTACCAGTCATTCTCTATTCACCTTCACTCAACTCACTCAGCTATTCCTTGATCACTTCTCAATCAATATTACCAAAAAGGTCTCCATCATAGACCTTTATTCCATTAGACAATTTGACGATGAATCAATAACAGACTTTGTCACCTGTTGGAGAGGTTTGATCAACCAACTCTCCTTTTCACTACCTTAACCTGAACTCATTGAGCTCTTTTCAAGAGCATGTGCCAAGCACATCTCATCCACTCTATGGGTTTAAACTTTCTGCACATTTGATGAAACTTTCACCATGGCCCGAGAGCTTGAACTCCGCATGGTCGAAGAAGACAGGGTCAAATTGCATAGCAAAAATACCAACACAAAATCTAATGACCCTTCTTCTTCCCACTCCAAGTCCAAGGGATCAACGAACACTATGGTCCTTAGGTCATCATCTTCTACTACAACCAACCAATTTGAGCCCTCCACTTCACAAAACATCACAAGACAATTCCAACAACGGTATGAACAACGACGATACACTCCAATACGAGAATCATATGCTTTCATATTGGATAAACTAGTGAAGCAAGGAGTCCTCAACCTCCCTCAAATCTGACCAGTCCAATTTGATCCCTCATGAGCCATCCCTGCATGGTATAGGGAAAATAACTTTTGTAACTATCATCGTGTCAAGGGTCATGACATAGATAATTGCAAAACCCTCAAAAACATTGTTCAAGACATGTTAGATAAAGGGGATCTTGTTTTGGATAACCCTAATGCGCTGGCCAACAAAACATGGATGTATTTAGGCAACCATTTCCTAACCATCCCCCAAGTCAGAACAATGTTCAGACCATGGCCGAGGACCCTCAAGAACGCAACATACGCATGATCGACATGGTCTTTTCTTTCATTCCTAACCAATCTCTCCCACAATCTGAAGAGGTTGGTCAACCCATTTCTCCACCACAATTAGAAAAACCTATTTTACCCATACCATCCCCACGCAATGAAGAGCTCCCTTTGCCTCGCCCTCTTCCTCGCATAGATGAACCTGTCTCACCTGTATCACCCCTACAACATCAAACACCTCCTCCACCCATTCTTCTACCTCATGAGGAACCCATATTACCTATTCCTCTTGCCCCCACTTTCCCTCTTCTTCTACCATTGGAAGAAGTTATCATTCATACCCCATGCCCTCATGTAGAAGGGGCCATCATCCCTCTGCTTCACCCTTTAGAGGAGCCTTCCTCTCCTATTTTTCCTCCACCGATGGAGGATAGTCCTCCATCCACCCCTCTTTCACACGTAGGAGAGTCTACTTTGACCTCTCCCATATTGGAGGATGCTTTGATGTTACCAATGCCACTGGCCCCACCTCATCCTTCTTATTACCAATGGGGGATCATACTTTCCCCGCTCCTAGACCACATGTGGAAGGCATGATCATCTCGGTGCTCTATCCTCTCGAAGATCCAAATTCTCTAATCCCTTCTCCATCGAGAGAAGAACTTGCCACCTCACCCACTTTGGCTGAGGAAGATCCCGTGATGGTTCTCTCTCACCTTTGGCCTAGGATCGCTATGTCCAACACGTTTCTGCTCTCGCAACTACCTAAATCCTTCAAAAGACCGATTGTCAGGCCTCACGCAATGTCATCTAAACCTTTCTCTCGATTGGCAAAAAACTTAGGATTTATCCATTCTAGGAACCTAAAACATGAGGCATTATGGGAGTGACTTAAGGCTCCTTATCTTACACATCCCGCTTCACTTTATACTGCCAACCCTTCTATGACAACTTACCCCAAAGTCTCTGATGAGGAGTGGGTTTTCACTTCTAAATCTTTAGAAGCTCAACCTTCCATGTCTGAATCCAAACCCTCGCAAATGTCCACCATGCTGAAACAGATTAAATCTCTCGGTGTTCACCCCGTATCAAACCTCACTCACCTACAAGTGAAGGTAGATTTGAACCTCGCCCCACATAATAGTGGTCCTCGCACCAAACTAAATAAGGATGCTAAACCATGTCGGAGAATTCCTCCCCCACCTTCATCATTGCCCTCTATCTTGGGTCCACATCCTTCTACTTTAACAGGATTGCTCCCTATTCCAACACCTCACAAAAACAAATTGCCTCCATTACTCCCTCTACCTATCAAAAACATACTTCCTCTAAAAAGTTTGACACATCTCACCAAGAAAGTGCCATCTACGCGTGTGGCTACACCACCAACCAAAAAGGTGGTATGAAAAACTCCCTCCACAACTCCTAAACAAAAGTTGTCAACCCCTACTGCAACAACGAGCGTAGACCCATTAGTGGGTTCTTATGCTTCACTGTTATGCTGATTGTTGTAGTCTTCTAGCATCGTTCTCCCACCCATTAAGCCATATCGACCTCTCAGATCAAAACCATCTTGGTTTGATGACACTCAAATCTGTTGGTATCATCACACACCTGGGCATGATACTGAGCGTTGCTATGCCCTTAAGGTTGTCATTCGCCAACACCTAGAAAAGGACACCCTTCTCATTAGGGATCCTCTTGACCATCTTTTTAACAAACTACTGACAGCATCCCATGCCTCCCAAACCTCTTTACTTAAATTAGGATCCCAACGCGAGATTATGGTCCCTCTACCACCTTCTCCCCCTTTATTCGAAATCAACACTGTTAATGTGGCCACCAGGTCCCAAACTCTAGAGGATAAAAGAAAAGAGCAGGTTTCTACTCCTTGCAGATATCCATTTGCCAAGCCCTCTCCACCACCAAAGCCTAAGATTTCTATCTTGGGAACATCTCCACCAACATCTTCGGTGGAAATTCCTCCTAACCTCTCTAGTCCACATGATGTTTGGTATAAACAACTTGTTGACTACTTGACATATTCTATCATTCCTCCTCACCTCTCTAGCAATGGACGGTGGGATTTTATCAAGAGTACTGCTCGATATACCATGCTAGGGGGTCTTCTCTACAAACGAGGCTTCAACGGCCTCCTTCTCTGATGCCTAACCACCAATGAGACATCTCATGCCATCTAACAAGTCCATGATGGGATTTGTGGAAGACATTTCAGTGGTAACTCGGTTTTAAAGTGCATCCTTTGCTTGGGCTATTATTGGCCCACTCTTAACCAAGACTGCAGTGACTATATTCGACGTTGTATCAAATGCCATCAACATGCTAACCTACTTCACATGCCTAACCATGCCACTCTTAATATCTACCAAGATCGCATCAAGCGTGCCTACAACAAAAATATGAAAGAGTGAGATTTCAAAATTGGAGATCTCGTCTTTAAAGAAAATCAATACGTGACCAATATGGAAAGAAGCAAATGAGACAAGTTTGCTCTTAATTGGCTTAAACCTTATATCATAATGCACAAGTATGTATCAGGCATGTATCATCTATCTTCTCTCGAAGGCCAGCTAGAACCTGACCCCCTTAACGCCTTGCATCTGTGATCATTCTACTATTAACCAAGTAATCATTCACATGATGTTTAACCTTAGCTCGTCCCTTGAGCAACCCTCGTCATCCTCATTCCTATTCCTTTCAACCCTTTTTCCCTACAAAAAATTAGTTAACCATTTTTTAAGCATTAATGCTTTGTTCTAATAAAAGGGAAACCCCTAAACCTCTATAGTCTAGTCCATGACTAAAACTTCAATCAACAAAAACATAAAAATGGGATGCCTAACAAAAGGTCAGAAACTATAAATGTAGACTGCTCCCTTGAAGGACAACTATCAAAACAAACAAAACAAACTATAAACCATTCCCCTAAAGGATGGCTATGCCCAAATTTTGCTATCATAACAACACCCTCTCAGAAGCTTCTCGCATCGATCAGCTTCACATGACCACAAAACAAAACAATATCCCAAAGTAGACTTCCCGCATTGATCTATCTACCAACCAAAAAAAAAAAAACCAAAAAAAAATGGACTGATAAATTATTAAGTCATGGACTTGCCTATTGTCATTCTCAGGGTCACCTATAAATGGGGCAAAGTTATCCCTGCTAAAAAAGGGTTATGCTATCCTCACATATCACATAATCACACCTATTACCCCAAAATAACCAAGGGATTTTGAGCTCACTTAACATCAAATGATTAAGGTACTTCTCTAACAAAAACTAATGGTCAACGACGTAATGCATGAACGGGGCTTTTGTTTGCAACAACCCTATCTATGCTATCATTATGGTCCTTGTCAATGAAATATCAATGCGCCTTTCACTTCTTACACACTTTCCTCACATGCCAATACATTCAAACATTTTTTAACCACTAATATAACATCATGATTTATTTAATGCAAATACCAATTTGTGTTATGTAAATTATTATAGCCCATTGACATTAGTTTCTATGGAAAATAATACACATGAAAACTATCAACCAAACACATTTTATGTCAAGCATATACCATCACTAATATGGAAACTTGCTGAAGCTTAAATAAACTCTTTTCTTTTTTACATACACCATCACTAATATGGAAAATTGCTAAGAATGAAAAACCACATAACCTATGTTACAACATACGCCATCACAAAATATGGAAAAGGTTGTAACATCATCATACCCTCATCATTTCAAGCATGTATCATCAAACATATGGGAAATGCTAAAAACACCAACATAACCAAACCAACTACCAACCTCTTTGACTCTTCTTCCCTTCTTGGGGAGAACTACATTGGCCTAAAGCCCCTTGCATGGGCTATGTAGGCAGCACTCAGTTGACATAGGGTCTTCTAAGGTTAGATCGGCCATTCATTTGTTCATTTACTTAATGGACAAACTATCTAAACCCAAGGCTCATTGCCTACCCTGAACCCTAGGCTCACCGCCTATCCTAAACTACCTCATTTTTAATCATCTAACTTTTAACCATGACCTAACCTAGTCAAACCCAATCCATAACCTACCCTTCCATTTTCCCTTTTTGGGAGAACTACATTGGCTTGAGGCCCTTAAAACAGGGGCTATGTAGGCAACACTCAATTGACATGGGGTCTTTCGAGGTTAGCTCAGTCATTCATTCATCTGTCTACCCAATGAACCAACTATTCGACCTAAAATTGCCCAAAATCATGACCAAACAACCAGCCCTGACATTGTAGAAGTCACTTTAGACTTCTCATGGGGCACATTGGGAAATCACATACATCTCCCTAACCACAACAAACAACACTTGAGATCACTTATCTCACAGCCTGACTCGACAAATGACCTCAGAGATCGCGACTATCTCCTCAGACCACGACCACTTTCGAGACAACTTTGCCTTGGTTGTTTTGATTGCATATGCTACCTCACGAATAGTTAGCAAATTTTCCATAACCCTCACACCTATTTTCAGATCATGACCAAGTTGATCCCCAATATTTATGACATTTTTGTGTTTTTCAGGAGCACTTCCTAGCCCAGATACTTGGAGCACGATGATCATTGGAGCTACAACTTTGATTGATATAATCCAATCAGCTACCACTGATAAGCTAGGAACTAGTTACTTTGATTTTAGTCCTCCTCAACCATTAGAGCTACAAATTTGATTTTTTAACCCAATCAACTACCAATAATAAGCTGGGGACTGGTTACTTTGATTTTAGTTCTCCTCGACCTTGCCTGCGATAATTTGACCTACCTATCAAGTGAAGTGGTATACGCACAATCTCAACTATTGCAGTGTTTACACTCCAACCTCACCTTACCCATCTAATGCCTATCAAATTGGCACTTAATTTCAGACTACTCTCTCTCGATTCCCACTTTGAGGGGGAATACCTCATCCCATACCTGGGGCAACCTACACTTATTTTTGTCTTGCAATTCGTCAGGACAAACCAAAAGATAAAAAGAGGTAAATGTAGACATCAATATCATGTCAACCCCCCCTTGGTCCCTTTCTAAACATTAGCACTCCTAACCCACACTTGAACCCCTTTCACCTTGGACACCTCACCCCTTTTACCTTGGACACCTCACCTAGACACCTCGCCCTAAGACCGTTTCTTACCCTATGAGTCACCTTGAGACTAGGTCCTCCAAATCCTAACTACCCATGACCTATTATCATTCCCTAACCAACTCTCATGCCTCATAAGCCCATGTTTTGAGCATTCTCTAATGACAAAAGCACTTGGCGGGTGGAGAAACAGGGAAAGAGCTAAAAATAGCCCTTTTACCCATTCTTTCTCCACCGACATCGATCAACCCTCGGTCGATGCCAGCGGGATCATTGACGTCGGTTATATAAGATAAGCTCTAAACATTGATCTACTGCCCCTGCCTCTTTGAAAATTGATGCACACACTCTGATCTCAAGCATCAGAACTCAACTATCGCTCTCCTAGCTACCGAAGCTCTGCACAAGTCACTCCAGACACTGGATTAAAACATTGTACGAGGACCTCAACATCAGCCACAATAGGAATAAGCATTCTGACACCTCTAGTTCTTCACTGAATAGAGCTAAGTATTTTGCTTCTTATTTCAGTATTTTAGAATACATTGGTAATTTGTTTCCATTTGATATTTCTAAGAACTATTGAGAAACCTGACTTCTTCCGTGGAGAGGCTAAAAAGCCTTCCTCTTATTCTTACCCTCTTTTCACACTTATCCTCTACCTTTGCCCTTCCTCAGACCTTATTCATTTTCCCACAACCCTGCACAAACCTTTAAACTTCAAGACTCCTCAGTCAACCACAGAAATACCTTGAAATCTATCTAAGGCCCACTGCCCTTACCGACATCAGCAACAAAACCGATGTTGGCATTATTGACCCAACCGACCTTGGCAGACATATCAACATCGGTGACTATGAGAGACTGACTGCAGAGAACATGTACGTGTTATCTATTTTTCTCTTTCTTAGTCTTTCATCATTTCTTTTTATACAACACTCTTTTCATTAAATAGTGGACTGTCATCCCTTACGGAGCTTCACGCTTCTGGGACCGAGCGAGTAGCTTGGTAGTCCACCATATCCTCTAACATTTTCTTTGTTTGAGTTTCTTTCTTATTGCAGGTGTTTCTTTCACAGCCAAAGAGGAGCTCCCACAACGCTTGGATACGGTGCACACTTAATCTAGGTAACGTCAAACCCAAGACCTTTAACCTTAGTTTCTTCTTTCTTCTGAATGTAATTAGCAAAAACTTAGAGAAACAAAAGATTTTGAAGAATCAGATGAAGATGAGGACTAAAAGGTCACCAAGACCCCATCAAAATATGTCCAAATAAATCATAATGAGAGTGACATCATCAAGAACATAAATGAAGGAGTTCTCACTAGAAGGATGATGGTAAGTAAATCTAAGCAAGTTAATTTTTCTTTGTTATCCAAAATTCAACCTAGAACTTTTTCAAATGCTAGACATGATGAGCATTGGGTTAAAGCAATGGATGAAGAATTAAATTAGATAGAAAACAATGATACTTGGGAATTAGTTCCTAGAACAAAAGATCAAAATGTGATAGGAAAAAAATGGGTTTACAGAAATAAGTTTAATGAAGATGGTGAAGTTACTAGGAATAAAGCAAGGTTAGTATGTAAAGGATATGCTCAGATTGAGGGTATAGATTTTGAAGAAACTTTTGCACTAGTGGCAAGGCTAGAGGTTATTAAAATGTTTCTTACATATGTAGTGTTAAAAAATTTCAAAGTATTTCAGATGATGTCAAGCCTACTTTTCTGAATAAGAATCTAGAAGAGGAGGTCTACATTGAGCAGCCTGAGGGATTTTTTCTCTAAAATGATAGTAGAAATGTATACAAATTGAATAAAGCACTGTATGGATTGAAACAAACTCCAAAATCTTGGTATACAAGGCTTGATAAATACCTATAGGATCAAGGTTTCAAGAGAGGTTTTGATGATAGTAATCTCTACATCAAAATAGAAGGTGAGCATCAGTTGATTATTATGGTATATGTTGATGACATAATATTTGGAGGAAACATTGAAAAGATGACAATTTTTTTTGATAATATGCAAAAAGAATTTGAAATGTCTATGCTTGGATAATTGTCATTTTTCTTAGGATTACAAATATCTCAATCAGATAAAGGTGTTTTTATATCTCAAAGCAAATATGCCAAGGAGATGTTGAAATTTTTTTGGTTTTAAGGATTGTGCACTAGTTGGCACACTAATGGGTACATAGAACAAGGAGAGTAAGGATGAAGATTCACCTGATGTAGATCAGTCCTTGTATAGATTTATGATTGTTAGTATTTTATATCTGACATCATCAAGGCTAGACATGATGCATGCATTAGGCATGGTAAAGAGATATCAGGTAGCCCTAAAGGAGAGTCATGTTCAGTTGATGAGGAGAATATTCAGATATGTCAAGGGGACATTGGATTACATATTGTGGTATTCCACAAGTAGAGATTTCACTTTGATTGCTTATACAAATTTAGATTGTGCAGGTTGTTTAGATGACAAGAAGAGTATAAGTGGAAGATCTTTCTTCTTCAATGATAACTTAGTAACTTAGCTAAGCAAGAAGTAGAACTCAGTATCACTTTTTATAGCTGAAGTAGAATATATTACAACAATGTTGTGTTGTACTCAAGTGCTTTGGATGAAGCAAACTTTAGAAGACATCAAGGTAAAATATGATGAACCTATCTCTATTTTTTGTGATAACACAAGTGATATTAATATTTATAAGAATCTCGTAATGCATTCAAGAACAAAACATATTCCTATCATATATCACTTTTTAAGAAAGTAGGTTGCAGATCAATAGGTTAAGTTAGAATATATCAGTATTATCAAATAGATTGTAGATATTTTCACAAAGGCACTACCAAAGGACACATTCAAGTATCTGTGAGAGAATTTGAGAGTAATTTATTATACTTCCTACCATTAAGGATCAATATTAGTTGAGGGGGAGCTAAGTGTTACCTCCAGGATAGACCCTTTGCCATTGATGTCAAAGGGGGAGAAGTACAGGAATAGGTACAAGGAATATGTATAGGATGCTATAGTAAGGGGGAGTTATTGTATGTTTTTTGTTGTCAGTATGGGGAGGTTGGCAGTACAAGTTTCAAAATGTGGCAGTTTTAGTTTGAGGTTTCCATCAATGACAAAGGAGGATATTTTTAGAAATATTGTCATTGATGTCAAAGGTCTAACATTATTGGTGACAAAGGCCCCATAGAATTTAATGTCTTAAGGTGTTTTTAATTTTATATTTTGGCTAAGGTGTGTTAATATTTATTAAATATTAATGAATATATTTTTGGTTGCATAAAATCAAAAGAGGGCCCATGAAAAAGTCAAAGAGTCATGAGATAAAGACAAAAGAGGGAAATTATGCATTTTCCTATGAAGGGTCACCTTGGGGAATTCAAAGAGTCACCAAGTGAAGACAAAAGAGGAAAGGGTGCATTTTTACATGAAGAGTCACCTTGAAGAATTCAAAGAGTCACCAAATAAAGACAAAATGGGAAAAGATGCATTTGCTCATGAAGGGTCACCATGTGAATTTTCAAATGAAAGGATTCAAAGGGTCATGCAAGTTTGGTGCCATTTTCCATGTGGATTAAAGAGTCACAAATGGTGAATGCCAAAGGTCATTTAGAAATCTATAAAAGGAGGTTTGGGAAGCCATTTTAGATATGCAAGAGAGTGCATGGTTTATAATTGTTTTATAAAATAAAAGAGGAGAGAAGAGAAAGAGATATAGTAGAGTTCTATCATTTGTTGAGAAATCAATATTGAGAGATAGTTGTGTTTTATATACAAAAGGGGTTGGTGCTCCTACAAGTTGGTGCTTGCAAACTTTGTAATTTGAGTTGATGCTCATTCATATACTTGCAATTTTTCTCCATGGTTTTTCTCACATTGGGTTTCCACGTATAAATATGGTCTCTCTCTCTCTCTCTCTCTCTCTCTCTCTCTCTCTCTCTCTCTCTCTCTCTCTCTCTCTCTCTCTCTCTTGTGTGGTGCATGTTATTGTTTCATTGTTATTGCATATCTTGAATGTATGGTTAAGTAGAGTTTGATTAAGTAAAAGTTTTATAAGATATATAATATAATGATTCACCCCCCCTCTTAGTGTATTTCATGCTTAACACAAACATTCATATCAATTAGGCAACCCCAATGGTAGTCTGGGCTAAAATTAAAGAATATGTATTCCATTTTTTCAACCCAAAGCATAAATATGAATCACATAAAAATCTTATCATTTACATGTTATTTGTTGTTTCTTAAGTTATCCATGGGTAGTGATGATAATCTGCATGTCTAGTGGTTTTTTCACATTTTATTCCTTAGCTTTGATTGACTTCATTTGATTTTTTTGTCTAGAGTTTCCCCTAGACCCTTTCAATGGTATTATTTCAACTTGATTTAGTCTATGAATACTATGGCTTCATGACAATGGCCACAACCTAACAATGGATATAATACCTTCTTTCCTTATTGTTTAGTCCTTAACAATGATGATGACCTACTAAACTCAAGGGTTATTATTGTACGAGTAAATGACGATGACATCATTAATTAATTATTAGTTATAACTAAAACCCACATGAGTGGTATTAATAATTTATGACTTAATCACCCATAAGTGTTATTAAAAATATAAAATTACCTCTTTATTCACCTATCAACATATGTTTATACTATTAGTCATAGGAGAATACATGTGATCAAACTAATATATAAGTATTAGATCACATGTATTCACCAACTAATTAATATATATTATTCTCTAGTAGGCGAATACATGAGTATATTATTTCACTAAAATGTATTAGACAACACATGTATTCATCTATCAATGAATAATATATTTGATGGCAGGCGAATATATGTGTTGTCTAATACATTTGATCAGGTATGTAGCATACTTAATTGAAATCATATGTAAGTAAACATTAGTCATCCGATAAATACAAAAATATAAAACCTACTTTGTATGGTATAGTCTAAATTAAATCACATATCAATCTAAATTCTCACATGAATATATTGTAAATGTGAATAATGAGATATTAGGGAAACATTCGACAAATTATCATGAGATTGAAGCCTTTATTATGTAGAGAATATGCAATCAATGGGAATAGGGAAGGGGAAGAATAAGTACCTGGATGAAATTTCCCAAGTAGTGTTGGTGATGAATGAAATAAGTGTTGGGAAAATAAAAAGAGGGTTATCTACAATTAGAAAAGAACAAGATAACAAGGCACTAATTCATAATTTTAAATAACTGAAGGATGTGTTAATTAGGGCCAATATATACTAATTTTTCATGTTGATTTTGGATGATTATAAAAATGAGGTGCATTAATTTGTATAAAACTACCTCCCCATTGGAAAGTAGAAGTATGCAGATGGCAAGATAGAGGTGGAAGGATTCACTATTATAGTGTATGCAGACAACATTACTACAACTAAAAAATTACCTAATGACAAGGATAATCTATGCATAAAGTTTAATAGGGATAGGAAATATCAATTCACTTAGGTACTTTATGAGGTGTTTGATACCAAGGACAAAGCAAAGGGAATAACACCAGATCAAGGTTATTTTAGTAGAAAGTTACACTCTCCATGGCATGAGAGCACAAATATGGTAAGAAGATATGTTTTTTAAAACAAACATCTTGGTGTATTTTATACAAATTTTCTTCTAGTACTAGGTATTTTAAAAAAATAATCATACATTAAATTATGCAAGTTACTTTTACTATGACATCAAATGAATTATGAGGGAATGCAAAAATGGTGGTTATGAGGCGATAATACACCCTTGTGTTGTGTGTGATTTAATAGATGATGAAAAAATAAAAATGAGGGAAGGGTCAAGTAAAAATCCTAAAGCAACAATGAACATATTGAGTGGTCTTGGGATTAATAAGGAGTTAGAATACTCAGAAAACTTGTGTCTTAGGAAATTTCAAAATAAAAAGACCTATGATAAGAAACATTCAAGAAAAAATAATTGAATTGGAATAAAATAATGTCAAATTGCAAGCATAAGTAAAATTTCAAGGATAAGAAAATTATTCTCTCAATAATTATCTGGAATAAAAAGAAATTCATGTCAAAACACTAGAAGCTAGACTGGACCATACACAACCTAAGCTACAACAAAAAATAACTGAGTTGGAGGAATGTGTAACTTCTACATGGATAATAATATTATATATATGAAGGTGTGTGAAAACAAGTATTATGTATTCAAAAAATATTTTCAGACTTGATATTGAATATTAATGACTCAATGGCATGTAGGGATGAACTTCTTAGAGAAAAATACCAAAAGATAGATGGATTTAAAATATATATTATAGAAAAGAATAAAATGATAGTCGAGTTGGAACAACAAATCCAATAAAAGGAAGTAGTGATGATGAATATGTTTAACACTTTAGAGGATTCAACCATTGATATTGACATATGTGATTTTAAATTGAAACACAAGTATAAAAATTGATGATTTAAAATCAAAACAAACAGAGGTGTTAGAAAATATCCAAAAAGTGGAACTAATGGAAAATATTCTCGATGGGCATGCAATGGGGGATGCACATTGTAGTGAAATAAGACATCATAGAATGTAAGGTCAAAAAAGTATATAATAAGGAAAATCATTCACATGCTAGTGGGTAATATTCAGATATATTAAATTTATCTTCATTGTCATTATTTGTAAAAGATACAATCCTATTGCTACTATGATTCAATTTTGAGATTAAGTCAATTATATTTAATCATGAATGATAAATATTTAGTATTATAAATCTTATATTTTGTATAAATGTGTATGCATATCATGATTATTTTCATAATATTGATGGATAAGTACACAAATTTGGGGGACAAAAAGGGGACTATTCGTGGACATGATTTTCTTAAAATTTTAAAAATTTGAACTTCTGTAGATAATTTGAGATATCTACACTCAAAATTTGAAGATGGTGTAAAAACTTGAAATGTAAAATTTCGAGTCTAGTTTTCAAAACACTATTTAAAAAAAAATGGTTAAGTATAACTAGATCAAACATCTAAAATTTGAGTAGGAACTCTTGTTTTTTCAAGAAAATAGAGTAAATAGATGGTTGTGCAACCCACCATTTTTTGAGAAATATTTAATATTGTTTGAAACCCTTTGGTTAAAATTTAGATAAAATATTCTAGTTTGTAACTTAATTTTTTTTATATTTTTTGAATGAATACTTTTTAATGAATGTTTCAAGTAAATAGATCTTAAAAACTGACAAAAAATGGATAGCTAGTCGTGCAACCCCCCATAACTACCAAAACAAAATAAAAATCATTTTTTTTAGTGTGTAGAATTAGGACTAATTTGTGACCATTTAAATTGTTTTGCACTTGGATCAATGAAAAAAAATTTACATGAACATGTATAGTCATGTATATTTGTGGCATGTAGTGGCCTAAAAAGGTATAGCTAGAAATCAACGTAGTTTGAAACTTTAAATTAGTCCAAAAATTATAAAAATCATATTTTTGGAAAGAGGAGAATGTGATTGTCATGATGGTGTTAATTTTTTGAATTCTATCATTGAAATTCATAATTTATTTAGTGATTGAAGTTGAATTTTATTATTTTATATCAAAACTCTTGAAATCGAATATAGATTGATAGGTCAAAGCCTTTGCCTCAAAAATCCAAGCCATTATTGAGATTAAAGGTTTGGTGTTTGAATTCAAATTCAAATAACATGATCATGTTAATAATGTTTTCATATTTTAAATTTATATTTTAACATTTATTTCTTTACACTTTAAATTTATTTTAATAAATATAATAAAATAGGGCCACTCTTTATCTGATAGAGTTGGTCTCATAACTGCACACCTTATGATGTGGAAAATAGTTTTTTAAAATCTAATTTGGTCAGTACTTAGGCATTTTTAGGGTCTAAGTATTGAACTTAGGGATTTTGGGGCATAAATTTTGTAATTGATATCCATTTTGGATAAACATATAGTCATTTTAAAGGTTTTTATGACTTCTTGATTGCTTCCTAGAATTTATAAGAGCCCTAGGTTTGTCAAAATTGAAATTTTAAAACCACTCATTTTGAACTTGATCCAAAGTGGTGTGATTGGGGTAGCATAGGTCACATTGATGACCTACACACATCAAATGATGACTCTGTATTAATTTCACTTGTTCATCATCCCTCCCTCATCCCTAATCACTTCCTACGCATCCCTCATCACACATAATCACTCTTTCATCATTCCTCATTATCTCTAATCACCCCCTTATCAACCCTCACTATCCCTAGTCATTCCTAATTGCTCCCTTATCATCCATAATTACTCTATTAAGATCCTGGTGGGTACATTCTTGGGAAATTCTCTTACGACATTTTTTTCTAATTTGGTAAGGCACAACTGTTGAGAGTAGAAGGAGCAAAAAAACATAACTTGCAATCCGAAAAGAATTAATTTTTTCTGTCAGTGTAGTATTGTTCGAAACACTTTTTTGAAAAAAAAGTCTAATTTTTTTTCCCTTTGCACATTTTTAGTCATTAGATTCATCTTAGAGAGAGGATTAAAATGATATATTCTACTGTTACACTTTCTTGGTGCCAAAATTTTTCACCCTTGTGTGCAAAAGCAATTAGATTCATCTTGGTGAGGTGATCACAACAATACCATATCTTGGTACACTTTTTTTGGGGTAATAACCCTCCTCGGGTTTGTACTTCATGGGTCATAATTCTTAAAAAAAAGGGGGGAAAGATGCTTTTAAGACTCTTTCTAGGGATGACATGGAATCTGAAACTTCAAATTTGATGATTTATCAACTTCAGGCTGACATAAAGGATTGGTATGGTAGGATGAATTTATTACAGTTCAAACTAATATTTTAAGGATATGTGGAGATATTAATGGGGTGAACGCTCAATTGAATTATATCATTGCACAATTGGATACCATTTCATCTTAGTTATAACCAAATAACCCTCCACTTCATCATTCAGGTCCTCTTCCTCTCAACACTAACAACTTCAATCCTAGTGTGAAAATGATATTGTAAAAAGTGGAAATGCATAAGTTTGATGGTAAAGATCCTCTCACTTGGATTATCTAAATTTAGAATTTTTTTTATCTGCATTAAACTCCTAGTTATCAAAAGGTGATAGTAGAATCTTTGTATTTGGAACCTACGCAATTCATTTGGTATCACTGGTTGTGTGCTCAAAAGAAAAAGAATGGTGCTCTTGTTACATGGTATATTTTCACTAATGAGTTGTTGAATAATTATTATAATAATCTCTCTAATAATTACTTCATATAGTTAGCCAAACTATGTCAAACAGGTATTGTGAAGGATTATATTTATCAATTTCAGAATCTATCCTTATAGGTGGAAGACATCACTAAGGAACATTTGACTAATATTTTTAAGGTTGGACTCAAAGATAACATATAATTGGAGGTTTGAATGTTTAATACATTATCTGTATTAGAAGCTATCCTAAGGGCACATATGGTAGAAGAAAAAGAGATGGTCAAATGAAAAACTTTCACTATTGGTCATGATCGTACCCTTTCAACAATCATTTCCTCAACCCACTAGATTGACACCTCAGTAAGTTAAGGAGAAGTGAGCCAAAGGCTACACACACTCCACAAGTTTTCAAGCTATGGTTATTCTAGTAAATAGATCAAAGGTCATCATTGTGCTAAAAAGAATCTATTTTACATCGAAGGTGCCAGTGAGGATGCAAATGATGAAGAGGTAATTGGTGAGGATGCATAAGGACCTGATGAGGAATATGAAGAATCTTACCCTACTATTTCCTATCATGCCCTTTCAGGTATTATTACTCCCCAAACTCTTAATGTGATAGGTTTATTTAATAAATAGAAGGTTACTATATTGATTGATTCTGGGAGTACACACAACTTCATCAATAGTAACTTATTTGCTCATTTAAACTATTTCATTTATCCTACCCCAGAATTATAGATCATGATTACATATGGTGGTACTATCAACTATTCAAAAAAAAATGCCATAGTATTAATCTAGACATGGGAGACTACTATTAGATTCTCTTATGTTTTCTATTCTCATGGGTGGAGCCAACATTGTTCTGGGAGTATAGTGGCTCACCACTTTGGGCACCATTTAGATGAATTTACAAGAATTATTCTTGTACTTTCATTATGAGGGAAGGACATTTGAGCTAAAGGGATTAAGGGCAAAATATACATAACTTTTTATCTCCCATCAAATGACCAAGATTCTCTAAAAGGGTACTGAAAGGTTTGTGGCTTGCTTGTTTTCCATTGAAGTCTAGCCAACTTAGCCATCTATACCTCCTGATCTACAATAAGTGATTGATACCCATTAGGTTATTTTTGGTGACATTTTGAAAGGACTTACACCCAACCACATAAATGATCATGCCATCAAACTTATTCCTGGTAGTATACCACCCAACATTAGGCTATACATGTATCCCTACACCTAAAAAAGTGAAATTAAAAATATGGTACATGAGATGTTAGATAGAAGAATCATTCACCATAGCTAAATCAAATATTCTTTGCCAGTTTCCATGGTGAGAAAGAAAGATGACACTAGGAGGATGTACCCTGCCTATTAAGAGCTCAATAAGTACACTATCAAAGATAAGTTTTCTATTCTTATCATTGATGATTTACTAGATAAATTTCATGGTGATCTTTATTTTACCAAGTTAGATCTATGTTCTGGGTATCATCAAATCCAGATCCGTGATGAAGACATACCAAAAAAAACTTTTAAAACTCATGAGGGCCATTATGAGTTTATGGTTATGATTTTGGTCTAACAAAGTCACCATCCACCTTTCATAGTTTGATGAATACTATTTTTAGGCCATTTTAAAGGAAATTTATTTTGATATTTTTTGATGATATCTTCATTTATAGTAAAAATTAGGAAGACCATTTACAACATGTGAAACAAGTAATCTTAATTTTGGAACAACATTAGTTGTATGCCAAATCTTTCAAATATACTTTTGGAGCTCTTGAGGTTGAGTATTTGGGTCACATGGTTTTATATGGAGTGAAAGTGAATCTTAAAAAAATCCAAGTAGTGGTGGACTGGCTGATTCCTAAGACACTCAAGCAACTAAGGGGATTTTTGGGGCTAACAGTTAGTATCACGAGTTTGTCAAAAATTATGGTAGCATTACAACCCCACTCACCTCTTCGTTGAATAAAGACTCCTAGTTGAATAATACAACTACTAGGGCATTTGAAAAATTAAAACTGGCTATGTGCACCACTCAAGTGTTAGCCACTCCTAATTTTTCTAAGATTTTTGTGGTTGAACGTGATGCATATAGATATGGTATGGGTGCTATACTCATGCAAGAAGGCAAACCACTTGCATTTGAATGTTGAAAATTGAAGGGTAAAAATTGGCTCAAACCCATCTATGAGAAGGAAATGATGGCCATTCTACATGTATTCAAACAATGGAGACCTTATTTTATGGGTCATCACTTTCCAGTAAAGACCAATCATGATAGTCTTAAATATTTTTTAGAACAATGGTTATCATTATAAGAACAATAGAAATTGGTAACTAAAATGTTAGGTTATGATTTTGAAATAGTCTACAAGAAAGGCAATGAAAATGTGGTGGCATATGCACTATCTAGGAGGGATGAATCGGTTGAGGCATTTTTATGTACCATGACCATTTGGTAGGTAGATTGGCTAGATGAATGAAGATCAAAATTGGAAAATGATAGTGTTATCCATGATTTGACTTATAATCTTTAGCAAGTTTTGTGTGGATTTAAAAAATTCACATGGAAGGGTAATGAATTATGGTATAAAGACAAATTATACCTATGCAAGAATTCTCTTCTCAAACAAAAAATCCTTTAAGAACTTCATGCAACTTCACTTAGGGGTCATTCAATATTTTTAAAAACCTATCATAGAATCAAGCAGATTTTTTTTTGGGAAGGAATCAAGGAGGATGTCCAAAAATATGTGGCTGAATTTATGATATGTCAAAAAAATAAAGGTGAAACCATCAAAAACCTATGTCTTTTACAGTCTGTATCCATCCCTATCCAACATTGGGAAGAGGTGTCTATGTATTTCATTACAAGGTTACTAAGATCTAATGATCAAAATGTTATCATGGTTGTTGTTGATCATCTAGTAAGTATGCTCATTTTTGTTCTTTATCACAACCATTTGTTGCTAGTATAATATCTCCTACTTTTCTCAATACATTTTAGAAACTGCATGGTATTCCTAAGATCATTGTCAATGATCAAGATCCCATTTTCACTAGTAATTTTTAGACTAGATTATTTGCGTGTTTGGGCATCAAGTTGGCTCATAGCTCATCCTATCATCCTCAATCAGATGGACAAACTGAGGTAGTCAACAAATGTCTAGAAGGATATCTCCATTGTTATGTTTATGATAAATAAGATAAATGGGTTCATTAGTTTCCACTTGTTGAATGGTGGTATAATACTTATGTTCATAGTTCTTCTAAAATGTTTCCCTTTATGGCCTTGTATGGATACCACCCTCCATCCATCACTTCAACCTTGAAGGTCTATCCTAAGGTTCATGCAGTTGAGGAACATATTCACCATCAATAGGAAGTCTTTGCAAGTTTGCATGAAAATTTAGCCATGTCTCAGAATTACATGAAGCAACAAGGAGATCAACATAGGAGTGAGAGGAATTTTGACATTAGTGATTGGGTCTTTGTTTGCTTTCAGCCATATAAGTAGATATCCTTGAAGCAATAGAAAAATGATAAAAAGCTGTCCCCTAAGTATTATGGGCCCTATTAGATCTTGAAAAAAATTGGTAGTGTGGCTTGCAAGTTAGAGTTTCTTTCATCCACTCACATACATCCAATATTTCATGTATCATACCTAAATAAAGTAATTGGGCATAGATTTTTTACTCAAACTAAGTTACCAAAATTGGATGAATAAGGGAGAGTTATTCTTGATCTTGAGGTGATCCTTAAAATGCACATTAAGTAGCTACGATCTAGATAAATTAAGGAGTACCTGATCAAAAGGAATAATCTACCATGTGAAGATGCCACCTAGGAAGATGACTCCTTTGTGCATCAACATCCAAAGTTGATTCAATGTTGAGGATAACATTGTTTTGAAGGGGACAGGAATGCTACACCCTTAACCTTTGGCATGTCTAAGGATATGTGTTGCTAACTTATGGCTTACATACCTCTTATATTCTTGTTATATTTATCTATATTCTTAGTTAGGTTGGCCTATGGAATATCCATGGATAAGTAGACTATATATAGGAGGTAGTGGTTAGTCTTTAATGATCATATTAAATATTATGCTCTTATTACATTATTGTAGAGGTTGCCCCCTTAATGTGGCTCTGCTATATTATCTAATATTCTGCTCTACTATCAATTATTACTATGTAAGCTCTTATCTTTCCTTATTCTATGAGATTTATAATTATTCTATACAAACATCTAAGTAATTTATTTATATGTGGTATCAGAGCACCCACCTATGTTTGAGTCTTAAGTTTTTACTGGTAACATCAGCATAACAATGTTCACCTAGGGTTCCCATGTACATGTGGAGGCACACACCCATCCTACGGATGGGATTATCAAAAACATGGTGAGGTGTTACGATCCTAGTGGATGGATTCACTAACAGTTTGAGCTTTTGGTATAACAATTTATTACACACTTTTTCATTGACCCTCACTATCCATCATCATCCCTAATCACTCTCTCCTCATACATCCTTGTACCTAATCAATCTTTACTCATCTCTCATCATCCCTAATCACTTTCTCATCATCTATCATCATCCATAATCACTCCCCCCTCATCCCTCCTTACCCCTAATCTCTCCCTCATTGACCTTCATTATCCTTCATCATCTCTATTCACTCCCTTATCATCCCTAATCACTCCTTCATTGATTATCACCATCCCTCATCATATCTAATCACTCACTCATCATCCATCATAATCCCTAACCACTCTTTCCTCATCCCTCATTATCTGTAATGACTCCCTCATTTCCCCTCACCATCCCTCATCACTCTATCATTGACCCTCACCATCCCTCATCACTCTGTCATTAACCCTCACCATCCTTCATCATCCCTAATCACTCCCTCATCATCTGATGTAAGTATATACTCTAAGTGTATCTTTGATTCCAATCATATGTTGTTTAATCCATTATAATAGAAATTTATTCTTTTCTAGGACTTGTTGTGTTGTCAATACCTAGTTGTGATAGTCAATTTTATTACTGAATGAATTGGATTATCTTCCAAATTTATAGTCAAATAACAAAAATAATATCACAAAATAGAGTCTAAATTTTATTTCATCTAATTATCTTTGTTGTGAAGATGACTAGATGAAACTTTATTCAGTTTCACCTTTGGTAGGTTGGTTCAAAGGATAAAAATTAAACACAAATCTCTTGTATAATTTTATAATTCGAATAAGAGTTCACTATATGCAAAGTTATTTGGTGTCTCCCATTCCTGTATGAATTGAATATTGTTCAGGTTCACACATAAACTCCTTGTGTGTGTAATGTATCCCAAATATTTTATCTCTTACATGTAAAATTAACATTTATTCATGTTATCATAAAAATAGGTTTCTATAAAATGTGAAATGCTAGTTCAACATGGTGTAGATGTTCATCCCATGTTTTCTAAAGATTAGGATGTCATCAAGGTAGATTAAAAAAATGACATGGTTAAAGGGATTGAGGATGTCATTAAACATATCAATGAATGAATTTTATACATGAGTTGACCTAAAAGGTATAACCAACTACTCAAACAATCCTTCCTTTGTTTTTAAGACTATATTCCAAATGTTTAGAGGTTAAACATGAATATGATGATACCCAAACTTAAGATCAATTTTAAAAAAGACTTCTACACCATGGATATGGAATAAAAATGCCTTAATATCTAGATGAGGATAATAGTTTTTAAATTTAATCTTCCTAAGATGTTTTTAGTCAATTCACAACCTCATGTCCCATCCTTATTTGTCTCAAGCACAATTGGGCTTTTGTAAGGCAATGATTTAGGCATGATGTATCCATTATCCATGATTTCATGGATATACCATTTGATATATTCATTCTATAGAAATGATATTTTATATAAAGAGGTTTGAGGTAGAGGTATTTAAGGGATCAAATCAATAGTATTATTTAGTGTTCAATATGTAGGAACTTATTTAGGTGACTGAAAGATATCCTTGTATTCATCTAGTTTATGGTTCAATTATTTTGTATTTGTTATTGTTGGACAAACCACATTATGATATGGTGCCATAAGGATGCTATTACATTTAATTCTCACCATCAAGATTATACTTCTTACTAGAACTGAAAATATTCTCACACTTCCTGGCACTAATGACTGAAAGCTTATAAACTAACTCTGATATATGGTATTTCAGATCATGATAATATATCACAACATTTCAAGGATTTAATTAATAGAATACATGTAAATGGTAAATATATGGTTGACCACATGTAAAATATCAAATACTTCTAATGTTGATATGTCACAAATGATTTCATCTTTAAAATGTTTGATTTTGTACATCAAGTGACACTACTAGATGGTCCATTTATCAAGGCCGACACTAGACCATACAATAGCCTATGGTTATGGATGATGCATCAATTTCAAGTTTAATTTTTAAAAATATGCTTCAAGAGAAATTAAATTCTTTTGACTTCCATTAGAAATGACAAAGTGTATTGGTTCACCATTGATCTACATTGTTGATGAAACAATATTTTTAATTCATATAATTTCTTATGGGGTGAAGTAGAGATATTTTTAGTTTTGACCATATCATTGGGTTCATAATATATTATCTACTTACCTTTTTACAGTGATAGATAAATTGTACCCACTTCCATGATTTGTGCAAGTAGAGAGATCATAGTGTAACACTCTTCATTGGATTGAATAGTTAAGTTATGAATTAAGCACCACTTTCTAATCTTGGACTACTTGTTCTAATCATTTGAAAATTATTTTCCACTCTCTAGTATGATGACTTAATCAATAGACATACAAATAGAAGGCCTTCAATATAATTATTTAGATCATAAAATGTCCTCATATAGAAAGCAATTGATTGGTTTTTGGAAATCACATAGCTTGGTGGTCCTTATATTTACTACCCATTTTTTGGTGCCATGGTGGTTTTACTTATTTCTCTTTTTCTAGAAAATATTTAATTATGAATTCCATCATTTATAATAGGCCCATATTTTTTCAAAGGTGCTAAATATTTATGTTTCAAATTTGCCTCCACATAATTTTGATCATTATGTCTTATATTTTATGCTAGCACTCAACTCTCCACTTGTAGCTCCTAACATTATTAAACCCCAACATAATGCCACCTTCAAGGTATTAGATGGAGTGATTAAGGATGAAGATGGATGAGGAGGGATTGAGTAGAGATGATGAGGGAGTCATTAGGGATGGTGAGGGTCAATAAGGGATTGATTAGGGATGATGAGGGATGATGAGGGTTAATGAGGGAGTGATTAGGGGTAATGAGGGATGAGGAAGGAGTGATTAGAGATGATGAAGGATGATGAAGTAGTGATTAGTGATGATGAGAGATGATGAAGGCTAATGAATGAGTAATTAGGGATGATTAGGGATGGTGAGAGCCAACGAGGGAGTGATTAGGGATGATGATGGATGAAGATGGAGTGATTGGGGATGATGAGGGATAGTGAGGGTCAATAGAAGAGTGATTATGGATGATAAGAGAGTGATTAGAGATGACAAAGGATAGTGAAGGTCAATAAGGGAGTTGTTAGGGAAAATGATGAATGATAGGAAAGTGATTAAGGATGATGATGGATGAGTAGGAGGGATGAAAAATAAGTGTAATTAATAAAAAGTGGTCATTTGATGTGTGCAGGTCATTAATATTACCTATGATACCCCATTCACACCACTTTGGATCAAGTAAAAAGTGAGTGGTTTGTAAACTTCAATTTTGACAAACTTAAAATTCCTAAAAATGCTAGGAAACAATCTAGAAGGCACAAAAACTTAAAAAATGACTATATGTTTACCAAAAATGGACATTAATTGTAAATTTTATGCCCTAAAATTCCTAGGTTTAATAATTAGACCTTGAAAATGCCTAAGTACTAGCTAGAGTGGATTTTGAAAAACTATTTTCTACATCATAAGGCATGTAGCTATGAGACCAACTCTATAAGATGCAGAGTAACCCTAATTTATTATATTTACTAAAATATATTTTAAGTATAAGGAAATAAATGTAAACTTATAATTAACATTTAAAGTATTAAATATCAACTTCAAGTCAAGATTGGCTTTGTGTACATGTTTTATCGCTTTTCTATGCAAAACAACATGAATGTTTATGCATTCTTAATATCAATGGTTTCTATCCTAAATTTAAATAACACATACACATTAGTAATGATGCATATGCATTATTAAGAATGCATACTCTTTATTAAGAATGCATACACATTATTAAGAATGCATATGTGTTCCTAATATCAATGGTTCTGAGCCTGAATTAACATAATGCATATGCGTTATGACTATAACATGTATGAATTAATGGAATTATCCATGAAATTATCCCCAAACTCTATGCACATACCATGATTTAGGGTTACTTAATTTATGTATTTAGTAATGAGATGATGCAATTCAATATTTGAAAGAATGGAATAATACTCTATTTATGATCTACATAGAATTTATTTTTTCTAAATGATAATAAGTTTTTGTTTGAAATTAATTATCTCTTTTACAATGTTAACAAAACATATATGCATAATTAATATAAAAAAAACTTGTTTTCAAAATCAATAATAATTACAAATTAAAACAAACTTAGATACAACTGAAAGTCAATAGATCTTCAAGACAAATCATTATATTTTGTAAAAAGGAGATTTTAATATTTATTTATCGAAAATATTGTAAAAAATTAAATACCTTAACAAAGGAATATGTCAAATTATGAACTCTATTTATTGCAAAAAATAGTTCAGAACAAAAAATTATGTATGAATTTATCTAGTATTAAATACTTTCATTAAATATCTAAATGGTGGGCATCAATCCTCATGCCTAATCCATAATGACTATAGTTTGGGTTCCATTGGTATACATCCTAAGAAAGGTACCCAATAACACAAAGATGCATAATCTTATGAAGATATCAAAATCAGAATGTTAGTCCAACATGCCACTTCTTGAGAGGTTGGGTCTAATTAGTTGAATATGAAGTTATAAGAAATCTATCATGAAGCATTGGTCATGTATAGAAAACTTCTTCCTTAAAATTTTAATAACCTTCCAAAGCAAACTCCAGTAAATTACTACACTTAATAATATTCAACAGAACAAAATGCATAGTAATAAGTTCATAGGTAACGATGAATCTTTCATTTGAATACGATATTTCCACAAAAGTTTCACTATGAATCATGTTGTAGCAACTAAGGTGGTTGAAAAAATTATTTGATAAAATATGAATAGAGTGATGATGCACTTGATGAGCTTTCAATATTTTTAAGTATGAAGATAATACATTCTGCATACCATATTCTGTAGTGACAACTAATCTAGTAGTAATGACATCATCATCACCTTTCATTGTAAGAAGATGGAAGAATGTTTTATTTTCATCAATGGTAGTGAAAAAGTGGCAAAATAATGTTTCCCTAATTTGACTAGTTGATACCCACCTTCTAATAGAGCTAACATTTAAAAAAGAATAAATAGAACCTATACCAACAAATAATGCACATAACATTAAAAAATTCATTGATATGAATATTACATCAAACTCAATCATAAATTAGAAATTGTAAAATAAAAAATGAAGTATAACATAAAATAAACATAATATCATACCATCAATGATTTCAGTTTGTATCACTAACCTTTATTTTATGTAAAACATCTCACGTGGGTGAAAATTTACACCCTTGATAAATTTGTGATGCCTATCAATAACATCTTCACAAATTTAAAAAAAAATTACCTAAAAAAATGTTTTTCTAGTGGAAACATTTAGATAAACACTATAAAAATTATAAGGGATATGGAATGCTCAATTAGGTTTCCCTAGATAAATCAGGTAAATTTTTATAATGAAAGTAGACATACATCCCTGACTTGATGGTAAAATCAACTGGTTTTGAGGTTGGAATAACAAGATCCTCTAAACAAATGAATTTCTTCCTATAAAGTTTTAAAAAACAAATTATGTTCTCCAATAGGGGAACATCTAAATTGGATTTGATGTAATAGCCTCACTTAATTACTCCAACATTCTTATATTTTTTCTCATCAAAATCTTTCAAATTAGTCAAATTCAATAGAGAATTGATTTCACAATATGAGAGATGGTGTAGCATAATATTTATCTCTTTATCTACATAAACCATATGCACCAACAATATTTTTTTTATACTCTCCATCAATAAATCATTCTTACCAAGGATGTAAAGGTTACGATCATCATCATAATAGTCCAATTGTGTCAATTCAAAGTTTCCTATGTGAGACTCATGAATAACTTTGTAAATAACTATATCTTTTGAACCATATTAATCATCTTTAAAAAGAGAAACAATATCAAATGTTGGTATAAACACTTTGACATAGTAGTTGGTAGATGAACATGAAGATGGTACTACATGGGCTCCTTATTTCCTTCAGTTTTTGAATCTTCAACTAAGGAAGTTGTAATGTTATTGTCAAAGGAAGTATTTAAATGGCCTACCAATGAGCTTCTTGGTTTATTTCATTGTTGAAAATATAAATAAAGAGTATCATCATCTTCAATCTCATTAATACTCAGATGATGGAAATTTGATTGTTACAAATTTGTTTCACTTTTAGTAAAACTTCCAAAGAGGAGCATCATATATAATAGGAATATCTTTAACTCTATCACAATTATTAGTATAACATTCTACACCGAATCAAAGTTATTCCTCAACTTCTTAATTACTACTCATGACCACTCACAAATATTTTGAAAGCATTATATTATGGATTAGGTTTAAAATACAAACATTGTTTATTTTTTCCAAACAAAAAAATATAAAGTAATATAAAATTAAATAAAAATACCTCAATGGAAAATAATATTGGAAATTATGGAAGGCGGAAGGGGCTCGACCAACCAACCATCCCACTCCCCCATACTCAGAGTCGTGGTCGTTGGTCCACAACTGATACCAAGGCCACAGGCTGAGGGTTGGCTTATCACCAACTGACCAATAGATGCCATGTTATTTTTTAAAAATAAAAATAAAAAATATATATTTTTATGTAGGGTTTTAAATATATATGTATATACATATACAAGTGTGTGTATATATTTAATTTTTTTGATTATATATATAAGGTTCTATTTTAAATGTATAATATATATATATATATATATATATATATATATATATATTTCTAATTTTCAAATAAAAAATAAATCTAAAAATGATTAAATGTAAAAAAAAATATATAAATACATTTCGATAAAAAATAAATCTAAAAATGATTAAATGTAAACAAATATATATAAGTACATTTCGATATATATATATATATATATATATATATATATATATATATATATATATATAACACTTTAAATCTAAAATAACTATATATATATATATATATATATATGATCTTCCTTGTGAAGTGTATTATTGATCTTGAATCTCCACCTTACCTTTAACCTGCAATCTGGGAATGAAAACCAAAGAGAAATGAAAAAAAAAAAAGAGATTTAAAATTAGAAAAGCCTTTTATTTTAGCCATTTGAATTTTTAGGGCAAACGTAAAAATCCTTAGATTCAATAGTTCTAATTTATTTTAATCCAATGGTTTAGATTTATTTCTATTCTTGTAAGTGGGTGAATAGTTCTAATTTATTTTAATTCAATGGTTTAGATTTATTTCTATTCTTGTAAGTGGGTGAAGACTTGTTGAAATTTTAATTTATTTGTATTTTAAAAAAATGAGATAGGAAATACTTTTTGAATTAGTGTATTAAATTTAAAATTTAAATTATATGGTATTAATTGTTTAGTTTATTAAGTTTTTATTTGAATTTAATTATTTATTTTTATTTTGTGAACTGGATTAAATGATTAGTTAACTAGTTAATCTATAATTTAATTATTTTTCACCTAAATTATTAAATGAGTGATTTAATAAAATTATTTTATAAAAAAAATTTACATAATGTTAGTAATGTAGTTATATATATAAGATTTTGATGACCAAGCTAATTTAAATTAAATCGATAAATAAATATTAAACACAATTAGAAAATGCTAATAGTTAAATAAAAAATTGTTAATGTTTTTACCAATTTTTGTTTAAGTGAATTTTGAATGTTACAAATATCATATATAATATTAGTAGCTTTGAGTTTACATAATGTTAGTAATGTAGTTTATATATATATATATATATATATATATATATATATATATATATATATATATATATATATATATATATATATATATATATATATATATATAAGATTTTGATGACCAAGTTAATTTAAATTAAATCGATAAATAAATATTAAACACAATTATAAAATGCTAATAGTTAAATAAAAAATTGTTAACGTTTTTACCAATTTTTGTTTAGGCGAATTTTGAATGTTACAAATATCATATATAATATTAGTAGCTTTGAGTCTATCACAATTATTGGCATAACATTTTACACTAAATCAAAGTGATTACTCAACTTCTTAATTACTACTCATGACTATTCACAAATATTTTGAAAGCATTACATTATGGATTAGGTTAAAAATACAAAAAATGTTTATTTTTCCCAAAAAAAAAAATATATATATAAAAGAATATAAAACTAAAGAAAAATACTTCACTGGAAAATAATATTGGATTGATGTACTGCAACAAGTTAATAAATCTGTAAAAACTCATATCAAATAAAAAATGGTCAAAAATGAATGGTGAGTCTATCAAAATATTTGTTAAGATTTTGATTGAAAAACAAAAAATAAAAAATATCAGAAAATTAAACGAATATGGAGAAATACCTAAAATACAAATAACATTGATCAACATCTTGCTATAAAAATCTACATTAAACCAAAAAAAATAAAATAAATAAATACATGTATTTTCAAAATCTATTTTTCTATTAAAAAATAAAAACCAACATAAAAATGTCACAACATATTTAGGCTTTCTTATTACGAGTTTGCATTGGCTCTGGTATTTTGGTGCACATTATGGGTAAGATTTTTGTTAATTTCAATTTTGTTTTATTTACAAATTATTATTATTATTATTATTATTTGTTTTTTATTTACATTATTTTAAAAATTGAAAAGTTGTTTTTTGAAAAAGTGGTTGACTTATCATTAAAACTCATGTCTTAAAATTTACTACTGGAGTTAAGATATGGTTGATAGAAATATTTTCCGATTGAAAATTATTATTGAAACCCACCAAAACAAATATTAAATGTACAATAAAAAACATTAAATAATATTTGTATTTTATTTTTTAAATAGGAAAGATTTTGGGATGGCTAATTTTTTATAATATTCATGCTCTTGACATGAGAGAAAGTTGTATAAACCAAGCCATGATGTATCATTCATTTAATACTAAATGCAATGCTATCCATTGTAAGTCCCTGTAATCTATGAATTATATGTCATCTAATGCAAGTTTTATAAATATTTTTTTATGTTTTCATTAAAGATTATTTGGCAGATTTATTTTACATTTGACTAACTATTAACGTAATCATTGAATTTAATCACATTATGCCATTATTCCTATTTTTGTATATACTTTGAAAATGCCATTAGACCCATTAATGAAGTCATATGACATATCTTAATTCCTTGTAAAAATATCAACAAACATGTTTGGTTTAAGCTCATTTTTTTGGGTAGTGTAGTTACATGTAAATAGTTTAATTTTGCCACACCATGCATCTTTTATATCAATTACATAACTAATAGTTTATTCTCTAAGTGAAATGGCTAGTATGTTTGCATTGTGAGTGTCAACATCATTGTTTCTATATACAAGATATGAAAATACATGTTTATATAGTGTTGGTTACAAATATTTGTAATTAAGGTATTTAAACTTGATGTGTGTTGAGAATATATATGTTCTATTTAGAATGAAAATAAATATTTTATTTTTTATTATTTGAGACACTTGAATTTGTTATAAGTCTTATTTGTAAAATTAAGTTATGTGACTTTACATATATAGATTCTTAAAAAAGGATACAACACTTGTTCGTGCATGTGTATTGGTTTTGTGTTTCTTCTTTTATTTTAATTGATTGTGTAGTCATTTTTTTTACTGTTTTCATTTTTCTTGATTTTATCATAGGAATCCCCAATCTTGTTTTCTTAATTATATGTTTTCTATAGCTTCAGGATAGTTTTGATATATCCAGCTATCGACATCGTTCATAATTACCAAAAGTTTCCAAATGCATCTTTTAAATCTACTTTAGGTTACATTATCCTTTGGGATGATTTATTTTACACATTTAGATCTTGTTAAATTGGATTTTTTATGCCAATAATTCCCCAATTATAAATTTAGAATCTTATATTTATAAAGCCTTATGAGCATTTTAGGGACAAGCTCTCATTATTTGTAAAATGCAAACTTAGAGCACACAACCATCTAACTGAATATTATTCAAAATTTGTAATTCCTAAAAGGTTTATCTATTTACATACTTATTCTAAAAGAGGACCCATAAAAATTTCATTTATATTTACATTCATATGATTTGGGACACACACATGATAGTAGGATAACTACATGCAGTTTTAACCATCTTTGATGTATTAGAAATGTAGGCAATAGTTAGCTAGAAATTGGGGATTAGATGATGAAGTTCAACCCAACCCACTAATACCTTTTTCTAGATCACATTGGTGTCGAGAGTGTAAACTATAGTTTGAAGTAAGGGTAAGAAAAATATATCTTTTCATGTAAGTCTAAATATATTTGAATAAACAAGAGCTATTTCAAAATATAGATGTAATGACCCTAATTGTCATGGACTTGCATAAGTATCTTGGATACATACTATACATAATGGATAGATATATTTTCTACACGCATTCAAAAAATATTGAAGATTTCCTGTTGATCTTTCATAGTATGTTCCCCGATCTAAGCCAAAATAGAACCCTTTCATATTATGTTTGATGATTATTACAAAATAAAACACATAACTATATCCTAAGTAAGTTAAGTAGTCAATTCCTTTGGTTGCTTCTAGAACTAGTAAAATTGCAATAAATAATAGTTACATTAAATTTTTATTAATTTATAAATATATTATATAATCTAAATGAGATTCAACATTTTAACTTATTTAGACCACTAAATCTAAAATTAGTTAAGACATATTGGTGAACCCATTCTTTATATTGAAAATAAAAAGCCATAGGTTCCCTTAAGGTTTCATATTTATATTCTAAAGTTTCAAATTTATATATAATTAAAATATCTAATTTTTAACTTCCCCTTCATAACTAGCATTTTCTCTAGGGTTTCCATTCTTCAAAACTTATATTTCTATGTTTTCTCTCATATTAGGAATAGGCTTTATGTTTATATTCTTTGCCATCCTAGGGTTTGGTAATTTCTCTGTGACTATGCATCTTAAAACCCTAATAGGCATAATCCTATGTATCCCTTGTCATCTACCCATGCCATGCCTTATAGCTATATTAATAAATGGACAAACCAAATTGTAGACAATCAAGCTTGTATCCTTAATGAAAGTGAAAATGTAGATGAAAAATATGTTTATGTAAGTGAATGAAATGAATATGATAGTTATGATCATGATGATGTTGAATATTGGATTGATAATGGTATATATTTGTACAATTTTAATGAAGAATAAAATTTAATAGGCTGAAAATGCAAGACTTCAATTCTCCTTCTCTTTCTTCACATTCTTTCACTAGTTACTCACTAGGACATGATGAAATTAACATTGAATTAACTAATACACTTCTTGATCCTACATTGATTCCACTTAAGAATGAAGATAAATTAAAGTAGTGGATAAAATATTTACCTGCTAAGTCAAATTATGTTATTCATTACAATGATGTTTCCAAAACCAATGTTATATCTAGTAATATACAATTTGATTATATTTCTATTGAAAAAGAATGTGATGTTTTTCCTTATTCTAAAATAGAATGTGATACAACTAAAATGTAATGTGATGTTATTCCTTATTCTTCATAAATACAATGTGATGTTATTCCTCATCCTTTATAAAATAAGTGTGTTTATAATTCTAAATTATGTATGATGTATCTATCCAATGTAATAATGTTTCTAAACTATGCAATGAAGAAATGTTCATAAGGAATATGTTAAACTTAGAAATAATGTAAAGGATAAGATGAAACCTTTGTGTGAGTCTCCCCAACCTATTGAAAATAGTCTCTCTATGGAAAACATTAACAATAAATTTCAACCATTGAAAGCGCCTCTTAAATATTATAATATAAATTCACAAGATATCATAGCCTTAATGCAAGTTTTAGGTGCCTAGCAACAAAATGTTCATAATCTCTTTCTATAAAACAAAGCATATTATGTTTGGGTTGTTATAATATTGTACATGTAAATCCCATGGAGTGTAAGATTATTGGTTGATCCTTACCCCATGACTTAATCATGCCAACAATTTCATAATTTTATGGATGTAGTGATCTATTCTGGCACATTAAGATGTTTTTAACCTCTATGAGAATATAAAATACTAATGATAGTATGCTACTTCATACCTTTCCTAGGATATTATCACAAAAAGATTGATATTGAGTTCACTATCTCCTGAGTGGTTATTTACTCTCATATATCAAATTGGAAGAGACTTTAGTTATACAATATATTCAAATAAGGGACCCCAAGTCACATAAGAGTATTTTCTCTTCACCAAGTAAATTTGGAATTACTTGATGATTACATATTATATAAATCAAATCTTGTTTTCATCAATTGATATATCAAATTACAAATTTGGAGAAGCAATACATTATTTAGAGGTCTCATATTTCTTATCAAAGAGATAGTGCTTTATAGACATAAAAATAAAGTTCTCAAGTACATAAAAAATGAGTTAATAAATAATTTGGCCATGATTACCTTTATTATCTATACCGCTATCCTCATTTATGTCTCTAAGCATGGGGTCCCTTGATGAGTATGCCCCGATATCCTTGTGTCTCGATTTTGACCTTGACCAAATGTACCTAACATGATCCTCATATACAACCAATTTAGCATGGAAGGTCGCATGCTCTCATTATAATTGCACCTACTATGTGAAAAAACTGACATAAATATAGAACAAATTTTTTTGGAGGAATCTATTGCATCACTATTTGGTCCCTTAGATCATTAGACTCATATATAGTATCACAAATTCAACAGTGATCTCTATGGCATGATTAAAAAGTTAGGCATGAATGCCTCGTATATCATCAACTAGTTCGAAGAGCCCACTTGGTACCATATCATCTGAAACATGTTTCTTAAACATTTGAAGTGAGGCCTCAATTATCATGGTCAAGTAATCATCAACTAAAAAATTAGATGTTACTTTCAAAACATTAGCAATAGATTAAAAAACATGATAATATAATAAAAATATTCAAATTCATATATTTAATACTTCTATCAATGGGAATGGAATTAATGTGTGTGGTTTCCTATCCGTCCCTATCATCTCCACCCATACCCATGTCATTTTATTCTTCCATGTTAATGTTGGCTTCCTATGCAATAATGAAAAATAATATGGCCCATAAACCCTATCCCCACCACTATGTGTACTCTAAAATACACCTAACATCATCCACATTAGCTATGGTAATAATTATACACACCTTTTCAACCAAAATTGGTGTTAGTTGTGATATACTAGGTCAACCCCTCTCTTCAATATGTTTTCCAACTCTATGCATATGTGCCCAAGCCGATAGGGCTAAAAAAAATCACTTTTTAAGACCCAACTATCTACTGATGCACTCATACTAAAGTGTTCATAAACTTCAAGCCACCAATCATGAAACCAATAATTTACACTAATCTAACATAGTTTTACACCATTATTATGCCACCCTAAAAAACCTTGGTATGCCTTACAAATGATAGACCTCATTGTCAAACGATCAAGTAACACACAATAATCCATGGTACTCCTCCCAATGATACGTGAGATTCAACCACCTCTTTCCAAACACTTTTAGGTGAGCCCACTGTACATATGACATTCCTAAGGGTCAAACCACTAAAATACACTCATATGCTAATATGTGTAATAAAATTATTGATCCAGGCCTCCACTATAATCCTCATGAGTGAAATGATACAAATATCTATATAGATGGGCAAGTGTATTACAACCCCAAGAATAAATAATGCCACAATCATCAATATCCTAAATAATCGAGTGCATCTAATATTAGATAGCCACACAACCTCCATCCATAGCTATGATATAAGCCAATAATACATACAAATACTTCTTAAAGCACAAAAAAAATATGATAATATAATCTTCGATAACAAGTTAGTCAAATCACCATCAATATAGTGAGCTCTTTAAGCATGTCCAATCATATACCTATGGACATGCCCTTTTGGGCCCTATGTCTCTGCAGCCTGCATAGTAGCTCAAGTTCTTACCATTGGTAATCTCATAATCTTCTAAAAATCCTTTAAAATGATAGTCATATCTCTTGTCGAGAGCTATAGAGTGAAAGTATTCTCATCCCATCTCTTCACGAATATAATCATCAAGTGCATATCATAGGGTAGTGTGATTAGATGACCAATATGGCCTAATCTTATTTGCTCTACTATCTTCCTCTCCACCTCACTCAAATATAATGATTTTACAATCTCCATATATTGATCTCATATGAACTCCCTCATATGCATATCATACTAAAATTACATAAAAATACATCAATTTTATAATTAAAAAAATAAATTAAATTGATCAAATTACAAATTATAAAATTATTATTTATCTTAAATTACTACGACACATAAAATACTCCTACAAAAAATAATTCTAATAGGAAAACAAATAAATCCAACAAAAATTAGATACCACTAAAAAAAGGACTTTAAAACTAACCTTAAAAACATAAAATGTGACAAATTTTCAAAAAATAAACAAATTTAAAAATACTAAAAATAAGTTTAAAAAATATAGATTTACAAAACCTACCAATGCTAATTATTGATCTTCTAGTAATGCACTCTCCAATCACTCAAAATAAGTTATTGATCTTCTAGTAATGCACTCTCCAATCACTCAAAATAAGTTGGGATCACCTCTTTTCTCAATATAATTTTGGAAGTCAAAATTAAAAATCAATAAAAAATAAATTTCAATTAAATTAAAAAATTAAACTTAATTATATTTATAGATATATTTTTTAAGTTATAAAATATAAATTCCAACATATTATTAATGGTAAACACAATATCCTCCCATCAAATTACATTGGAAAGCACATAAGATGCTATTTCTCACGATAATTCATTTTAATTTCATGCTCTTTTCATTCCCATATCTAACATATATTAATTACAATGATTGTTGTCTTAATCATCGTGACTAGGTCCAATAAATGGATATAACATGTTACAAACATTACCTAAATAACCTCAAATTCAAAACTCAAGTTAATATCAAATTTATAGAATTAAAAAATAATTTATCAATCATAATAATTGATAAAGCACATTTGATATTTGATTATATGGGCACCTCTACATGATAGCAATTACATTTGACACTATGATTTGGTAATTTTTTCTCAAGTTAATATCAAATTTATAGAATTAAAAAATAACTTATCAATCATAATAATTGATAAAACACATTTGATACTTGATTATATGGGCACCTCTACATGATAGCAATTACATTTGACACTATGATTTGGTAATTTTTTATGGATTATAGAATGCCACATATTTTATAAAAATATGTAAAAAATAGTCTATGATAAAATAACTCTTTATATGAATAAATATAATTTATATGATCAGATTTACACTACACAATAGTAAGTATATATGTGAGTATTTTGATATGAATGATTCGAAAGATTCATCCCTATTATTAAAATAGGCGTATACATTAGAACTCTTTCACATAATCAATTATGTAGATTATCAAAGTGATTTAAATTATATGACTTAGATTGGGTCAAATTATTAGATTCACACAGATTATATACTCAGAGTGGGTTAGACTATTATATGGGTACAAATTATTTCATAGTTACATTGATTATTACATATTATCATACAATGGAACATAATTTATATAGATTGAGGGCATACCTAACACATTCTATGGGTTCGTGATTCACAATTCATTTGTAATTACCAAAAGTTTCCCAATATATCTTTCAGGTCTACTTTGGGTCACATTACCCATTGTGGCAATTTATTTTACATGTTAGATATTGTTTGGTAGGATTGTTTGTGCCAATAATTCCACAATTCAAAATTGATAACCCTATAAATATAAATCCTTTAAAATAACTTTATGGAAAAGTTCTCACTAATTAACAAAGGCACAATTATAACATACAACTAGCTAACTTACTATTATTCAAACTCTATAGTTTCTAAATATGTATCCATTTGAATGCTTGTACTAAAGCAGGACCTAAGCAAAATTGAAATTAGACTTGCGCTCACATGATTCCACACACACATGATAGTGGAAGAATTACATGTGGTTTGATTCATCTTCAGAGTATTTTCAATGTTAGAAATGCTCAACTGGTCACTAAGTATTTGTTGAGGTTAGTCCAACCCAACCTGATAAGTTCTTTTTTCATGTCACATTGGTCTCAAAGAGTGTGAGCTAGGATTTGAATCAAGGAGAAGGAAATGGAATTTGCTTGTATAGTTTTGAAGATATTTAAATACATATTACTATATAAACATAGATGCAGTGATCCAAACTATCAAAAACCTTCACAGATCTCCTAAACGAGTCTAGGACACAATAGACGAACATGGATACGATGGGTGTCCAAAGAATATTGGAGATGTCTTGTTGAGTTTATACAATTTATTTCCTGATTTGAGCCAACATAGAGCCCTTGTAGAGTATATATGATGACTATGACAAATAAAAACATAAAATACAATCTAGATAAACTTAGTACTATATTCCCTTGTTTGCTTATATAAATAATAATAGTATAATAAATCATATTTACCTTTAGATTTTCTTAATTTGGACTTAGATTATAAACTCTGAATCAGACTCAATGTTTTGGCTTATTTAGACCATTAAATCTAAAATTAGTTAAAACATCCACATTATTTGCTTTAATGATAGCATTTTACATGTTGTTTCCAAAAGTTGTATAAAAAATAATCCAATCATAAATAGGCTATGCTTAATATAAGTTATTATAAATACCTTATCAACATTTCCAAAATGTTTAGCTGGAAACTATTTTATATCATGTAAATGTTAGTCAATAAAATACAATAATTTGGCTCCCAACAGTGAAATTTCATCTATGAGGATAATGCATATTTTTTATGGTAGTGCTTTGAAAATGTGTCTAATCACTCTACATTAGATGGAATGAATTCTAATTTTTTAAAATTTAATAGTAAGCTGCGTGTAATGTTACACTCCCTATATTGAACTTATTTTTACCATATATCCCAATATCAATCCTTTCAGCTTCAATGGATTGTCATCAGGAAATTTGCTAAAAATGCAGGAAATTTTTTCATATATCGTTTTTGCTACCATTTTGAGAATCCTTTTTTCAAAATAAATTCATCTATTATGAATGAAACATATACAACGAGTCTTTCTAGACAATAGTTTTCAATTTTAAAGTGTTTATTATAATATAAAAAGTGTATAACATGCATTTTGGAATTGTATAACAATTTTTCCTTCTCCATTTGGAGAAATAAATTCAAAAATATAAATGCTATGTGCATTTTTAAGATGTGCCGTATAATGATCGAGTAGGGACTAGCACATAATGTTATCAGAATGATCCAGTGCTTGGTTTAACAACATTAGTGGATTTAGAATGAATGTAGTTCTTTTGGACATGATTTTTATGAATATGCATTGTATTTAGCTATTATTCAGAGGAAATTAAATATCTATATGCACAACTTGTTGGGTAGAAATCTGTTAGAAATTAAGCATTTCATTGCCAAGTTTCTATATCATTTTTATTGCATCAATACTTTCTTTTGATGTTATTTTTTTGTATTATTTTTAACTCTCTTGTCATTTTTCTATCTAATTTTTCCATATACAAGCTAAAATGTGATGTTACAACATATACATTAAGAAACAATTATGAATATGTATTTGCTTCCTAGATTTTTGATATGTTGTTTAAAAAAATATTTGTCCATATCTATGAAGGATGTCTTATCAATAGTGATGTTGTTCATTTCAATGTCCTTTGAATTTATTCAATGTATTCAATTTCATTCATATTTCTCTCATCTAGAAACATTCTGAATGAAAATATGTTTTTGCAATGTTTTATTTCAAACAACAAGACAAATTTTTGTGCATTTGTAATAGAGACACTATAATTCTATTTGTGTGGTTAAATTAACATTGTGTAGGGAATTGACGACAAAGATAAATTATATCAACACTTTTTTTTTCCTTTATAACAACTCTTGGTATGATGTTGTTCATTTAATCTCACTATGTTTAGAAAGAAACTAGAAGTTTTGCAAGTTATATAAGAATTCAAAAACTCTATAATAGTGGAATTACCATCTCTTCCATACACGGGTGCATTTTTTCCCCATATCAACCAATGGCTATGCGTATTACCTTTATTATAAAATGCATTTAATATATGCTTGTAGTAACAGCTACAAAGCGATCATATTATTTCTTACGAAGAAATTATCATCATCTTAAAATCTAGGTGTCAATTCATCAGGACTAAGATTTTCATTGTGATTCTCATATATTTTTTCCAACTAATGTTAAGAGGAGTCCAAAAATGCTTAGCACATGAAAATATAGTGAATAATATTAATGGGCCTAATTATTGATTAAAAAAATTCATGGACATATATGTATTTTATTGAAATCTATATATTTGATAATAGATCTAAGTTATATATATATATATATATATATATATATATATATATATATGTGCGTGTGTTTTATTTCTTCTTGAGATTTTCCTCTAATAATTTTCTTCCTTTCAATTTATCTTTTTTTATTCTTACCCATATGCATTTATCAACTTGCATGATGATAATTTTTAATGCTTTAAATAAAAATCAATTATGTGGCATTTAATTTATCCATCAAAATGAAACAAATCCCATTGGACAAATTGATAGTAAGAGAGCCATTTCATAACGTTGAGGCAATATGTACTATTTTGTCTTGAAATTCATCAACCCAATTTTCTTCTATGAATCCATGAACTATATTGGTAGTTGTAATCTCATTGTCCGTGTCATTGTTGGTTTCTATTTCATGAGATTGAATTGGACCTTGGTTATTTCAATCAATAACATGTATGATTTGGTTCCAAGATTTGTTTATTTTCACATTTTACACACAATGCAATACCATCTTGCATATTTTACATAAAGATTCCATCAAATGTTTTTCATCTATATTTCCTTTTTGGTATGGATCTTTGTATTCGAATCATATTTTCAATTGGTCTCTAATTATATTTTATTCATTTTTAGCATGTGGACAATCTCTCTTAATTAAATAAATATTTGTTCAAGGGACACTGATAATTGCTCCTTTTAATCCTAGCTATGGTTTTTTGGGACCTGGTTCTTTGATCTATGTAAATCTTATTCGAAGTGAAACTAAACACTCTTCAAGTTATGTGAGTATGTACACGTGGAAACTATATATTCAATTCTATATGTTCAAGATATGCATGATTTATTATTATTATTTTTATTTCAAAGATTGAGATCAAGTGCAACATGTTTTTTTTACAATGTTTTCCTCCCAATCAAGCTAAAGTGTGTTTTTTTTATGTAGCAAAAATTACCATGTTGAATTTAAAATGTAAGTGCTTACAGATATAACAATTGTGTATGGACATGTCTACAATTTGATTTTTAAATATTTAGATGTAAATTATCAAATTCCTTTTTATCTTATTGTCATTGTAATTTAAGTGTTTGTATGGATAACTGAGATGTTTGTTTCAAGCCATTATTTGTTTCAACACAACCAAAAATAAGTGATAAACTAAAACCTCTTATTGTTAGTAGTTCATAATGAACATGGTCCATGAATGGATTATGAACATATATGCATAGAATCTATGTTTTATTTTTTAATGCATTATATATGTTTTCTTTATTCCATGCTCTTGTTGCATAACATATGTTTCAGATTTCAAAGAATGGGTTGATGGCTTTGAATATGGGTTATTCAATGCAATTTCATTAATAATAGAGGTAAAATTTGGAATGCATGTTTTTATTACTTTCTAATGAATATGGTTTGTGTATGATTCAAAATATCATGGTTCATTTGGGATTCAAATATGATAAATTATGTGTTCATAATTTTGCTCAAATTAAATAATATAAAATAAGAAGAAAGTTTAACCATACCTAAGTTGTCCCAGACTAATTATCAATTAAGCACATCATGTACCTGATGGTCTGAAACCACAATGATGAAAACACTTAACATATCCCCTTATGATAGTATGTATGTATATGTATATGTATGTCTACCCACATACCTATACACATGCATACTATAAATTGAAATAAAAATAAAAACTATAAAATCCCATATAGTTCTGAGTAAATCAACATTCTTAGATCAATGGCCTAGGGTTTAGGAAATAATACTTGATTGAAATGCCAATGGTTCCATCTCTTCTTATTATCCTATTTATCTCCCTTGGCTCTCTATTTAGATGATGACCTCTTAGACATTGTTTTATACTTTATAAACTCCTAGGGTAAGAAAAAATAATGTAGTAGGATAATAATGACCATAATGGTTAAATAAAAACTCTAGGCACCTAACATCCTTTGTATACTATGTCATTGGGCTCTGCCTTAATTTATTTCTAGTTCACCAACCTTCTTGCTCATTAGTTGAACTCAAAAATCTTGCAACTAATTCAAATGCCCAATTTAGGGATTCATATGATTATCCTAAAACAAGAAATAGATGAATCATTAAAACCTTTTGAAACCAATAATCACTAAATCACCTTATCTCCTTACATTCTTAGTCAATGCATGGTATAGTTAGTGCCTTAAACACATATTATAAACTTAGAAATTTAAGTGTTATACATTGATAATAATTTACAATTCACTTAAATGCAGGTTCTAAGCATGATGCCACAATATTATAATGTTTTAATTACACTTAACTTCTTTTGACCTTGTACAGTCAAGAACAAAGTTTAAAGATGTTGAATCGATCGAGAACAAGACAATCACATTCATTTGCCAACACATTTTCATGTTTATATAATCACAAGAAAATGAAATTAAATTAAAATTTAAAAATTCAATTGCCTCCTTTAAAGTAAGTAATGTATTCCAACTTGTATTCACATGTGATGATCAATCACAAAACTTACTCAAATCACTGCAAACCATTCATGTTATCTAATGCTCAAAAATATGTAACTTTGTCACTTAAGGGGATATGAAATGAATAGACACTTGAATAACATGCACTCAAAAAATAATATTTACATTATACACTAATAACAAAAGAATATAGATACAGGGGGGAAAATTAAATGCTTAATAGTCCACCTTAACCCAGATTTGCCATGTGTAAGTAACACCAAACCAAAAATAAATAAGGTGTCAAGACCTAAGTTATCACATCATCATGGTTTGGTTGCATTAACATGCATGCATTACCAAAACCATTACTTATGTTTAACATGAAATCAATGTGAAAAAATCATTAAACATTTTAGTTAGATCTACCCACCAACCAAGGCCACATGATTCAACTCCAGGTGCGAACAATGTTGCATCTCGAGAAAAAATTAAAGATAATTTGGTTCAAAAAATTTGGAATAGAGCCATAAACAAATATTATTGTTAAATAAATTATTTTATACCTCCTTCAATATGCTAACTAACATTCACCCATCATTTCCTAGTGCAGTTCCAAAATGTCCAATTATAACCGCCCTAAACTTTTTATGTAGAGGTTTTGAGCTTTTTTCAGATCAAATATTTTACAATGGGTGCAGTTAGAAGAAAAACATAAAATAAATACATATTTGGCCCTATTAAATAGAATTTAATTTAAAACAAACACTTTTAACTACTAAAATAAAAATGTTTTTCTGCCTCCTTCAATATGTTTAAAACAAACCAACGTCATGATAAAATGAGTTAAAAAAAGAGTAGTCAATGCAACCAACATATTAAAAAAAAAACTATACTAAAATCATATGTAATGACACATAAGGTAGATGTTAGATCTCTATTATATTAGGCATAAAGACATAAAAAGCTTCATGCCTAGGTTTTTAGTTTCTTTAGGGCTTAAGGGTTTGATTTGAAAATAATATTTGTAGTAAATATCATTGACCATGAGAGTTATATTTATTATAATTTCTAAAGGGTTGTTTTTGGTTTAAAAATTTGGTATTAATAAAATGAAAAATAAAATAGGGCCCCAATAATTATAATATAGTTTAGGGTTAGGATTTTCAGTGTGTACTTTATATATTAAAAGTGCAAACCTCTGTCTGAAATATGTAAATAGTATATGCATGTTGGCTAGTACCCTTAAGCCAAATACATTAATCTTTTAAGGGCCTAACCCTTGTAAGGTTTTGGAACAAAGGCAATGGCATCACGATGATGTTGATTTCTACTATTATGTGTTATAACCCCACCTACATATTGTAATTTTATACTATTTTACATAGTTCATCATACTTTTACACTTTATAGTTATACTTGGAATTGTTATTTTAATATGTTTTCAGATATTGGAAAAAATTCTATAGCTAGAGTTTATTTTGTATACAAGTTATTTTGGACATAATATTCAATTTTTTGCATGATGTTATTCAGTTTAGCTTTGCATATGATTATATGTTACAAGTATTATTGATGTTGTTTTTGTGTATAGGTATAGGTAAAATAAGCTAGGTTGGAGGTGGATTTTGGTAGTCGGGGGATAAGGAAGAAAGGTAATCAACACATGTAAAATGGGTATTATATTGAGCCATAATCACTTGCAGTAGTATGTCCATTTTATATTATTATTATTTTCATTTTCAGTCATCTTCTTGACTTTTTTCATCATGTATTCTGCTTCATCTTTACTTTGTCTATTTTAATGATGTGCAGGATGATTGCTTGTGTTATCATGTATGTGGAAATTATGGTATGTCCTTTACCTTATTATTTTGTGTGATCACTTCAGCTCTTTTTTCAATCTTTTTTGACAATGCACACTTATTCTGCTATTGTATGAGCCTTGGTAATGTTAATTCATTATTTGATTAGCTTGATTGGTGTCATGATTTCAAGTATCATGGTTTGAACTTGGGATTGTTATTACTATCTTATTAAATCTTATTGCTATTGTGCATTGGTATTATTTTAACCCTCCTCTCTTGCCACTCCCCTTCAAGTTCCTAGCAAGGACCTTAATTAATTATCTCCTAAGTCAAATTAGTAATAATGATATTACTTTAACAAAATTAGATTTACCATGATCACTATGGGTTTGTGGGATTTTGACCCTAAATCAAAACTTATCATTGAATTTTTTTTAGTCTTTGGTTAATTTGTTCATGCATTGATTTTTGGTAGATTTGATAGGAGCTTAGCTCGATCCCTAACACCATTTTGCTTGTTTGGTTGATGGGGGTAGTTGAGGAGGATAGAGAGAGAGAGAGAGGGAGGTGTAGAGAGGTTTGGGGAAGAAATAGAAACCCTAGGGCATGTCAATAGTAAGGAGGAGATTTTGGGGGCATAAAAACCATGATGGAGAGAGAATCGACCTACTTGGGGTTGAGGCTTGAAAAGGAAGGCTTGGCAAGGGGAAAGTAATCACAAATTTTATTTTTCTCTTCCATTGAGATAAAGGAAGACAATTAAGTGCTATAATTACTTTTTCTTTCTCATGCAAAGAATGTTGTGTTCATTTCTAGTTATGAGGGCAAGTAATATAAAAACAAATTACTTGTAACTTCATAAGGAATTCAAATGACTTTTTGATGAACTTGCAAGGATTTGAAATGAATTTATATCGATAAAAATCCACTGCTCCCTCGAATGGGTTATTAAGAATTTAGTTCAAGTTACTTTCATATTTCTAGTGTTTTAAAAATTATCTTGTTTAGGCCAAAATTTGTGCATAATAGTCATGACAAGATTATTGTGATATTATATTTAGTTTTTATTTTTTAATTTACATTACTAGAATAGGGTGACCTGGTTCAACATTAGGTATTTTTCCTGGTCTTTTGTTTAACCACTTCGTGGGTTTTGTTACTGTCCTGATTTTGATTTTGGGGAAGTTGATTTGAAGGGTTGTTGTTTTGATAAATTCTATGCATAATTTTTGATTGGGTTTTTTGTAAACACTTGCTATTGGTAATTAGGATTTTTAGGATATCATGCCTTTGTATGAGTCTTTAATAAGTCATTTTATGAAGAAATTATTTAAATGATTTATCTATATATGCCTAAGGTTAAGATATTATTTTGTTGCAATCATTGAGTTTGAACAATTTTGTGATTTACCTAGTATTGAATTTGAACCAGTTATATAATAACTAGATCTATAAACTTCATCACAATAGCACATTGTTGTAAGTGACTAAAATATCCATATTTGGTTAGATGGTAATAAATAAGTGAAGTGTTTAAAACCTTATTAGTTTGTTACAATTTTATTTCTCATTCATTTTTGTTATCAATGCATATTATTTGAATAAGGGTTCTATTTTTTTTTATCTTGATTACCTAAAATGTGTGATGAAAGAATAATGAGGTCATATGAATAAGTAGTTGACTTCTAAAACCCCTTCGAATGAATACTAGGGTTGTCAAGATTATTTATGAGTGTCTATATTTAAATTTTAGTGTGAAATTTTTATTGATATAATTGTTGTAAGTTAAAGTCTCTTTCGCTTATTGTCATTGCCTACATTTTCAAAGTCCCAAAATCTAGACTCCACCTCCTAACTAATGGTTGGGGGTAGTAATAGACACCAATTAGGAGGATCATAGGATGGGTTGGGATGGGATGGCTCATGTGAGGAAGACAACATGCTTACTATTAATCTGGTTTCTTGTTGACTATGGTACTTTTTGATATTGATCTATTGTTGATGTAGTTAATGTAACATGCTTTGTAATGCATAATTTAACTTATTTAATATTTTAGATGAAATCATTTAATACTTTTGTATAATTTATGTCTCCCTTCATTGTGTTTTATCAGATGAAATTATTTACTACAATTCTAAATTTTAGTTGTATTGATTAAATATTCTCGCATAATTTATTTACTCTATTAGATCTTTAGATGGGGAAGTTACTTTCAATTGTAGTATTATGTTTTAAATACTTGGATTGTATTATGAATCTTAGTTACTATTAATTATGAATGTGTCCATATGTCTGAACCTAGATGTTCTTATTACTTAGTATGAGTATAAATTCTTATTAACTCTTGCAACATCTTTTATTATATGAGAACTTGGATATTTATGGTGAATTAATGAATGTAACTTCATAAATATACTATATATTACAATTAGATAATTGAAAATTAACTAAGATTTGCTAAATAAGTAAATTTTGTACCTTAATAAGCATGATTATTATTTATTAAATTATCATTAATTAATAGTCATTATATTAATTAACATTACACTCCTTACTATGGTGTAACTATTTATAACACCCAATTACATTCTTACGCTTGCTACAAATTAGATTGTTCAGTCTAATTTTTAATTGCAAAGGATTAACTACAAGTGTATTTAGCTTAGGGTGTTATGGCACTTAGTTCTAACTTCATTATTAGTTATTTTACTTCTTGTACAAATTAATTCTGTCATCTTACTTTGGCTTACATACTATTAGTAGGCAGTTGATCCTTTATTTTCATAACTAGTGATATGATCTTAAATGCATTTATATTTCCTAAAGCAATGAAATGAGTAAATGGATTAGAAAGAACTAGTTTCTTACAAGACTGTGATTCATTTCAGTTTTATGTTTTAAAACTATTAGCACCAGAAGCAGAGGCAATTCAAATTGATAAGTATACCAGTCTTCATTACTAAGATTTTAGAATATTTACTTAATAAAATTATAGCTAGTCAAATTATTTATGTTTCATTTTTAGAAGAAGAACCCTTGGCTTACTTTATTTAGTTATTAATGAATCTATGTCAAAATAGTTACAAAATCATTTCTATTATTTTTCCACAATGGATTATGTCATTCTTCTTAAGTAGCAACTCAATAAAATGTAGTTATTTTATTTCATAAACTGTAGGAAGGCCATATAAATTCCTCAATTTAGAATTAATTTAGTTATAAGACTATTAGTAACTATTGTTCCAAATTTAGTCCATATTATTTTATTCAACTTATGCATATAAATATTTGAATATAAATATGCATGATAAGATATAATGACAAAGAAGTTGCACTTTTTTAATAGCTAATGGATATAGTCAAACATGCTTTGTCACATCTTGATTTCTCTTTAATTTGAATAACTTGTTTGATCCATGGATTATTATGGTTGTTAGTTGATTAACTACTATTTAATTAAGCTTTTTATCATATGCTAATTATGACATAATTATATGTTAATTTAAATATTTGATTTGTTATGAGATAGTTGTACTTTTATATTTTATACATTATGATCATATTTGATTAGTTTATAAAACAATATTTTATAGATCTCATAATCTTCAAGATAACTACCTTCGTTATTGTGAGGTAGATGCAAGATAGATCCATCCCTTAGAGTGTGACAGAGAAAATGCATCATCGGAGAGGATGGTGTAGATGGAGGTGTTGGGGGATGAAAGATACAAAAACTGGAAAGCCATGCACACACCACAATAGAATAACATGTTTTGTGATTATTGTTTGAGTTAGATAGTTATGGTATAATTTGATTTGTTGTTATATCTGTCTTCTGTGATATTTTTATTATTTGTTATTTAAATACATAATTTAAATAAATAGTTGTGTACTACATTAAATAGTTGTTGATGTTATTGTTTAGTTGTTTGAATGAGTTTGTACCTATCTTATTGTGACTTACCATTGTGTTGTACATAGATGAAGTTTGTATTAACAATGATTTGTTTGGATTCTTTGTTGTAGTAATAGACGTATTCTATTCACTGAGTCAGTTTGTTAAGTGAGTACTTATGTTTATAAAGGTACTTTTATCATTTTTAATAGTTATATAACCTTGTAATAAGACATTAATGAGTTATAGTTATTTTTTAGGCATTAACGAATGACCCTATGTTGACATGATAAAATGAAGTTAATGTTTTTGACTAAGTGTAGTGCTTACACAATAAATAAAATACTATGAAAAATGTTGTAGATAATTTCATTGTTTAAAAATTATATATACATCATTGTGTTTGATGAATCTTGATAAAGTCTATGGTTATTTGTTTAATCTAGGAGGTTAACTTCTAGTTTGAAATTAAATGCATTGATTTTTGGATGACTCGGTAACATTGTCATTGGTATTTTAAAGTCATAAGATATATTACCTTGTCATATAGTCATTATGTTAGGTAGACTGTTATTTAGTCAACATTGCATGGAACTATAAAGCTTGAAGACTTTGTATAAAGTTGACATGCATAGATATTAACTGGAGTCAAAAGCATGAATATTACTAAGGATTATATAATGATTATTTAAATGGTTATCGAGAAGTTTAAAGATGATTAGGGCTTCTAATCTCTATTTGACTTGAGTTAATAATAATTTTGAGTAAAACCATTATGTGAGTTTGGAGGTTGGTTGTATATGATAAAATGGTGGCAGACTGTAGCTTAGTTGAGTTCTGTGGAGTTATTCATGGCATGTATTATTTTAGTCATTATTGGTCTACAGAGTAAATGGGAGAAATTGGTGTCAAGTAAGGGGATGGAGAAGAATAAAAGAGAAGTCAAGGAGGCTTATGAGGGCATGCCATACGTGAGGGTAGAATGCAAAAGGAGAGCAAAGGATATTCAAGCTAAGAAGGAAATACAAATTCAATTTCCTTGGTAGAATAATCATCAGTTACAAGTTGGTGATGTATTTTAAATTCATGTGTTATAGTTTGATGGATTTTTTAAAATGAAATGATAAGGGTTTATTGGGTTTTAATTATTTTTGAAATTATAAAAAAAGTTAAGGGCTGAGTGTAGGGTCCTATGGATGGCTTGACCACCCACAAAACCCTACATCCAGCCCAAAGTAACCCTAGTGGAATGGGTAGAGTTGTAAGATTTTTGCCATGGTTGTATTAGCTCTAAAAAAGCTCTAATTATTTTTTGTTTCAATTTATAAACCCTACAAATTTATGGTATGATTATTTCATTATAAGGGTATTTATGAATACACTAGGTAGGGTCTTGGACTCTATTTTAGATACCGAACCTTTTATAAGATATAAGCATTAATGCTCAAACAAAGATAAAATTTTGTATTGGTTATGCAGGAATTGAATGTGTATAAACCTAATTGGAATTTAGGTAAGGACTTTTTAGGTTTTATAACAAATTTGACTGAATATGAAAATTTATATACAAAGGTATATATATATATATATAAGAAGGTTAAAGTTTTTTTCAAATGAATTATATGTGTATTGGTTTTATAACCAATTTAAGGTATATGCATTTATAAAATTTGAAGGTTAAGGATTTCAAATAAAATTCTATGTGCATTGGTTTTGTATAGATTTATGAATTATGGGTATGAGATATATGCTTAATCTCTATTCTTAAATCCTGTAGCATACATAATTTGGTATATACAGATTTGGGATTTAATTCTTGATAAGCCATAAACATTTAATGGTTTGAAACTTGGTAATGATGCCCACGGTATATAATTAGTTGAGTGGACATTATTTTGATTTAGTTGAGTTATATGATTATCACTTGAACCTATTATTATATATGGACTGTGTAAATGTTAAGGTTGAGTTTATTAATGGAATGATTATCTAGTTTTGTATGTGTATTATAAACACTTAGATTTAGTATTTTTTTCTATATGTGTATTTTATATATTCAAATTGGTCTTTAAGATTATGAATAAGAACTTCACATAGTTTATAAGAAGACTGAGTGTTCGATTTAAACAATATATTGTATGAGAGTATATATGTGGTCAAAGACTGAGTTAGATTATCTCAAAAGTTTTAATACTTAGACATAGATGGCTAAGTGTATATCTTTGATCATTTTATATGCAATTAATTCAAATAGTACTGTGAATTGAGTGATTTTTGTATTTTTGAAATAATGGAATTGAGAAATCATTGTTTGGCTATGTTTGAATTATTATTCACATAAATTATGTGCATATTAGTCAAACAAATAAATATGGAATTATCTGGTATATTAATGGTGTTGAGACAATTTATTGTAGCCTGAATATATACCAAAAGTATACAAGATATTCTAAGATCATGGAAAGTGGATGTCTACTAAGAGTATAACATATACATTCTCATATTATATATATATATATATATATATAATTTTTAAACTCTCAAATTTACATATAAATTTTTATACAATCATAATATGAGAATGTATATGTTATACTCTAAGTAGACATCCACAATATCTTGTATATTTTTGGTACACATTCAGGCTACAATAAATTGTCTCAACACCATTAATATCCCAGATATGATTTGTTGATAGTGCTATAAATCTAAGAATGATTATATCATATATATAGATGTATGCAACTTGTATGCTGGTACACATTATTATACATCAGGGTAAAATGGGTGGTTGTTATATATTTAATGTTTAGATGAAGCATTAAAAATAAGGCATTTAATTATTTAAATACAAATTTTATCAATTTATTTTATGACTAAATTTTGTGATATATGTGGAATATAAACAAATAAATAAATTAGGATTAATAGTTTGTTTCATAGATAAAATAACATTTCAAGTTACTTTATGATATTGAGTAACTTATAGTTTATATATAATTCTTACTTGGATGGTACATTTAAATTAAGGATTGTTTATGATTCTGTTTATTATTTTGTACTAAACTAAATGATATTAGATTCATTGCATTACATTTGATGGACTAAATGCATGTATTTGATATTTTTGTACTTAGATTATTTATATCTATTAATAGGGAATAATGCAATTGAATCTATTAGTTTTTATATTATTATATCTTTTAACCAAATATCATATTTATGATACTAAATAAGTAGTGAATGAATTCTACTAGCTTAATTAGTGTTGTCATCAATGCAAGATGAGATGTAATTTGATTGAGTAGTGTGTATAAAATTGACTAATCCTAGAGATCATTAACTATTTAAAAATTTTGACCAAAATAATATTTATAGTTAAACATTGTCATTTCATGTGTTGATCTAGTTTTCATGTTTGTGTTATATCATGCTAGAATGGATTTCTTTATGGTTTACATCATGTATTAGATATCTTACAACACATGGGTTTTAGTTTGTCACTCTGGATTCCTGCATCATCATTATCTACTCATCTATGAAGGGATGGACATTTCCTTATTGGGATATAGTGCAGGGGATCAATGGTCCATGGTTGGTATGAAAAATCACTTGGATGATGCTCTCCCTCCCTACAATGGTACTATACTAGAGACTACACTTGAGATTACAAATTGATACTTGAGTCATAGAGATTCATGCTCCATGAAGATTTGTATCATTTTATTACTATTATTTGAGACATTATTTATTATTGAAACTATACTATTTATTCATTGTACTTCTAAAATAGTGGCTATAATGATGTATCAGTCGTGAATGAAATTGTATTATTATTTTAATGAAATAAATATAATCTTTATTGTTTATTCAACATTGTTAATAATTTGTTATATATTTTCATGGTGATCATTGGCTAAATATATTAGCTATAAACCCTAATGGATTAACTAATGTAATACATTTAGTTAAATATCACTTCAATTTATCATGGTAAATCATGTTAGATGAATATGTGTAATTAATTAAAAAAAGCTACTTTATTCTAGTAAAATCTAGTGGGGTTGTTACATGATTAAGTTGATTATATAGGCTTGTTAGTATTTAGTTAGGGCATGACAAGGATTGTCAAATTGCTAGTTAAACACAATTAATGTTGACATCCTTATAGGAACCAAATTCAAAATTTAATGTATTCAATAAAGGACTATAGATTTTACCATTTTAAAATAAAGTGGTATAACTTATTATTCTTATGATTATGACCAAGTGAAATATAAATAATACTAAAGAAATATAAATCTGTAGAAGACTATTTATAATAAGGTCTAATAAGATTATGATGCTATTATAAGTTGAAAGTATCATATATGTTCAACAATATTGACTTAGAAAGAATTATAAATTAATTATTTAAGACAATAATTTATTTTATAAAGTGAAGGTATGAAGTACGATGACCCCATAATCATAGATCATGGTACAATAATCTAAATTCAGAGATAGTATCATTATGACCTTTCACATGTATCAAGTACATAAACATTCAATTTTATCTTAAGGGTATATAGATGTGGATCAATTTCTGAGGTCTATTCAAATCAGTACTATTGCTTGAATTAGATAAAACAATATTATGAACTTGACTTAAAAGTAAATTATTATTTCATCCCTAAAATTAAAATAACATTGATAACTTAAATATTTAACTTAGCTATCCCAAGCTTGAAGAAGGGCAAGTTGACTACCATAACCTATACTGAGTTTTTATATATGTCAAATGTTTAGGTAGGATAAAGACACCTAGGTGGTCCTATTGGAAAGATGTCTGCTACCATGCATTTTTAGATATATTACTATGGATCACATATTGATATACTCTAAATTTTATGTGGATCTCCCTAAGGTAATAATCTTACCCATAGTATTTTATAGAGGTAATTACCCCGACTAAAGGTTGAATGCATGGAAACATGATGATAGGTCACGTATAACCAAGTTTTAGGTCATAAATCATTTAACCTTTCACTATAAATTATAAAAGAAGGGACACTCAAAAAAATTTGAGTTATTTCACTTGATATCAGAGCCTGCACTGAGTTGTCAATTCTAAATACAATAAAATTTGAAAGAATTTGTTTCTAAAATCTACCTAAGAACTATTTGGTGACTTCTTAGGAAAATAGTTATGACTAGAGTTGTTAGTAATCAGGTTGACAATGATCAAGAAATTGATAGACCAATCTTAAGATTTGGAGGTTGAGGCAGAGGTAGAAGTCGAGGTAGGGGCTATGCTACCTGGAACCTGAACCAAATTAAGAATAAATCTATTCGCCACAATGAAAATAGTAATAGTGAAGTACCAAATGATAATGTGGTTGGAACAACCCATCTAATAAATAAGAAGAGATCCTTCATGGAATATTATCTGCTCTGAATACCATTCAAGGCAAAATAAAAAATCAAGAGTAAAGGCTAAATAATCTTGATGGTGCTCCTCAAGAAGAAGTCCCTCGATTGGGACTTGGATAAATAAGGAATAAAACACTTCAGAAAGTACTTATAAGGAATATAGGCCCCATCATCATAGAACTTGAATTTTTTTCCCCGCCCACCTTCTTAGGTGAGGAATTAGTTGATGCAGTCAATGCATGGATCATAAATATGTAGAAATACTTTAAGCTTCATGATATGCCATCCAATGTGAAGATAAGGGTTGTTGTCTATCAGTTAGTGATAATTTTAATAAAGGACCTCTAAAATCTTACTATAAAATCCTAACGAATCTTAGATTTTAGGTTTAATTCTATTGGTGAATATTTGACAAAATCGCCATGCCGATATAAATTGGCTAGTGATTTTTATTAGTTATTTAAAAAAACTTATAAATAGATGGAAAATCAAGTGTCATATTCAAATCAATAAATAATACAAAAAAACTAATGGAGAAATAGGTTAGAGGATGAGAACTAAATTTAAGATTTTATTTATGGATCCTTCTTTTTAATAATTAAATTTGTCATTCTTTTTAAATATTAAATTAATTTTTTTAAAGTGCTAAATTTGATGGCAATATGACGAAGTATAAATTGAGTACCAACCTCTTTAAGTCTCTCAAAACACCAACTAGATAATATAATAAATCGAGTATAAAAAAATTTATGAGAAAAAAATCAAAGTATAGATTATAAACCAACTATGGGGCCATAGGGAAAGACAACTATGAAAAATAATGATGATATAATTGAAAAAAATATTCAAAATATTTCATAGTTTTAAAATTATAAACTATATAATAAGGTCTGCAAAATGTCTTAACCACATCTATATTAGCCTTTCAAATAATTATTTATTTTGATTAACAAATCATGCTAGCCAGAATATAATTATTACCTTAAATATTTAAAAATAAAATACAGTATGATCACGAGACTTTGTTGCATTTATTCAGTTTGATCTTTATGCATTATTTAAAATAAGTATCTTGCATGCCATTATTTCTCAAAGGAAATCAATTTTGTGTTTGTTTAAAATATATATGTGGTAAAGACCAACCAATAATATAATAAATTAAATATAGCAAAAATATAATGATAAGTTCTCTGAAAAATATTTTTTTAAATACTTTTGTTCAAAACACTATATTTTAAATACCTTAACCATATCCATAATCAATAATGATAAGGCCTGCTAAAATGTAATAAATATATCCATAATCAATAATGGATTTTCATATATATATATCTTTATTTCAATTGACAAACCATACCAATCATAATATAATTATTATCTTAAAAATTTAAAAACAAAATACAATATGATCATGAGGATCTGTTGCATTTATGTAATTTATTCTTTGTGCATTATTTAAAATAAGTATCTTGCATGTCATTATTTCTTAGAAGAAATCATTTTCTTGTTTGTTTAAAATAAGTATGTGGTAAAGACCAACCATATAATATAATAAACTGAGTATAAAAAAAATAGTGATAAAAAATTAGTGTATAATCCAACTATGGGGCCATAGGATAAGATAAATATGAAAAGTGAGGGTGACACAACTAAAAAAATATTTAAAATATTTTTATAGTTTTAAAATTATAAACTATATAATAAGGTTTACCAAAATGTCTTAACCACATCCATATTGAGCTTTCAAATATATTTTTATTTCAATTAACAAACTATGCCAACCAGAATATAATTAATACCTTAAAGATTTAAAAACAAAATAATGTATGATAATAAGGCTCCATGACTCTTTTTGTGAAGTACATATGGTAAGATCATGTGCAATACTTAGTATAAATTGAGTACAAACCATAACTCACACGTTTGACATAATTGGTCAATCTAATAGACTCAAAGAAGTTCCTATTAAAAGGGATCAATTCCTTGAGGTTGTATCATCTATAAGTTACACCTTGAAGGAAATTTTAAAATATTTATCTTCAGAGATAGATATCCTCTTCCATGGGATGAATGACTAGAATCCATGGCTATGATGTACTCTCAATATTAGAAAAATGTTAGCTCCTCAGATTTTTAGAATAAGATCAAAACCTTAGCCCAAAACTTCTACAAGAGTGTATAATTTAATGGTGAACAAACTGAAGATATTTTAAATTTTCCAAAGCTAAGAAAGTGATCTGTTCGATTTGACACAAGTTTTAGACCATGATTTTGAAGATGGATTGATCACTAGACTATTAACTACCTTAAGTTTGTGTTAAATACTATGTGATGATATCTTAGAATATTTTAATCTTGCTAATTTATGCCAAATAATGATTTTGAGCTCAATGGAAGATAAGAGAATTTTTAATGCATTGTCATTGTTAAATTCAAAGTTAAGAAGCAAGCTTGATAAAAGTTGGAGACTTATTTGAGGCTCTATACAAATAGATATAATGTATTCAATTTTCTATTTGATATAGCTTTAACAATTTGATGTCAACATTTGAAAGAAGATGATTGACTAATAATTCTTCAAATACACTACAATTTTGTAATACTAGATCTGAGTCCAACAAATTTTGAAGAGAATGTAAATAAAAATCATCAAGAACAAAATGAAAAAAATTGGCATGTTGAAATTTGAAATTTAGACATCTGAAATATGAGTTTAATCAAGGAAGGACAACAAATTTTGTGATCAATTTTGAGATTTTTTTAATCAAAGTTTTGAGAAAGCTTGTTGAAGATAATGCAGAGTATATAAATGATTAAGAGGTAATTTGTGTATTTTTATTTCTGTTTGTTTAAGAGAACATGTCTACAATAATTGTAAACTCTATTTTAGAGATTCATAAGTATATTGTGGTGTTCCTTTGTTATTTTATACCAAGCAGGTATATTTTTGTGTTTTATTTGATTAAGAGAACATGTCTACAATTGTTAAAAACTCTATTATGGATATGCATAAGTATATTATGGTCTTTTTTTGTTATTTTATACCAAACTTATTTGATGTATCTATAGTGTAATGAACTGTAAGTATTTATATTGGACTAATAACTTCACTTTCATCAATAACTTGCATAAATGACTAGAAAAATTGAGAAAATCATCACACATGTATTCGAATAAATTTTATTAATACCATGTGTGATGTGTTGGAACAACATTACATTTTGTCATAGAACCCATGCTGACATTATTTCATTAAAAAATGGGGCAAAATCTAAACCTCAATCCTCGTAGCTTTAATTCCACCCGCACTGCATTCAATGCTAAAAATAAAATAGACTTTAGGTTTGAAAATTATTTATTGTTAAGTTTTTTATTCATTAAAACTATATATAAGGAAGAGCATATTTTTTTAACTCAGTTTTATAAATGTGTTAAGGACCACTTGTAACTTAAGACATAATAATCTTAAGGTAATAATTATATTTTGGTTGGCATAGTTTGTTAATTGAAATAAAAAAATATTTGAAAGACCATTGTTGATTATAGATATGGTTAAGGTATTTTAGCAAACTTTATCATTATTGATTTTAGATATGGTTAAGATATTATCATTATATTTATTCATTTTAACACAGATGACTGTGCATTCAAACAATTGCTCTCAGTCTTTAGAACAAAAGAAACACAATCCCATACCTTACAATCACAAAGAAACATGCTTAGAAATTGTTTACATCTTTGTTTCCAATCTCTCATCTCAATATTTCAACTACTAGAGCTTTTATTATGCCAATATCTTGCATCAATAACTAGAAAAATTAAGAAACCATCACATATGTATTCCAACAAATTACTTATGCTCGAATACTATTATCAACATGTTCTCTGAATCAAATAGAAGACTGAGAGAAGTTGTTTGCATGCAAAGTCATCTATATTGAAATGAATAAATATAATAATAAGTTTCTTAAAAAGTATTTCTTTAAATATATTATCTTGCCATATCGTCCGAGAGCTATTTTAAGGTAATAATAATATTTTGGTTGACATGTTTTGTTAATTGAAAAAAAAAAATTTAAAATACTATTATTGATTATGGATATGGTTAAGAAATTTTAGTAGACCTTATTTTATATTTTATATTTCAATTATCGTATATATGTGTGTGTGTGTGTGTGTGTGTGTGTGATCAGATTTCAAATAATATAATATAACCTATCCCATAGAGTAAAGTCTATAGAAGAGGTAATCTCTTGAAATAAATATTTTTGATTCTATCATTTTATCAATCTCTTAATATCCATGTCATATCTCTATAGCTAAGAAGAGGGAAAAATAAATGAAATGAAAGCAACCAAGAAAGTAAAAGACTCAATGTAATCAATGTATACTTACAGATTAATCTCTTATATATCAATATCTTGATATTCCTTTTATATCTTAAATTAGTCTTTTGAAAGACTTACAGAGGTCTATATTCAATGTATACTAAGTAATGCATATGAATTTATCATATGTACTACACAAAAAGAGCCCTCGAGAACCATAATTTTGAGACATGAAGGATAACAAAAAAAATTTGATTTCAACCTCTCCCTTAAGTTCATATTAAATCTTGATAATATTACATGCATTTATTTACTAATTTTAGCAAGGCTAAGACATGATCAATATGTATACAAAACTATAAAAAAATATTATAAAACATTAAAATCCATGTGTGTTTTCATAATTTTTTAGTAAAGAGCAAACCATTCAAACATACTTTTTTGTAAGAAATAAAATACTACTATGTATATATCAAAACTATCAAAAATAATGTCAACATACTTAAAAATATCAAGACAATATTTAATATCAAGTATCAACAAAAATTTCAACATAAAAAATTAAGTTTTAATTAGAGTCTGTATTAGAAACCAAATCTATTAAAGGGGCACCCTTATCAATCAAGTACTCAGTATACTCTATGGAATAAGTGGAAAGTTTCATCAAGTAGATCGAGTCCCCTTGAGAATCATCTACATCTAACTTAACATTTTTTAACATTTTAACCTCCATAGGTTGTGTTACAGGGATACTAGCATGTTTTATACTAGAAGAAGTAGGTATTTCAGGCTCAAGGGGTGGAATGTTAGTGTTAAGTGGATTTCATTAAGATGCAAATTTTCAGTTGATTCAAAAATATTTTCATGTTGAGGTGGCTCGATCAATAGAACATTATGCTCATTAGGCTTAATGGCAACATGCATGTGTTGAGGGGGCTCATTTGGAATGCCTCATCTATGAGGATGATTCCTCCAATGTGATCCCTTCCATTATTTATTTAAATGGAAATTAAAAGAGTTAATATGTAAAGAGTTGAGAACATTCCAAAAGGTAGGGTCATTGGCATTAAAATACAAGGAAATATTGATTCATCAATTAAATATCTTAGCAAATGTGTTAGAAGCCCTAAAACCATGAAAGAATCGATCACATTGAGAGCTACCCTATGAAGGAGTAGCCTTACTACATTGATCATCATCACGACCCCAAATATATCTAACTGAATCATTTGAATCTGGATTCTAACCTGCCATCTAATAAAATGTACTAAAATAAGCATTTTATATAACTGAACACAAATATTTCATAATTTTCATTATCTTAAAAAGATAATGCATCAAATTATTCAATTTGAAGCAAAATGCAAATAATACTTATATAACCATAATTGTGCATAAAAATTAATCATTCCATCCTCCTTATAACTATACTAAAATAACAAATACTAGCCTAAAAAACCATGAATTATTCTTTTACAATCCTCATGTCACTTTCAAAAAAATAGTAAATATACCATAATCAAATACATAAAACCTTGATGTTCAATTTTCATGTGTGTGTGTGTGTGTGTGTGTGTGTGTGTGTGTGTGTGAGAGAGAGAGAGAGAGAGAGAGAGAGAGAGAGGGGACACTTAAGACACATTCAAATTTTATAATTATATTTTGGTTTAGGGTTTAGGGTTTTAAAATTGAAATAAAAAATATATTTGAAAGACCAATATGGATGTGGTTAAGACATTTTCATAGACTTTATTATATAGTTTGTAATTTTAAAACTATGAAAATGTTTTAAATATATTTTGGTATAGTCAATTTATTATTTATACTCTTTGACAACTATAAAAAAAAGGATGACATGATCAAAACAATATTCAAAATATTTTTATAGTTTTAAAATTATAAACTATATAATAAGGCCTGTTGAAAATATCTTAATCACATCCATACTGAACTTTCAAATATATTTTTTATTTCAATTAACAAAACATGCCAACCAAAATATAATTATTATCTAAAATATTTAAAAAATATATAGTATGATCATGAGACTCTTGGACTTTTTTGAGCAGTACATATGGTAAAATCATGTGTAGTATTTAGTATAAATTGAGTACAGGCCACAACTCACACTTCAAATATTTTGGCAAACTTTATTATATAGTTTATAATTTTAAAATTATGAAAATATTTTTTGGAGCTACATACTCTTCCTTCTTTATGATTTTAATAACTAAAAACCTTAATAATATTTTTTTCAAACCTAATATTGATTTTATTTTTGGTATTGAGTGTGGTGCAGGTGAAATTAAAGATACGAAGATTGAGGTTGAGATATTACCCTATTTTTTATTTCACAATCCTAATGCCACTTTCAATAAAATGGTAAACAGGCTATAATCAAATCCATGAAACTAAAATCCATACAAATTCTTGGCCCTATGAGTTTCATAAATATATATTTATAAAAATACATGTAACTATATTTTTAACAATGTGAAACCAATATTTCCAAATTTGACCATGCCAAATTATCGGTTCTATGTGATAATGTAACAGACAAAAACATAGTGGTAAAAATGTAGTATGACAAAAATGTTGTGAGGACAAAACATAGCGAAAAAAAAATGTAGCGGTATTGGTAATGTCACAAAAATATCATGAAGAGCATAATTAAGATATTTTAATGATTATCATATTGTTTATTTGTTGTCTAGTTCATTTTGGTGATATTAGTTAACATTTCATGGTGAATGCACCAAATTTACAAGCAAAATAACAAAAGAAAATGTGATTTTGTGAATTTGGATATTGAGTTGAAAGTTGTGTCATCTTATGTTTGAGCGCATCTTCTACTATGTTTTGTTCTTGTGATGATTTATCCTCATTACATTTTTTATTTGCTACATTTTATCCTTGCTATGTTTTTCATGCTACCTTTTTTTTGTTACTTTTTCGATGGATGCCAAATAATCAAATACTCATTTTGAACAAAAGTTCCTCAAACATTTCAGCGAAATTTTTAATAAAGACAAACCTCTATGTCAAAATTGATCATTTATCTACTTCACATTATCTTCAACAAGCTTTCTCAAATTTCAAAACCTTAATGTTCAATTTTCATATATATAAGGACCACTTTGGACACAATAAACTTAAGGTAATAATTATATTTTTTCAATTATGTCATCTTCAGTTTTTATAGAAGTATTTTGTATGCCATTATTTCTCAGAAGAAAATAATGTCTTGTTTGTTTAAAAAAAGTATGTGGTAAAGACCAACTAAATAATATATCAAATTGAGTATAGTAAAAATTGTGATAAAAAATTAGAATACAGAGTATAAATAATAAATTGACTATGGGACCATAGTGTAAGACTATTATATATAATTTGTACTCTATACCTTAATTTTTGGTCATAATGTTTTACTCAGTTTAATATATTATTTGATTGGTCTTCAATTTTATCATCCTAAACCCTAAACAAATAAGAAACTAATTTTATCTAAGAAATAATGGCATGTAAGATACTTATTTTAAACAATGCACAAAGAACACAATAAATTATATTATGTGGTTAGTCTTTACCACATACTTCTTTTAAACAACAAACAAAAAATTAATTTTCTCTGAAAATAATAGCATGCAAGATACTTCTTTTAAACAATGCACAAAGAATAAAATGAATTAAATTATGTGGTTGGTCTTTAACACATATTTTAAATAAACAAGAAACTTATTTCCTTTGAGAAATAATGGCATGCAAGATACTTATTTTAAGCAATGCACAAAATAAAATAAATTATATTATGTGGTTGGTCTATATCACATATTTCTTTTAAACAAACAAGAAACTTATTTCTTTTGAGAAATAATAACATGCAAGATACTTTTTGTAAATAAAATGAATAAACGCAATAAAGCTTCATGATCATTTCAACCATATTTTTGACTAACCCTAAAATATTCATTTCATAGATTTTGAGTTTAAGAAAAAGATTTTTAGATATACATGAAATCTCTAAAAAAATTAACATGCATAATGTTTTTTTCAAATATCTTTAATAAATATTTTTTAGGGAACCTATTATTATATTTATTCATTTTAAGATAGACGATTGTGCATGCAAACAATTGCTTTCAATATTTAAAATTAAAAAAATATAAGTCCATACCTTTCAATCACAAGGAAATCAACTTAGAGTTTGTATACGCTTTTATTTCTAACATCTCATCCCAATCTTATGACTATCAAAGCTTCACTTCTTCTAAGAGCTTGTTTAAATGACAAGAAAAAATAATAAACTGTCACATATGTATTCAAGTAACTTCTATTAATACCATGGGTAATGTGTTGGACTAACATTAAATTTTGCCTTGGGGCCCCTATATATGCCGATGCCAATTCATTAAAAAATGGGACAAAATCTAAAACTCGATCCCTGTAGATTTAAATCTACCTACACCAAATTCAATGCTAGAAATAAAATAAACAATAGGTTTGAAAATTATTTATTATTAAGTTTTTTAGTTATTAAAATCATATATAAGGAAGAGATGTGATGCCAAAGAATATTCAAAATATTTTTCACATAATAAATATAATCATTAACTTAAGCTTATTGTGTTTTAAGTGGTCCTTATTATTTATACACACACACATACATATATACCCGACAATTCTAGACTAAATTATACATGTCTCGTATAATTTCTTGGAGAATCAGACCCAGACATGTATAAAAACTTTGGTAAAGCTATGTCCTGAAATAAGATTGAGTATAATATATAAGGTGAACATGTGTCCCAAACTATGAAATTGCATAAAATTGAGGCTATTTGACCTATGCATATTTTCACAAAATTAACTATTTTCAAAATTGAAAAAATCTATTTATAGTCATTTGATAAATAGCGATTAATTTTTTTTCATCTATCAATTAAATGGTTCTACTTCCCTATAGTGGAACCATCTTTATGCTTTGGAGGGGTATCAACATATGATCTTCACTTGGCTAACTTTTGAGAACCATATTTGAAAAAAGTACTTAAATGCAAACTTTAAGGAGTAAAAAAAATAGATTTTCAGCTGCTCAAGCAAGAAAATATGTTTGTCCTCAAATATGAAAATATAGTTTTGAATTTGATACATTATATAGACTACATGTATGATGAAGAGACAAAAATAGCTAAGTTTAAGTTAGGGTTGAAGGAAATATTGATGCATGACATCAATATAACTAATCCTAAGACACTGATAGTTGCTATAGTGTCTACTCACAAGACAAAAGAGAAAGAAATGTATCGATAAAAAGGGAGACAAGACTTCAAGATGAATAGGTAGTAGTCAAAGACTAGGAACCTATCTCCTATATAAAAAAGTTTTAAGAAATTAGACCATAATTTCAAGTTCCAAAGAAACAACATATTTTAATCACTTTCAAGGTCAAAATAAGAATTATAAAATCCAAGACAACTCTAAAAATGAGTCTTTCAAGAAGGACCAACACCAAAATAGTTAATGTGGACCATACATAGGGGAAAATATTATTCCAATAGCCCCACAAAGGATAATGTTGTGTTGGGAATGTGGTGATAACCACTACCACAAGGATTGACCAAAGATAAAATTGAGACAACTAAAAAACCATAGAGTATATGCTGTAGTAGATAATTGAAAAGTTAACTTTTAGGCTAACCTAATTGAGATTAGAGGTAATCTTGCTAGTAATTCTATAGATGTTTTAATTTATTTTGATGAAATGGATAATTTTATTTCACCTTCTGTAGTGAATAAATACAAAAAGAAATCTAAATCATTGAGAAAAGGATGGAAAGTAAACTTTGGTACCGACAAGAGGGTACCTATCTAAGAATACTTGAAGTAAATCAAACTTGATATGAGCCCATTCAAGATAAGGGTAAATTTGTTTTTAACACCCTTAGGGTCTTATAAAATTATATTAGGTATACATTGACTACAATAAACCATGCAACACTTGATGCAATGCATTGATGAGAATGAAAAACTTATTAAAATTTAGGGTCTTCAAGGGCCAAAAATGTAAAAAATTCTTTTAATCCTGTAATTAAAAAAGGTTATTCGAAAAGGGTGTAAGCTCTATGTAGTCCAACTAAAGGAACATTTCAAAAAGGAAGAATCATTTTGTTCATATTTTTCTATCTTATACAAATTTGTGGATATTTATCTTAAAAAATTATCCAATTTTCCACCAAAATGAGAGTTTGTATATTCTATTGAGATTATACCAGAGATTACCCCTACATCAAAAATTATTTATCAAATAAATTTTATAGATTTGCAAGAACTGAAACTCCAATTATAAGAACTTTTAGATAGCAGAATCATTTGACCAAGGATGTCACATTGGGGTGCTCTGATTGTCTTTGTAAGAAAGAAAGATGACACTTTAAGGTTGTGCATTGATTATCATATGCTCAACAAAGTGATGATAAAAAAATTGTTACCCGCTACCCCAATTTGATAATTTATTTAATCAAATGAAAGATGCAACAGTCTTTTTTAAAATTGATCTAAGATCCATGTACCATTAATTAAGGATCAAAGAGGAAGATATATACAAAACTACCATCCAAACTCAATATGGCCACTACAAGTTCACCATCCTACCATTTGGCCTCACCAATGCACCTATGACATTCATAAATCTAATGAATAGTGTTTTTAGAGATTTCTTAGACAAGTTTGTACTAGTATTCTTGGATGACATCCTCATCTACTCTAAGAATGAAGTTGAACATTATCAACATTTAAGGCTAGTTTTTAAAAGATTAAGACAACATAAGTTATTTGGTAAGTTATCCAAATGTGCCTTGTACCAATCAGAGATATATTAATTGAGACATGTGATTTCAAAGAAGAGCATAATAGTGGACCCGATAAAAATTCAAGCCATTCAAGAGTGTCTTGCTCTATTTAACATGCATGATGTACACAATTTTATGGACTTGGCCAACTACTATTAATAGTTTATGAAAAATTTATCTCACCTAACTTACCCCATTACATCCTTATAGTGCAAAGGTAAAAAATTTGCATGGACACCTTAGTTCAAAGAGGCTTTTAGAAGGCTCAAAGAGATACTAACAACAACTTCTATTTTTATTATATCTAATTAAAATGGTCATTTTGAGGTATTGGATGATGTTTCTAAGGAAGGCTATGGTGGCCTATTCACTCAAGAGGGTAAATTGGTAGCCAATGAATCTTGCAAGCTTAAAGAAGCTAAAAATAACTATCCCACACATGATTTAGAACATGCTATCATAGTGCACACATTAAACTAGTGGAATCACTTTTTGATAAGCAAATATTTCAAGGTGAAATATGATCACCATAGCTTAGAACATCTATTATCATAAGATGAAATGAATGCCTACCAGTGTAGATGGATAGAATTTGTCAATAAATTTGACATGGACATCACTTATGTGAAGGGTAAGAAAAATTATGTGAATGATGCACTCAGTAGGCATACATACTTTGATGTCTTGTCTATTCTAAAAGCAAATTTTAGGAATACTATCCTACAACAAGGACTTGCTAATAATTACTATAAATAAGTAAGTGAAAGATTAGATGATGAGCCTTTGGCAAAGAGATTTGTTAATTTTTTTATTGAACTAAATGGAATTATAAGGCATCAAAATGGAATTTTTGTACCTAAATCAGGTGGAATGCATAATATTTTACAATAAAAAGTGCATATATCATCCCATTTCACCCATCTAAGGGTCACTAAAATGATTCATGAACTAAAAAGGATCTATTTTTGCCCTCGTATAAAGAAAAATATTGATAATTTTATGATAAGACGTCTAAAATGTTAGTGTGTGAAGGTTGAACACTACCATCTTGGGGGTCTGTTATACCCACATGACATACCAAGAGATACATGGGTAGTGGTTTCACTTTATTTTATTATAAAATTGCCTAAATTCCATAGTCAACATGATACTATATTGATAATAATTGACAAAGCAACCAAAATTGATCACTTTATTACTAGAAATTTGACTGATGATATTGTTGTTTTTGTTGAATGTTTTATGAAAGAAGTGGTTTGATTGCATGGTATGCTAAAATTTATTATCTTTGATAGAGATAAGTTATTCACATCAAAATTTTGCCAAACTTTGACTGCAATCTTTAACACTCAACTAAATTTTGGTTCTTCATACCACCTAAAAATAGTTGAATAAACTAAAAGAATCAACCAAGTAGTCTAAGATATGCTGTACATGTATGTTATAGATAAAAAAATTATATGGGAGGACTATTTCTATTTAGTTGAGTTTACCTATAATAACTCTTATCATTCTATAATTAAGATGGATCTTTTTAAAGCCCTATATGGATGAAAATGTGTAACTCCACTTGGTTGGGACAACTTAGAAAATTAGGCCATTGCTGGTCCAAAATTATTACTAGAATATGATGAGCAAATGGCCATAGTACACCAAAATATGAAGGTTACTTTTGATCAAAAAAAGTTATGTCGATCTAAAGAGAATGCCTCGTGACTTCACTATTGGAAAGAGCTTTTTTCTACATGTAAGGCCACAAAAGAGTTCCATAAAGTTTGGAAAAACCTCTAAGTTGGATCCTCACTTTGTTGGTCTATTAAACATCTTAGACAAAATTAGCCTTGTTGCCTATTAGTTGGCTTTACCTCCTTATCTGTCAAGAATTCATGATGTGTTTCATATTGCATTACTAGGAAATATGTATCTGATCCATCTCATGTGTTAGATTGACAAAATTACAAGTTTTAAGAGAAAAAAAAGATGCAGTTGGACCTAGTGAAAATCCTCAACCATCACAAATTGAATTAAAAAATTGAGAAATGCAACAGGTTTTGATAGAATGGGACCCACTAAGTACCATAAATGTCACTTAGAAGGATACACAACTATTTAAGCAATATTATGTTTGGTTGTTTTGATCTATCACCAGAATGACTCCTCTTTATGAGGAAGAGGATGTTATAAACTCACTTACATATTTCATTTCTATATGATTTTACATAGTTCAACATAGTTTTACACTATTTAGTTATACTTAGAATCATTATTTTAATCTATTTTCAGATACTGGATAAAATGTTATAACTAGAGTTTATTTTATATATGATTTAATTTGGTCTTGATGTTTAATTTTATACATGATGCTATTTAGTTTAGCTTTGGATATGATTATATGTTATAGGTACTATTGATGTTGTTTGTGGGTGTAAGTACAGGTAAAATGAGTTATGATGGTGGTGAATTCTAGTGATCAAGGGATAAGGAAAAAAGGCAGACAACATAGATAAAATGGGTATTATATTGAACCATAAACACTTTTAATAGTATCTCTATTTTATATTATTATTATTTTTATTTTGGATCATTTTCTTGACTTTTTTTGTCATGTATTTTTAATCATCTTCACTTTTTTTTATTTTAATGATGTGCAAGATAGCTTGTGTTATCACGCATGTGGCAATTATAGTCTATCCTTTACCTTGTTATTTTGTGTGTTCACTTATGTTATTGTTTTGATCTTTCTTGATAATGCATACTTATTCCACTCTTGTATGAGCCTTGGTAATGTTAATTCCTTACTTGATTGTCTTGATTGGTGTCATGATTTTGAGTATCATGGTTATAACCTGGAATTGTTATTACTATCTTATTAAATCTTATTGATATGCTTGGGTGTGCCTTGGTATTGTTCTAACCCCCCTCTCTTGCCACTCCCCTTAAAGATCCTAGCAAGGACCCTAATGAATTATCTCCTAATTCGAATTAGTAAAAATGATATTACTTTGACAAAATTAGATTTGCCATGATCAATATGGATTCATGGGACTTTGACCTTAAATTAAAACTTATCATTACAAAATTTTGGGTATTTAGTTAATCTATTCATACATTAATTTTTGGTAGATTTGGGAGGAGCTTAACTCAACCCCCAACACCATTTTGCTTGTTTGGTCAATAGGAGTAGTTGAGGAGGGGGGAGAGAGAAAGGGAGGCGTAGAGAGGGTTGGGGAAGAAATGGAAACTCTAGGGCTTGGCAATATCAAGGAGGAGATTTGGGGGGCATGAAAACCATGCTAGAGAGAGAATCAACCTGCTTGTGGCTGAGCCTTGAAAAGGAGGGCTTGGCAAGGGGAAATTAAGAACAAATTTTATTTTTATCTTCCATTGAGATACATAAAAATAAGTGCTATAATTTATTTTTCTTTCTCATGCAAATAATACTATGTTCATTTTTAATTACAAGGGCAAGTAATATAAAAAAAATTACTTACAAGTTCATAAGGAGGTCATACAACTTCTTAATGAACTTTTAAGGGTTTGAAATTGATTTATATAGATAAAAATTCACTTCTCCATCGAATAGGTTATTAATAATTTAGTTCAAGTATCTTTTAGATTTTTGGGGTTTTGAAAACTATCTTATTTTAGTTAAAATTTATGCATAATAATCATGACAGAATTATTATGATATTATCTCTAGTTTTTATTTTTTATTTACCATGGTGGAATTGGGTGACCTAGTTCAACATTAGGCATTTTTATTGGTCTTTTATTCAACCACTTTGTGGGTTTTATTTCTACCCTGATTTTGATTTTATGGAAGTCAATTTGAAGGGTTGTTGTTTGGATAAATTTTGTGCATAATTTTTTTTTGGGTTTTTATTAAATACTTGTTGTTGGTAATTGAAGTTTTTGAAATTTCATGCCTTTGGTTGAGTCTTTAATATGTCATTTTATGGATAAATTGTTTCAATAATTCATTTGTATATACCTAAGGTTAATTAATTATTTTGTTGTAATCATTGAGTGTTACAACCCCTCAAGTTGTACTTAAAAAATGTAGTAATCTTAAAAAAAAAATTGACTTAACATTCATTCTATAGAATAATACATTATAGCATATCTTAACTATAACTTAGAACAATAGTACTATATTCAAATACTGAATTACAATAATTATCTTATACAACTCCAAGGAAAGTAAATACAATAGGACAGTTACGGCTAGTTAACTAATACAATAACTGTTATTAAAATATAAAATATATATATTAAAATTATATTTACTTAGACATTCATCCTAATACAATAAATAGATACCAAGTTATCTAGAGTTTGAATCGAACCAACTCATGTATCACTAATAATATCAAGTATTATCTCCACGTAAGTACTATAGTAGGGAGGGAGAGCATCATCTGAGAACTTTTCCATACCAATCATAAAATAACGATCCCTCGCACAATCCCCTATCAGGGAATGACCCTCCTTTCATAGATATATAGACATAATGATGCAAAAATCTAGAGAGATGTGCCAATACCCCATGTGCTATAAGATTTCTACTACAAGACATGTATCATAAATAAAATATGTTTTTAAAATGATATACCACAACACACAAATCAAACATATGAAATGACAATGTACATCTAAAATTATTTTAGCCAAAGTTTTCAAATAACATACGATCTCTCAGATGAATATTTTTCATAACACACCACTTGATTGGATTATCTACTACCAACATTGGTGGTGTTATCTAGGCTAGTGGAATCTGTCTCACTGCCTATTAACATTATCAATGTGATTTCTAATATAAACATATATTACATAGTACATAACTCAGAGATTCATACAAATTTTTCCTACACTAAGAGTAGAATACTTAAAATCATTTATTTTATTTTAATAATGCATAATGAATCTAAAACTATTATTCAACTCAAACATTTATTAATGCCTACAATTCATACCACCCGATTATGTTTCACATTCATATTAAACTATAGATTCCTAACTACTACAATAAGATCCAAATAACTATGCTTCATGATATCCCATAATATCATAGTCTAGTTTTGTAGGATATAAGTACTAGTTTTCTAACAATCAGTCATACAAAGTAGTCATAAATACATGAAATCATAAGCTCTTATTCAAAAAATATATATAATAAAACAAGTCTTATAAACAGATAAAAGTTTAACCTAACATTTTTTTACACTCAATATTATATGCACACATACATGTTATCCTACTAACTATTACAAAACATACTATTCAAGAAATAACTAATACATACATGTAATCAATCAACATAAGTGAGAGTCTAGACATACAACTACAATATGTACCATCTAGGCATGTACTTTTAAGTTGTAGTATTCTATGATATTCTATACTATCATAGATCATTGTACATGAACACCCTACTCTAACACGAATAAATAATTTTACATTTATAATTTTATTAATTAATTATGTACGAGTTTATACCACCTAGGTATACCCTAGATTATACTACAAATAAATAATCAGAAGAAAACATAATTACACTATTATATGCCATAAAAGTCTAAATACTTTTACATATTAACACTCTCACAATATGTATTATACATAAGTTTTCAATATTATCTACTTTTAAATAATAATAATTATTTATGACATAAGTCAAGGTTTTACAAGATTTCAAAACCATGACTACCATGAACAAAGCAAGACACAATATAACTTAGTTGACAAATCTTAGAACAAGCATTGATAATTTACTTGTAGATATACCAATAATTTTCTTAATGCCTAAACAACTAGGTTAAGTGTTTTTAATACAATAATGTGTAGGATCCATGTTTACAATTTTTAAGACATGTTACCAAGTTATTAAACATTTTATTCATAGCATTTTGTGGTATTGAGATGGACAAGGGCTCAGTGACAAACAAAGTAGAAGATAATGGTGGTTTTTTAGGTCAAGATGAGATAGAAGGACATGGAGAGGAAACCAAAATTTCAAAACTAAAATTAGAGAGGGAGAAAGGAGATGGATATGGGGAAAGGATGATCACATGGGCCTCTAGGTTTGATGCCTTATTAGGGGAATCACCAGCTCAAGGAATCTCATAGGAAAAAGGTAAGACAACTGATTCCCCTTACCTCAAGATGAATCTAGACAAATATTCTTAGTGTGATAGATTAAAGGGTTATATGGGTAAAAAGGAAATAAAACCTATGGAGTATCTGAAAACCATCAAGGATGGGAAGAGATTACATGTAGAAATCACCCCAACACTCATATATCATGCCTCTTTAAGGATGAATCAGGCACTTTTGGGTAAGTTTATGGGTGTGAGACCTAACATAAATACATTCAGAGCCTAGGAAAAGGTGAAATGGATCATAAAGGGACACATGGAAATCTTGGAAATGGTAAATGGGTTCTTTATGATCATATTCAATAACTTGAAAGATAGTGCTAATATTCTTGCTGGAGGACAATTGTTTTTTGGCAAATTGGGACTTTTCCTCAAAAAATGGGAATCGAGTTTTGAACATGAAAAAGAAAATATAAACCAAATGCCCATTTAGGTTAGACTTCCAGGTCTTTCTATATATTTTTGGAAAGAGGATCTATTTGCAAGCATAGCCAAATCTTTCAAATATCTCATAACCTTAGACTCAACAACTAATGGATGAACTAGACTAGTTCACACTAGATTCTATTTGAATACCTTTATCAATCAAGAGATTCCAAATTATATAGTGATACACACATTATAGAATTGAAAAACAAAATATTGAATTTGAAATATCAGTTTTGATATGTGAAAAATGCCATAAATTGGGGCACTCAGTGAAAGTGTGTCATATGGACACAAATACTGTAGCATGGTAGAGAAAAGGCAGAGTCTCCTTCAAGAAATTAGAAATGGAAATCCCACCTATAGTCCCTAATGAATCTGGGTAGACTTCAAAATAAAAATTAGGGGAAAAGATAGAATCAGATAAGGCAGACATAAATGTCTCAGGTATGAAGTTCACTCCAGTTAATGTGGACTCAACTCAATCATAAGACTTAGAAAAACACATTATAGTTTAGCCAAATAAAATGGAACAACCATTTTAAAAATTTAATAATGTTATATGGTGGATGACAGGATTAAAGATGAGGTTATACATAAATTAACCTTTGGGAAAAAATAGGAAAATAACACAAACAACCTACAACTTCAAAACAAGTATCCGATATTGGAACATGATATAGATGTCAAATATTGGAATGAACATGAATAAAACTTAGAGTATAAAAAAACAAATGAAGGAGATTTAGAGGAAAGAGGAAATGAGGAAAATAATGAGGAAAAGATAATAAAGAAAACTCTAAAGAATAAATCTCAGTAGAAGGCTTCATCCTCAAGACTTATTAGGAGGAGTGCAAAAGGCCCATATAATAAAATCCATCTGAAAGTTGGCAGACGTTCAAAAAAAATCTTTTTCAAAATTTAACTCAAACAGACATAGTAGATGGACACTAAAAAACTCTACCCTTCAAGGGGAACACCCCTTCTAAATAAGGTTCTTAATGTTGACTCTATCCTGGAACATAAGAGGGATGCATAATGTAGGTAAACATAAGGTCTTTAGAGATTTTAGAAGGAAAAATAAGGTAGCTGTATTGGCCATTCAGGAGTCCAAATTTTAGGAAATTTATTTTTTGCAACAAAAAAAAGTGTATTGGAGGATGTTGTAGTAGTCTGTATAAGTGCTTCAGGTGTGTTTGGAGGACTGATTACTTTTTGAGACCCCAAATATCTCATAAGATAACCCATCCTCAAATCAAAACACCATCTGGTTGTTCTCTTTATGGACATTACAAAGAACAAACAATGTATTTTCTCTAATGTTTATGCTCTTAATACTAAGACAACTCACAAAAAAACTATGGGAAGACATCAGAGATTTTAGAAGTAATTGCACTCAAATCCCATGGATTTTGGCTAAAGACTTCAACTCGCCCCTTCACCTAGGAGATAAAAAAGGGGGTAATTTTGTTTGTATGGACAACATGGAGGAATTTTCCTCCTTTATTGCAGATATAGGAGTCTTAGACCTTTAACTTAGAGGAGCTAAATTCACTTGGTCTCATAGAAAATTTCATCTAGTGTAGACTAGACAAAATGTTTATTTCCCTTGATTGGCTACAACATAAAAATTTCATTATTAAATCTTTACCAAAAATTAATTTGGATCACTCACCCTTGGAACTAAATATTATTGATTAACAAGCTAAGGCTTCCAAACACCTTTTTCACATGCAACACATGTGGTTTATACGTCTAGATATTTCAGACAGAATGACATAATGGCGGACAAGGATTAATAGAGGCTCAACCATGTTTAATCTCATGAATTTTTTTAAAAGGATTAAACTCAAATTCAATTAGTGGAATAAATAGGTGTTCAAAAGTGTCTTTGAATAGAAAAAGGTCTTAAAAGCAAAACTAAGTAAGATTGAGGATAAGGGGTATGACCTTGAGATCTAGAATAAATAAAAACAAATGTTATGCGAGTATCACACAATAGCGATTAGAGAAGAATCTATTTGGAGACAAAAATATTTGGATAAAATAAGGTGACAAAAATACTAATTATTTCCACTTATCTATGCTCAAGCATAGGAAACATAATGCCTTAGGAAGATCATCAATAATAAGGGACAACTGACTGATGATCGATAAGAGGTTAATAAAGAATGTGTGTTATTTTATAAGAAAATGTACACAAATGATTTAAAAAAAACATTGGTTTTGAGTAGAAATTTTTGAATGTCATCCAAAAATGATAAGCCAAGAAGACAATGAAATGTTAACTGCTCCTACATCTAAAAAGGATCTTGAGTTTGTAATCTCCAGAATGAACCCAAACAAAGCCCTAAGTCCTGATGGGATTCTTATTGCCTTCTTTAGGATTTTTTGGGGCATTATTAGAGAAGACATCACTACTATAGTAAATGAATTTTTGGATTTAGGACAACTGCTCAAGGAGTTCAATCACACCTTCCTTGTGCTCATTCCAAAGAAAGAAGGGGCAATGGACTTGTCTAATTTTCAACCCATTAGTTTATGTAATTAGTTTTAGAAAATAATCAACAAATTGATTGCTATGAGAATGCAATCTATCATGGAAGAATTTATTCAATTTCAAAAAGGAGGATTCATTCCAGGAAGGCAAATCCAAGACAGAGTTATTATGGTTAATGAAGTAATCCATTAAATGGAAAATAGTAAAACAACTGCTATGATTCTCAAATTAGATATGGCCAAAGCTTATGAAAAAATGGATTGGATTTTTCTAGATAGAGTGATGAACCAATTTGGTTTCAATGAAAAATTTATTAGAGCTTGCATTTCCACTTGCATGTTCTCTATTTTAGTAAATGGTGTGGTGCAAGGTTTTTTTAGAAGTGCCAAAGGAGTGAGGCAAGTAGATCCTTTGTCACCTTTTTTGTTCATTATTATGGCATAATATTTGAGTAGATTTATATCTAAGGCTTTGGCAGATGATCATTTAAGAGACTTCAAACCAACCAAGCAAGCTGAGCCTGTTACACAACAAAAATTCATGGATGACACTATTTTACTGGCTAAAGCCTTGATATAGGAAGAAAGGACTATAAAAATAATCTTGGTTATGTATGAAAAGGTATCAAATTAGAAGATTAATTTCTATAAGAGGTCGATGCATTTTTGAAACACTCCAGTGGTGAGATAAAATATGATAGCTATGCTATTAGGATGCCAAATTAAAGATCTTCTGTCCACTTATCTACGTATGCCACTGATAAAAAATCAACTCTAGATAACTACTTGGAACCCTTTGATTGAAATATTCCAAAAGAGACTTGTAGGATGGAAAGGTAACCTCTTATTTCAACCTAGGAAAGTAGTTTTTATCAAGAGCATCTTGCAAAGCCTTCTAATCTATATTTTATCTTTGTTCAAAATGCTCAAAGGAGTGGAGGAAAAACTTAACAAGTTTCAAATAAATTTCCTCTGGGCTAAGACTGACGAAAAGAGTAAATTCCATTTGGTAGCATGGAACAAATTTTGCAAAAATAAAGTCTATGGAGGCCTAGGCATAAGCAATCTCTAATAGGTTAATAAAACTTTGATATCCAAATTCATTTAGAGATTCATAACTAATATTTCTATTTGGGAAAATATTTTATCTTATAAATACCTTCAAGGGAGGAAACCAATTGATATATTGAATGAAGCGCAGTTTATCAGAGGGTCACACATCTAGAATTTTCTAACTAAGAATAAATAAGTTATTCTTGAAGGATCCATCTGGCAACTGCATGATGAAAAAAATATAAATTTTTGGTGGGATAAATGGAGCATGGAGTTGATGACCCTATAGAGGAATATTGATCCACACATCTAAGAGAATCTAAATCTAAAATATTGAAAATATATTGTGGATTACTGGTAATTAATAGATGGTATTAAACATTAGATAGACCTAAGCTTAGATGGAGCTAATAAAAATGAGCAGATAAAATTAAGTGAACTAATAAGGTTTTATGCTCCATCCACATTCATGGAGTTGATAGGGAGGACAAGATGATGTGGAAAGACTCCTTCGATGTCTAATACAATGTCAAAATGGGTTATAATCACATCTCACAAAATCAAGACAATGAGGTAAGTTGGAAAGGGGTCTGGAAAAAAATTCTTAACACAAAAGTTTGATTTTTTACTTAGGTAGGCATACAAAATAATATTCTGATGGTTGATAACCTAAGGAAAAGAGGATGTATCATAACCAATAGATGTGTCTTGTGTGAAGAAGATAATGAAACTGTATTTTACCTTCTTGTTAACTGTTCCTTTACATAAAAGGTCTAGAATTTCTTTATGGATAAATTTAACATCTCATGGGCTCAACCTGGCTCCCCCATGGAAGTATGGATTTCCTGGATCTGTCCTTTAAAAAATTCACATCTAAAATAGTTATGGAATCTTACCCTACCATATATTTTATGGGGATATGGGGGCTAGAAATAATAGAATCTTTAGAGATAAGAAGTGCAATAACAAATTGGTTTCTAAGAGAATTTTCATGTTGATCAAGGAAAACTAAAACTCTATTCAAATAAAATAAGGAAAGGACCTCTATCCTTTAGAATAGATCCCAACTCAAAACTAGAAAATAGACCCTTCTATCTTAAGGAAATCTAATCCCAATGAGAAAATTAGAAAGAGAACAAAGTGGAAAACTCCACTTGAGGGATGGATGAAACTAAAATTTGATGGTGCATCAAAGGGGAATCTAAGAATTATAGGGGGTGGAGCTATTATCAGATATTCTAAAGGTAATCTAACTATAGCCTATGGGAGATATGGGTATAAAGACAAATCACTGGGTTGAAGCTTTAGCATCCATATGGGGAATCAAATTATCTAAAAAAATCATTGTCCAAAATTTGGAGGTGGAAGGGGACTCCACGAATATTGTCAATTGCTTAATTAGAAAATATCCTTCAAGCTAGTCCATTAAGCATGTCATTGATGAAGTGAAGGACATATTACATTCCTTTCAATAGGTGCAAATATAACACACGTACAAAGAAGGTAATGGGATTATAGACTAGTTTTCAAATAGTGGGACAAGCAATGTTAGTTTTAAAACTAGATTAGGTCACGAGGATCTACCTAGAGATTTAATACTAAAAGTTATCAATGAGGGAAAAATAACTCTAATAACTTTTAGTATCCTAGTGCTTTCCCTCTTGGTTGGGGGGAAATTAAAGTCTTGGATTTGAAATTAGGGTATAAGGCCTATTGATATTAGTGCCTATAGGGAGAAGTTTATAGAAATGGAAAAGAAATATTCTGAAGCTCATAATGCATTCCATAGATATACCACTAATTTCTTGGAGTGGGTCCATAGAGGTAGTGAAAAAGGTAATTCAGACTTCTACATCAATAGAAGAAATAACATGGGATTACCCAATAGAATCAAACCTAAGTTTTAACTAGAGGTCAGGATACATATCAGAGTTTGGAATGCTCTATAGATGGGGGGCTTCACGAGTTTCATGGAGAAGATTGAAGGATTCGATAGAAGCCTGTCTATCTAGTTTGCTAATGCCTAGGAAGAGAGATTAGTCACCATCAATAGGGTCACACTTGATATTATAGAGGAGTTTATTTCTCATGTGACAGGATTGGTCATTAAAGAGACCAAAATCTAATATACTCCCAGAGATTTCAAACTAGATAAAGAGGCATTTTTGGAAGATAGTGAGTAATTGGATCAGCTACATAATAGATTCGATAGGGAGCCTCTCCCTAAACTGTATGCTAAGGTAGCCTTCTACCTTATCCAATATGTTACTTTAGAGGGTCAATATAATGTGGTAAGATGGTCTATGTTCAGAATGCTAAATTACTTTAGACATGGGATTGCATTGAGTCTACCTCTTTTCATTCTTAAATCCATGAAAAATTCCATTCAAAAATTAAAAAATGGTAATTATTCCACCCCAAGACATGAGGGGGTTATATTCATCATATTCAAGTATTTTAAAGGCACAAACCAAGTCCTGCTAGATTTAACCCAAAAAAAATAAGAAAAATCCAAAAAAGGGCCAGTGGACATAAGAAAGATAAGGAAGGTATGATTAAATACCCAGGGAGTCTGAGTAGGACTATCGACAGTAATTTTGTCGAGGAAGTTGAGGTTCCTGAGCATGAAGTAACTTAAAAATAGCTTTGTCACTAAGCAAGGTAGGAAGAGGACCATAATATTTAACATGTACTTCAAGGTATAGAATTTTATTGCCATGGCTATCATATTCATAATGAATCTAATGGACATCGGTTACCTTGGCATCTAGTGTAATTTTGGAAGTAGATGAAGAGGATGGATTTGAAGAGATGGGAGTGTTGATAGATTCAATGATGGGAGAATAATCTGAAGAAATGATAGGATCTATAGGAGGTAGAGAAGATGTAGGAGCATCTATAGGTTTGGAAGGTGTAATTTTTTCTACCACCTATTGAGTATTGATAAGTGGAGAATTGGCAAGAAGTACATGACCCTCAATATCTAAGTCATGAGGTGTAGATAAGGTATGTACATCCCATTTGAAGGCATGAATTTGGGCTAAAATATTTTGATAGTGTTGGATATCCAAGTCTCGTGAGTGAGCTTGGGCCATGATATAGTTATCATAATATGTTGGATAAATTGTACATGCTTAAGAATTAGGGGGAGTTTTAGAAATTAAAATTAATGTGTTGTTAAATGTATAAGGGGACATGGTGAGAGGATCTTTGAATAATTTAGCCACTCCAAAATCATTACAAGTGAAGGCAGTTTAAGATAAATATGGTTCCTGATCATTACATGGATGGAGAAAATCAGTAATCTCATCCATGATAGGAATAGTATGATCTCTAGGTAAGAGAGGAGGAAGCCAATCTAAAATACATGGAGGTAGTTTCTTAGTATTGCAAGTCTGTTGAAACTCAATAGACTCATCATCTAAAGGGGGCCAGTAAGGATACAAACAAGAAAGGAGAGGAGACTATCAAGGAATATGATAGTATAAAAAAGTGTTTCAAAGATGCTTCCAAGCACATTCACTTTGAAAAAGATAATCTTGAAAGGCAGGGGCACAAAATGCTATAGGCTTCTCAAACTAAAACAGGGGAGAAGAAGATAGTCGATGTGGAGAGTGACAGTGAGGAGTTGGATGATTATAGCCTCAAGAAGGAAAAAAATAGAGAGTAGGAAAAAGCTCAGATAGGGGCTAAGTAACAAAAGGGGAAGTAGCAAATTAAAACTATAGAGAAAGGGGAGATAGATCAGGTTCAAAAGGATAAGAATGAATATTTTAATCAACTTACCAATTACCTCAAAGGAAAGGAGAGTGTGGATAAAATAATTGAAGAAATTGATCTCCAAAAAGCTTTTATGAGGTGGTTCATGCAAAAAATATTGAGCTTAAAAACTAAAATGAATATCCTTTAACAGGAAAATGAAAATCTATCTAAAGCCTTGGCTAAAAGAGAGGAGGACATATAGATCTAAAGACTGAGCTTCACAATGGATTTACTTGAACATGTTAATGAAAATCTTTAGAAAAAATTAAGTTTCATAATTAATTGTAGTAAGGCTGCAATGAATGAAGGTATACAAAACATGTATACAATTAATGTTGACATCCCTATAGGAACCAAATTCAAAATTTAATGTATTCAATAAATGATTATAGATTTTACCATTTTAAAATAAAGTTTCATAACTTATTATTCTTATGATTGTGACTAAGTGACACATAAATAATACTAGATAAATATAAATCTCTAGAAGACTATTTATAGGAAGGTCTAATGAGATTATGATGCCATTATAAGTTGAAAGTATCATATATGTTCAACAATATTGACTTGGCAAGAATTATAAATTAATTATTTAAAACAATAATTTATTTTATAAAGTGAAGGTATGAAGTATGATGAATCCATAATCATAGATCATGGTACAATAATCTAAAATTAGGGATAATATCATTATGACCTTTCACATGTATCAAGTACATAAACATTCAATTGCATCTTAAGGGTGTATAGACGTAGATCAATTTCTAAAGTCTATTCAAATTAGTACCATTTCTTGAATTAGATAAAATAGAGTTGTTAACTTGACTTAAAAGTAAATTCCTATTTCATCCCTAACATTCGAATAACATTGATAACTTAAGTATTTAACTTAGTTATCCCAAGATTGAAGAAGGGAAAGTTGAATACCATAATCTATACTGAGTTTTTACAGATGTCAAATGCTTAGGTAGGATAAAGATACCTAAGTGGTCCTATTAAGAAGGTGTATGCTACCATGCATTTCTAGATATATTGCTAAGGATTGCATATCAATATACTCTAAATTTCATGTGAATCTCCCTAGGGTAATAATCTTCCCCATAAATTTTTTTAAGAGTAATTACCTTGAATAAGGGCTAAATGCACGTAAACATGGTGATAGGTCACATATAACCAAGTTTTAGGTCATAAATCATTTAACCTTCCACTATAAATTCTAAAATAAGGGACACTCAAATTTTTTTGGGGTCATTTTACCTGGTATCATAACCTGCGCTAAGTTACCAATTCTAAATACAATAGAATTTGTTTCTAAAATCTACCTAAAAAATATTTGGTGACTTCTTAGGGAAATGGTTATGACTAGAGTTGGTAGTAATTAGGTTGACAATGATCAAGGAATTGATATACCAATCTTAAGAGATAGAGGTTGAGGCAGAGGTAAAAGTTGAGGTAAGGGTTATACTACCCAAAACCCAAACCAAATTAAGAATAAACTTATTCTCCATAATGGAAATAGTAGTAGTGAAATACAAAATGATAATGTGGCTAGAAAAAACCATCTAATAAACAAGAATAGATCCTTCATAGAATCTTATCTGCTCTAAATACCATTTAAGGCAAATTCAAAAGTCAAGAGCAGAAGCTAAATAATCTTGATGGTGCTCCTCAGGAAGAAGTCCCTTGATTGGGACTTGGATAAATAGGGAATCAAACACTTTAAGAAGTATTTATAAGGACTATAGACCCCATCATCATAGAACTTAAAAATCTTCCCCCACCCATCTTCTTAGATGAGGAATAAGGAAATGCAGTGGATGCATGGATCATAAATATGTAGAAATACTTTAAGCTTGATGATATGCCATCCAATGTGAATACAAGGGTTGTTGTCTATTATTCAAGGATAATTTTAAGAAAGGACCCCTAAAAGCTTACTATAAAATCCTAGCAGATCATAGATTTTAGGTTTAGTTTCATTGGTGAATCTTTGGCAAAATCACCATGCTGATATAAATTGACTAGTGATTTTTATTAGCTATTTCAAAAAAACTTATAAATAGGTGGAAAATCTAGTTTCATATTCAAATTAAAAAATAATGCAAAAAAACTAATGGACAAAGAGGTTAGAGGATGAGAACTAAATTCAAGATCTTATTTATGGTTCCTTCTTTTTAATGATTAAATTTGTCATTATTTTTAACGATTAAATTTGTTATTTTTAAGTGCTAAATTTGATGGCAATATGACTAAGTATAAATTGAGTACAGACCTCTTTAAGTCTCTCAAAAGACCAATTAGATAATATAATAAACTGAGCGTAACAAAAAATGTGAGAAAAATCAAAGTATAAATTATAAACCAACTATGGGGCCAAAGGGCAAGACAACTATGAAAAACAATGATGACATAACTGAAAAAAGTATTCAAAATATTTTCATAGTTTTAAAATTATAAACTATATAAAAAGGTTTGCAAAATGTCTTAATGACATCCATATTGGCCTTTCAAATATTTATTTATTTTGATTAACAAATTATGCTAACCAGAATATAATTATTACCTTAAATATTTAAAAATTAAATACAATATGATCATGAGGATTTGTTGCATTTATTCAGTTTGATCTTTGTGCATTATTTAAAAGAAATATCTTGCATGTCATTATTTCTCAAAAGAAATCACTTTTTTGTTTATTTAAAATATGTATGTGGTAAAGACCAACCAGTAATATAATCAACTAAATATAGTTAAAATATAATGAATAAATATAATGATAAGTTTCTTGAAAAATATTTCTTTAAATATTTTTGCTCAAAACACTATCTTTCAAATGCCTTAACCATATCCATAATCATCAATGATAAGGTCTGCCAAAATGTAATAACTATATCCATAATCAATAATGGCCTTTCATATATATTTTTATTTCAATTAGCAAACCATACCAATCAGAATATAATTATTATCTTAAAAATTTAAAACGAAAATACAATATGATCATGAGGCTCTGTTGCATTTATTTAGTTTATTCTTTGTGCATAATTTTAAAATAAGTATCTTGCATGTCATTATTTCTTAGAGGAAATAATTTTCTTATTTGTTTAAAATAATTATGTGGTAAAGACCAACCAGATAATATAATAAACCGAGCATAGAAAACATGGTGATAAACAATTAGAGTATAAACCAACTATGGGGCCATAGGGCAAGACAAATATGAAAAGCGAGGATGACACAACTGAAAAAATATTTAAAACATATTCATAGTTTTAAAAATATAAACTATATAATAAGTTATACCAAAATGTCTTAACCACATCCATATTGAGCTTTCAAATATATTTTTACTTTAATTAACAAACCATTCCAACTATAATATAATTATTACCATAAAGATTTAAAACAAAATACATTATGATTATGAGGCTCCATGACACTTTTTTGTGAATTATATATGGTAAATTGAGTACAAACCACAACTCACACTTTTGACATAGTTGGTCAATCTAATAGACTCAAATAAGTTTTTATTAAAAGGGATCGATTCCTTGAGGTTGTATCCTCTGTAAGTTACACCTTGAAGGAAATTTCAAAATATTTATCTTCAGAGATAAATATATTTTTCCTCAGGATGAAACACTAGAATCCATGGCTATGATAAAATTATATTGAGACTTGCTTTGTTATATATGTTTTTTTGAATAAGAACTTATGATTTCATGTATTTATGATTACTTTGTATGACTGATTGTTAGAAAGCTAGTACTTATATCTTAGAAGATTAGATTATGATATTATGGGATATCATGAGGTGTAGTTATTTGGATCTTATTGTAGTAGTTAGGAATCTATAGTTTAATATGAATGCAAAATATAATCAAGTGGTATGAACTGTAGGTATTAATTCATGTTTGAGTTAAATAATAGTGTTAGATTCATTATGCATTATTGAAATAAAATGAATGATTTTAAGTATTCTTTTCCTAGTGTAGGGAAAATCTATACGAATCTTTGAGTTATATGCTATGTTATATATGTTTATAGTAGAAACCACATTGATGATGCTAATAGGCAATGAGATGGATTTCACTAGTCTAGATAACACCACTAATATTGGTAGTAGATAATCCAATCAAGTGGTGTGTTATGAAATTCATCGATCTGAGAGATCGTATGTTATTTGAAAACTTTGGATAAAGTAATTTTAGATGTACATTGTCATTTCATATGTTTGATTTGCATGTTGTGCTATATCATGTTAAGAACATATTTTTTTTATGATACATGTCTTGTAGTAGAAATCTTACAACACATGGCGTACTGGCACTTCTCTCTAGATTCTTACATCATTATATCTATCTGTAAAAGGAGGGTCATTCCCTGATAGGGGATTGTCTGAGGGATCATTAATCTATGTTTGGTGTGGAAAAGTGCTCAGATGATGCTCTCCCTTCCCACTATAGTACTTATTTGGAGACAATACTTGAGATTATTAGTGATACATGAGTTGATTTGAATCGAGATATAGAGAGCTTGGTATATATTTATTAGATTAGTATGATTTCCTGAAGGAAATGTAATTGTAATATATATATATATATATATATATATATATATATTATATTTTAATAATAGTTGTTGTATTAGTTGACCATCATTAACTATGTCTTATTGTATTTACTTTCCTTGGAGTTGTATAAGATAATTATTGTAATTCGGTATTTGAATTTAAAAGTACTATTGTTCTAAGTTATAGTTAAGATATGCTATAATGTATTATTCTATAGAATGAATGTTTAGTCAATTGTTTTTTTTTAAGACTATTATATTTTCTAAGTACAACTTGAGGGGTTGTAACACTCAATGATTACAATAAAATAATTTATTAACCCCAGGTATATACAGATGAATAATTTCAATAATTTATCCATAACAATGATGTATTAAAGACTCAACCAAAGGCATGAAATTTTAAAAACCTCAATTACCAACAAAAAGTGTTTAATAAAAACCCAACAAAAATTTATGCACAAAATTTATCAAAACAACAACCCTTCAAATTGAATTCCACAAAATAAAAATTAGGGTGGAAATAAAACCCACAAAGTGGTTGAATAAAAGACCAATAAAAATGCCTAATGTTGAACCAGGTTGCCCAATTCCACCATGGTAAATAAAAAATAAAAATTAGAGATAATATCATAATAATTCGGTCATGATTATTATGCATAAATTTTAACTGAAATAAGATAGTTTTAAAAACCCCAAAAATCTAAAAGATACTTGAACTAAATTTTAATAACGTATTCGATGGATAAGTGGATTTTTATCAATATAAATCAATTTCAAACCCTTACAGGTTCATCAAGAAGTTGTACAACTTTCTTATGAACTTGTAAGTAATTTTTTTATATTACTTGCCCTCATAATAGAAAATGAACACAACATTAATTTCATGAGAAAAAAAATTATGGCATTTGTTTTCATGTATCTCAATGGAAGATAATAAAAAAATTTATTCTTAATTTCCCCTTGCCAAGCCCTCCTTTTCAAGGCTCAGCCACAAGTAGATTGATTCTCTCTCTAGCATGGTTTTCATGCCCCCCAAATCTCCTCCTTGATGTTTCCATGCCCTAGGGTTTCCATTTCTTCCCCAACCCTCTCTATGCCTCCCTCTCTCTTTCTCCTCCTCCTCAACTACTCTTATTGACCAAACAAGAAAAATGGTGTTGGGGGTTGAGTTAAGCTCCTCCCAAGTCTGCCACAAATTAATGTATGAACAAATTAACTAAATACCCAAAATTTTGTAATGATAATTTTTGATTTGGGGTCAAAGTCCCACGAATCCATATTGATCATGGAAAATCTAATTTTGTCAAAGTGATATCATTTTTACTAATTCAACTTAGGTGACAATTCATTAGGGTCCTTGCTAGGATCTTGAAGGGGAGTGTAAAGAGAGGGGGGTTAGAAAAATACCAAGGCACACCTAAACATATCAATAAGATTTAATAAGATAATAATAAAAATTCTAGGTTAGAACCATGATACTCAAAATCATGATACCAATCAAGATAATCAAGTAAATAATTAACATTACAAAGGCTCATACAAGAGTGGAATAAGTATGAATTATCAACAAAGATCGAAACAAAAACCTATTTGAACACACAAAATAACAAGGTAAAGGATAGACCATAATTACCACATGTGTGATAACACAAGCTATCTTGCACATCATTAAAATAGAAAAAGTGAAAATGATTAAAAATATAGTACAAAAAAAGTCAAGAAAATGAAAATAATAAAATATAAAATGGAGAGACTATTACAAGTGTTTATGGTTCAATATAATACCAATTTTATTTATGTCAATTGATTTTGTTCTTTATCCCTCGATCACTAGAATCCACCACCATCATAACTAATTTTAGCTATACCTACACCCACAAACAACATCAATAGTACTTGTAACATACAATCATATGAAAAGCTAAACTAAATAACATCATGTATAAAATTGAATATCAGGACCGAATTATCTCATATATAAAATAAACTCTAGTTATAACATTTTATCTAGTATCTGAAAATAGATTAAAATAATGTATAACTGGATAGTGTAAAAATATGTTAAACTATGTAAAATGATAGAAATGAAATATGTAGGTGAGGTTATAACATCCTCCTCCCCATAAAGAGGAGTCATTCAAGAGATAGATCAAAACAACTAGACATAATGTTGCTTAAATAGTTGTGTATCTTCCTAAGTGGCATTTATGGTTCTTAGTGGGTCTCATTCTATCAAAACATGTTGGATTTCTTATTTTCTTAATTTAATGTTGTGATGGCCTAAGATTTTCACTAGGTCCAATTGCATCTTTTCCTCTTTTAAAACCTATACTTTTTTAAATCTAACACATGAGATGGATCAGATATATATTTTCTTAGTAATGCAATATGGAACACATCATGAATTCTTGACAGATAAGGAGGTAAAGCCAATCAGTAGGTAACAGGGCTGATTTTGTTTAAGATGTTGAATGGGCCAACAAAGTGAGGATCCAACTTGGAGGTTTTCCCAAACTTTATGGAACTCTTTTGCGGCCTTATATATAGAAAAACCCTCATTTCAATAGTGAAGTCATGAGGCATTCTCTTTAAATTGACATAACTTTTTTTTAATCAGAAGCAACCTTCAAGTTTTGGTGTACTAAGGCCATTTGCTCTTCATATTTTAGTAATAATTTTGGACCAACAATGCCCTAATTTTTTAAGTTGTCCTAACCAAGTGGAGTTATACATTTTCATCCATACATGGCTTCAAAATGAGCCATCTTAATTATAGAATGATAAGAGTTATTATAGGCAAAGTCAACTAAATAGAAATAGGCCTCCCATATGGTTTATTGATCTATAACATACATGTGCAACATATCTTCAATTACTTGGTTCATTCTTTTAGTTTGTTCATCTATTTTTGGGTGGTATGAAAAACCAAAATTTAGTCAAGTTCTAAAGATTATGGTCAAAGTTTGTCAGAATCTTGATGTGAATAACTTATCTCTATCAGAGATAATGACTTCTAGCATACCATGCAATTAAACCACTTATTTCATAAAGCATTCAATAAAAATAATATCATCAGTCAAATTTCTAGTAATAAAGTGACCAACTTTGGTTGCTTTGTCAATTATTATCAATATAGTATCATGTTGATAATGGGATTTAGGCAATATTATAATAAAATCAGGTGAACTACTACCCATTTATCTTTTGGTATGTCATGTGGGTATAATAGACCTCTAAGATGGTAGTGTTCAGCCTTCACACACTACTATTTTAGACATCTTATCATAAAATTAACATCTTTTTTAATACCCGGCCAAAAATAGATCCTTTTTAGTTCATGAGTCATTTTAGTGACCCTTAGATGTTTGAAATGGGATGATGTATGCACTTATTATTGTAAAATATTATGTATTCTACCTGATTTAAGTACAAAAATTCTATTTTGATGCCTTATAATTCCATTTGGTTCAATAGAAAATTTGACAAATCTCTTTGCCAAAGGCTCATCAACTAATATTGCACTTACTTCTTTATAGTAATTATTAGCAAGTTATTGTTGTAGGATAGTATTCCTAAAATTCCCTTGTAGAATAGACAAGACATCAAGGTGTTTACACCTACTAAGTGCATCATCCACACAATTTTACTTGACCTTCACATAAGTGATTTCCATGCTAAATTTGTTGACAAATTCTATCCATCTACGTTAGTAGGCATTCAATTCATCTTGCAGGAATAGATGTTCTAAGCTACGGTGATTAGATTTCACCTTGAAATGTTTGCCTATTAAAAAGTGCTTCCACTATTTTAATGTGTGCACTATGGTAGAAAGTTCTAAATTATGTGTGGGATAGTTATTTTTAGCTTCTTTAAGCTTGCAAGATTCATTGACCACCACTTTACCCTCTTGGGTCAATATGCCACCAATGCTTTCCTTAGAAGCATCATCCCATAACTCAAAATGATCGATTCAATCAGATATAATGAAAATAGAGGTTTTTGTTAGTAGCTCTTTGAGCCTTCTAAAAGCCTCTTTGCACTAAGATATCCATGTAAATTTTCTACCTTTTCACTATAAATATGTAATGGGATTAGTTAGGTGAGATAAAGTTTTTGTAAACTACTAGTAGTAGTTGGACAAGTCCATAAAATTGTGTACTTCATGCATGTTAAGTAGAGCAAGACACTCTTGAATGGCTTGAATTTTTATCGGGTCCACTATTATGCTCTTATTTGAAATCACACGTCTCAATTAATGTATCTCTGATTGGTGCAAGGCACATTTAGATAACTTACCAAATAACTTATGTTGTTTTAATCTTTGCAAAACTAGCCTTAAATGTTGATCATGTTCAACTTCATTCTTGGAGTAAATGAGGATGTCATCCAAGAACACTAGTACAAACTTGTCTAAGAAACCCTTGAAAACACTATTCATTAGATTCATGAATGCCATAGGTGCATTTGTGAGGCCAAATAGTAGGATGGTGAATTTGTACTAGCCATATCGAGTTTAGAAGGTAGTTTTTTATATATCTTCCTCTTTGATCCTTAACTAATGGTACATGGATCTTAGATCAATTTTAAAAAAGACTATTGCATCCTTCATTTGATCAAAAAAATTATCAATTTGGGGTAGCAGGTAACAAATTTTTATCATCAATTTGTTGAGCATATGATAATCAATACACAACTTTAAAGTGTCATCTTTATTTCTTACAAAGATAATCAGAGCACCCCAAGGTGACACACTTGGTCGAATGATTTCACTATCTAAAAGTTCTTATAATTAGAGTTTCGATTGTTTAAAATCTATAACATTCATTTGGTAAATAATTTTTGATGTAGGAGTAACCTCTGGTATAATCTCAATAGAGAATAAAAACTCCCATTTTGGTGGGAAATCAGACAATTTTTTAGGAAAAATATCCACAAATTTGTATAAGATAGAAAAATATGAACAAGACAGTTCTTCCTCCTTGGAAAGTTCTTCTAGTTTGACTACATAGAGCTTACACTCTTTTTGAATAACCTTCTTTAATTACATGACTAAAATATTTTTTTGCATTTTTGGCCCTTGAAGACCTTGAATTTTAATAAGTTTTTCATTCTCATTAATGCATTGCTTCCTTTTTTGAGAACAATCAAGTGTTGCATGGTTTGTTGTAGTTAATCTATACCTAATATAATGTTATAAGACCCTAAGGGTGTTAAAAAAAAATTTATGCTTATATTTAAGGGGCTCATATCAAGTTCAATTTACTTCAAGCATTCTTAGATAGGTACCCTTTTGTCGGTACGTAAGTTTACTTTCTATCCTTCTCTTAATGGCCTAGATTTCTACTTATGTTTATTCCATATAGAAGGTGAAATAAATTTGTCCATTTCATCAAAATAAATTAAAACATCTACATAATTACTAATAATATTACCTCTAATCTAAATTAGGATAGCTTGAAAGCTAACTTTTCAATTATCTACTACAACATATACTCTATGGTTTTTTGGTTGTCTCAATTTTATCTTTGGGCAGTCCTTGTGGTAGTGGTTATCACCACATTATCAACACATCATTATCCTTTGTGGGGCTACTGGAATAGTGTTTTCCCCTGTGGCTAGTCCACATTGGCTATTTTGGTGTTGGTCCTTCTTGAAAGACCCATTTTTAGAGTTGTCTTGGATTTTAAAACTCTTATTTTGACCTTGGAAGTGATTAAAACATGTTGTTTCCTTAAAATTTGAAATTATGGTATGATTTCTTGAAATTTTTTGATACAGGAGATGGGTTCCTAGTCTTTGATTGCTACCTATTCATCTTGAAGTCTTGTCTCACATTTTATCAAGAGTTTTCCTTCTCTTTTGCCCTATGAGTAGACTCTATAACAACTATCAGTGTCTTATGATTAGTCATATTGATGTCATGCATCAATATCTCCTTTAGACCTAACTTAAACTTAGTTATTTTTATCTCTTCATCATACATATATTCTATATGATGTATCATATTCAAAACCATATTTTCATAGTCGAGGATAAATATATTTTTTTGCTTGAGCAATTGAAAATTTATTATTTTCTACTCCTTGAAGTTTGCACTTAAGTATTTTTTTTAAATATGGTTCTTAAAAGTTGGCCAGGTGAGGGTCATAGACTGATACGCCTCCAAATAATAAATATGGTTCCACCATAAGGCAATATAAAAATTTAATTGATAGATAAAAAAATTTAGTGGCTATTTATAACCAAATGGCTATAAGTAGGTTTTTTCAAATTAAAAAATGGTTAATTTTGTGAAAATATGCATAGGTCAAATAGCATCAATTTTATACAATTTCATAGTTTGGGACACATATTCACCATATAGATTATACTCGATCTTATTTTAGGACATAGATTCACTAGAGATTGTATACATGCATGGGTCTGATTCTCTAAGAAATTATAATTTCTCATATAATTGTTAACTCGCATAATGGTTTTAGTCAACATTATTGTTAACTCATGTCAATGAGAGATTATAATCCCTAATAATCTTTAAACTTCTCAATAACCATTTAAATAATCATTATATAATCCTTAATAACATGCATGATTTTGACTCCAGTTAATATCTATGCATGTCAACTTTATATAAAGTCATCAAACTTTATAATTCCATGAAATGTTGACTAAATGATAGTCTACCTAACATAATGACTATATGACAAGGTAATATATATTATGACTTTAAAATACCAATGATAATGTTACCAAGTCATCCAAAAATCAATGCATTGGACTTCAAACTAGAAGTTAACTTCCTAGGTTAAACAAATAACCATAGACTTTAGCAAGATTCATCAAACACAATGATGTCTATATAATTTTTTAAACAATGAAATTAACTATAACATTTTGCATAGTATTTTATTTATTGCCTAAACACTACACTTAAGTAAAAAATATTAACTACATTTTATCATGCCAACTTAGGGTCATTCATTAATGCCTAACAAATAACTATAACTCATTAATGTCTTATTACAAGTTTATATAACTATTGTAAATGATAATTGTACCTTTATAAACATACGTATTCACTTAACAAACTTACTCAGCTAAGTAATAGAATACGTCTATTACTACAACAAAAAAACCAAACAAATCACTGTTAATACAAACTTCATCTATGTAGAACACAACGGTAAGTCACAACAAGTTAGGTACAAACTCATTCAAACAACTAAGCAATAACATCAATAACTATTTAATGTGGTACACAACTATATTAGTTAAATTACGTATTTAAACAACATGATCATCAAACAATAAAAAAATCATAGCAGACAGATATAATAACAAATCAAATTATACCACAACTATCTAACTCAAACAATAATCACAAAACATGTTATTCTATTGTGGTGTGTGCATAGGTTTTCAAATTTTCTATCTTTCATCCCCCAACACCTCCATCTACACCATTCTCTCCAATGATGTCCTTTCTCTATCACACTCTAAGGGATGGATCTGTCCTACATCCACCTCACAATAATGAAGGTAGTTATCTTGAACATTATGAGATCCATAAAATGTTGTATAAACTAATCAAATATGATCATAATGTATAAAATATAAAAGTACAACTATCTCATAGCAAATCAATCATTTAAATTAAGCAACATATAATTGTGTCATAATCAAAATAGATAAAAATCTTAATTAAATAGTAGTTAATCAATTAACAACCATAATAATCCATGGATCAAACAAGCTATTCAACTTAAAGAGAAATCAGGATGTGACAAAGCATGTTTGACTATATCCATTAGTTGCGAAAAAATTGTAACTTCTTTGTTACTATATCTCATCATGCATATTTATATGCGTGAGTTGAATTAAATAATATGGACTAAATTTGGAACAATAGTTACTAATAGTCTTATAACTAAATTAATTCTTAACTGAGGAATTTATATGGCCTTCTTACAATTCATGAAATAAAATAACTACATTTTATTGAGTTGCTACTTAAAGAAAATGACATAATTAGGCCATTGTGTCAAAAAAAGGGAAATGATGTTGTAACTATTTTGATTTAGATTCATTAATAACTAAATAAATTAAGGTAAGGGTTCTTCTAAAAATGAAACATAACTAATTTGACTAGCTATAATTTTATTAAGTAAAGATTCTAAAATCTTAGTAATGAAGCCTATTATACTTATCAATTTGAATTGCCTCTACTTCTAGTGCTAATAGTTTTAAAATATAAAACTGAATTGAATCACAGTCTTGTAATAAACTAGTTCTTGCCAATCCATTTACTCATTTCATTGCTTAAGGTAATAGAAATGCATGTAAGATCATATCACTATTTGTGAAAATAAAGGATCAAGTACCTACTAATAGTATGTAAGCCAAAGTAAGATGACATAATCAATATGTATAATAAGTAAAATAATTGATAATGAAGTTGGAACTAAGTGCCATAACACCCTAAGCCAAATTCACTTGTAGCTAATCCTTTGCAATCAAAAAGTAGACTGAACAATCTAATTTACAACAAGCATAAGAATGTAATTGGATGTGATAAACAGTTACACCATAGTAAGGAGTGTAATGCTAATTAATACAATGACTATTAATTAATGACAATTTAATCAAGAATAGTCATGCTTATTAAGCAAGGTACACAATTTACTTATTTAGCTTATCTTAATTAATTCTCAATTATCTAATTGTAATATATAGTAAACACATGAAGGTACATTTGTTAATTCACCATAAATGTCTAAGTTCTCATATAGTAGAAGATGTTACAAGAGTTAATAAACATTTATACTCATACTAAGCAATAAGAACATCTAGGTTCAGCCATATGGACACATTCATAATTAATAGTAACTAAAATTCATAATACAATCCAAGTATTTAAAACATAATACTACAATTGAAAGTAAATTCCCCATCCAAAGATATAATAGAGTAAATAAAATATGCGAGAATATTTAATCAATACAACTAAAATTCAGAATTGTAGTAAATAATTTCATCTGATAAAACACAATGAAGGGAGACATAAATCATATAAAAGTATTAAATGATTCAATCTAGAATATTAAATAAGTTAAATTATGTATTACAAAGCATGTTGCATTAACTGCATCAACAATGAATCAATATCACAAAGTACCATAGTCAACAAGAAACCATATTAATAGTAAGCATGTTGTCTTCCTCATATGAGCCATCCCATCCCAACCCATCCTATGATCCCCCCAATTTGTGTCCATTACCACCCCAACCATCCGTTGGGAGATGGAGTCTAGATTTTGGGACTTCGAAAATATAAGCAAGGACAATAAGGGAAAGAGGCTTTAACTTGTAGCAGTTATATCAAAGAAAATTTCATACTAAAATTTAAATATAAATACTCATAAATAATCTTGACAACCATAGTATTCATCTGAAGGAGTTTTAGAAGTCAACTAGTTATTCATATGACCTCATTATTCTTTCATCACACATTATAGGTAATCAAGATAATAAAAAAATAAAACCCTTATTCAAATAATATGCATTCATAAAAAAATTGAATGAGAAATAAAATTGTATCAAACTACTAAGGTTTTAAACACTTCACTTATTTATTACCATCTAACCAAATATAGATATTTTAGTCACTTGCAATAATGTGCTATTGTGATTAAGTTTACAGATCTAGTTATTATATAAGTGGTTCAAATTTAATACCAAGTAAATCACAAAATTATTCAAACTCAATGATTGCAACAAAATAATTAATTAACCCATGGTATATATAGATAAATCATTTAAATAATTTCTCCATAAATTGACATATTAAAGACTCATCCAAAGGCATGATATTCTAAAAACCCTAATTACCAATAGCAAGTGTTTAATAAACAACCAATAAAAAATTATGCATAGAATGTATCAAAACAACAACCCTTCAAATTGACTTCCCCAAAATCAAAATCAGGGCAATATCAAAACCCATGAAGTGGTTAAATAAAAGACCAAGAAAAATGCCTAATGTTGAATCAGGTCACCCTATTCCAGTAGGGTAAATTATAAAGTAAAAACTAGAGATAATTTCACAATAATCCTATCATGGATATTATGCACAAATTTTGACTGAAACAAGATACTTTTTAAAACTCTAGAAATATGAAAGTAACTTGAACTAAATTTTTAATAACCCATTCGAGGGAGAAGTGGATTTTTATCAATATAAATTCATTTCAAAGCCTTGCAGGTTCATCAGGAAGTCATTCAACTTCCTTATGAACTTACAAGTAATTTATTTTTATATTACTTACCCTCATAACTAAAAATGAAAACAACATTCTTTGCATGAGAAAGAAAAAGAAATTACAACACTTAATTGTTTTCCTATATCTCAATAGAAGATAATAACAAAATTTGTGATTACTTTCCCCTTGCCAAGCCTTCTTTTTCAAGCCTCAACCCCAAATAGGTTGAGTCTCTCTCCAACATGGTTTTTGTGCCCCCAAAATCTCCTCCTTATTTCTACCATGCCCTAGGGTTTCCATTTCTTCCCCAAACCTCTCTATGCCTCCCTCTCTCTCTATCCTCCTCCTCAACTACCCCCATCAACCAAACAAGCAAAATGGTGTTGGGGTTGAGCTAAGCTCCTCTCAAATCCACCCAAAATTAATGTATGATCAAATTAACCAAAGACTGAAAAAAAATTAATGATAATTTTTGATTTGGGGTAAAAATCCCACAAACCCATAGTGATCATGGTAAATCTAATTTTGTTAAAGTAATATCATTATTACTAATTCAACTTGGGAGCTATTTAATTAAGGTCCTTACTGGTAAATTGAAGGGGAGTGGTAAGAGAGGGGGGTTATAATAATACCAATGCACAATATCAATAAGATTTAATAAGATAGTAATAATAATCCCAAGTTCAAACCATGATACTTGAAATCATGACACCAATCAAGCTAATCAAACAACGAATTAACATTGCCAAGGCTCATACAATAGTAGAATAAGTGTGTATTATCAACAAAGATCAAAACAATAGCTGAAGTGATCACACAAAATAATAAGGTAAAGGACATACTATAATTTACACATACATGATAACACAAGCAATCATCTCGCACATCATTAAAATAGACAAAGTGAAGACGAAGTAAAATACATGATGAAAAAAGTCAAGAAGATGACTAAAAATGAAAATAATAATAATAAAAAATGGATAGATTGCTACAAGTTTTTATGGATTAATATAATACCCCTTTTACATGTGTCTATTACCTTTGTTCCTTATCCCTTGACTACCAAAATCCACCTCCAACCTAGCTTATTTTACCTATACCTATACACACAAACAACATCAACAATACTTATAACATATAATCATATGCAAAGATAAACTGAATAACATCATGCAGAAAATCCAATATCATGACCAAATTAACTTGTATACAAAATAAACTCTAGCTATAGAATTTTGTCTAGTATCTAAAAACATATTAAAATAACAGTTCCAAGTATAACTAGATAGTGTAAAAGTATGATGAACTATGTAAAATAATATAAAAATTAAAATATGTAGGCGGGGTTATAACAAATAATAGTAGAAATCAACATCATCTTGATTCCATTTCCATTGTTCCAAACCCTTACAGGGGTTAGGCCCTACAAAGAGTAATGTATTTGGCTTGAGGGTACTAGCCAACATGCATAGACTATTTACATATTTGAGATAGAGGTTTGCACTTTTAATATATAAGGTACACACTAAAAATCCTAACCCTAATAATATATTATAATTATTAGGTCCCTATTTTAGTTTTTATTTTATTAATACCAAATTTTAAAACCAAAAACAACCCTTTATAAATCATAATAAATATAAATCTCATGGTCAATGATATCTACTGCGAATATTTTTTTCAAATCAAACCCTAAAGCCCTAAAGAAACTAAAAACCTAGGCCTAAAGATTTTTATGTCTTTATGCTTAATATAAAAGAGATCTAACATCTACCTTATGTGTCGTTACATATGATTTTAGTCTAGTTTTTTTAATATGTTGGTTGCATTGACTACTCTTTTTTTAACTCATTTTATCATGATGTTGGTTTTTTTTAAGCATATTGAAGGAGGATTTTTTTTTAATAGGTAAAATTGTTCATTTTAAATTAAATTCCATTTAATGGGGTGAAATATGTGTTTATTTTATGTTTTTCTTCTAACTACACCCATTGTAAAATGTTTGAGCTGAAAAAATTCAAAACCTCTACATAGAAAGTTTAGGGTGGTTATAATTAGACATTTTGGAACTACACTTGGAAATGATGGGTGAATGTTGGTTAGCATATTGAAGGAGGTAGAAAATAATTTATTTAACAATAATAGTTGTTGATGGCTCTATCTCAAATTTATTTAACCAAATTATCTTTAATTTGTTCTTGAGATGCAACGTTGTTCGTACCTAGAGTTGAATCATGTGGCCTTGGTTGGTGGGTGGATCTAACTAAAACGTTTAGTGATTTTTTCACATTGATTACATGTTAAACATAAGTAATGATGTTGGTAATCATCGCATGTGAATACAAGTTGGAATACATTATTTACTTTAAAGGAGGTGATTGAATTTTGAATATTTAATTTAATTTAATTTTCTTTTGATTACATAAACATGAAAATGTGTTGGAAAATGAATGTGATTGTCTTGTTCTCAATCGATTCAACATCTTAAAACTTTGTTCTTGATTGTACAAGGTCAAAATAATTTAAGTGGAATTAAAACACTATACTATGGTGGCATCATGGTCAGAACCTACATTTAAATTAATTTTAAATTCTTATCAATGTATAACACTTAAATTTTTAAGTTTATAATATGTGTTGAAGGTACTAACTATACCATGCATTGAATAATAATGTAAGGAGATAAGTTGATTTAGTGATTATTGATTTCAAAAAGTTTTAATGATTCAACTATTTTTTATTTTAGGATAATCATATGAAGCCCTAAATTGGGCATTTGAATTAGTTGCAAGAGTCTTGAGTTCAACTAATGAGCAAGAAGGTTGGTGAACTAGAAATAAGTTAGGGCAAAGCCCAATGACATAGTATACAAAGGATGTTATGTACCTAGAGTTTTTATGGAACCATTTTGGGCATTATTATCCTACTACATTATTTTTTTCTTACCCTATGAGTTTTTAAAGTATAAAACAACATCTAAGAGGTCATGATATGAATGGAGAGCCAAGGGAGATACATAGGACAATAAGAAGAGATGGAACCATTGGCATTTCAATCAAGTATTATTTTATAAACCCTAGGCCATTGATCTAAGAATGTTGATTTATTCAGAATTATGGGATTTTGTAGTATTTGTTTTTATTTCAATTTATAGTATGCATGTGTATAGGTATGTGGGTACACATACATATACAAATATATACATACTATCATAAGGGGTTATGTTAAGTTTTTTCATCATTATGGTTTCAGACCATCAGGTACATGATGTGCTTAATTGATAATTAGTTTGGGACAACTTAAGTATGGTTAAACTTTCTTATTATTTTATATTATTTAATTTGAACAGAATTATGGACATGTAATTTATCATATTTGAATCCCAAATGAACCATCATATTTTAAATCACACATAAACCATATTCATTAGAAAGCAATAAAAACATGCATTCCAAAATTTACCTCTATTATTAATGAAATTACATTGAATAACCCATATTCAAAGCCATCAACCCATCTCTTTGAAATCTGAAACATTTTTTACGCAACAAGAGCATGGAATAAAGAAAACATATATATATATATATATTGCATTAAAAAATAAAACATAGATTCTAGGCATATATGTTCATAATCCATTCATGGACCATGTTCATTATGAACTACTAGCAATAAGAGGTTTTAGTTTATCGCTTATTTTTGGTTGTGTTGAAATAAATAATGGCTTGAAACAAACATCTTGGTTATCCTTACAAACACTTAAATTACAACAAAAATAAGATAGAAACGAATTTGATAATTTACATTTAAATATTTAAAAATCAAATTGTAGATTCATCCATACACAATTGTTAGATATGTAAGCACTTACATTTTAAATTCAACATGGTAATTTTTGCCACATAAAAAAACATACTTTAGCTTGATTGGGAGGAAAACACTATAAAAAAAAAAACCACATATTGCACTTGGTCTCAATCTTTGAAAGAAAAATAATAATAAATCATGCATCTCTTGAACATATAGACTTGAATATATAGTTTCCACGTGTCCATACTTACATAAATTGAAGAATGTTTAGTTTCAATTCAAATAAGATTTACATAGATCAAAGAACCAGGTTCCAAAAAACCATAGCTAGGATTAAAAGGAGTAATTATCAGTGTCCCTTGAACAAATATTTGTCTAATTAAGAGAGAATTTCCACATACTAAAAATGAATAAAAATATAATTAGAGCCCAATTGAAAAGATGATTTGAATACAAAGATCCATACCAAAAAAGAAATATAGATGAAAAACATTTGATGGAATCTATGTAAAATATTCAAGATGGTATTGCATTGTGTGTAAGATGTGAAAATAAACAAATCTTGAAACCAAGTCATGCATGTTATTGATTGAAATAACCAAGGTCTAGATCAGTCTCATGAAATAGAAACCAACAATGACACAAACAATGAGATTACAATTGCTAATTTAGTTCATGGATTCAGAGAAGAAAATTGGGTTCATGAATTTCAAGACAAAATAGTACATATCACCTCAATGTTATGAAATGGTTCTCTTACTATCAAATTGTCTAATGGGATTTATTTCGTTTTGATGGATAAATTGAATGCCACATACTTGATTTTTTTTAAAGCAATAAAAATTATCATCATGCAAGTTGATAAATGCATATTGGTAAGAATCGAAAAAGATAAATTGAAAGGAAGAAAATTATTAGTAAAAAATCACACACACATATATATATATATATATATATATATATATATATATATATATATATATATATATATATATATATATATATATATATATATATATGATTTTTCTATTATCATATATATAGATTTCAATAAAATACATATATGTCCATGATTTTTTTTAATCGATAATTAGGCCCACTAATATTATTCACTATCTTTTCATGTGGTGAGAATTTTTGGAGTCCTCTTAACATTAGTTGGAAAAAATATATGAGAATCACAATAAAAATCTTAGTCCTAATGAATTGACACCTACATTTTAAGATGATGATAATTTCCTCGTAAGAAACAATCTAATAAATTTGTAGTTGTTACTCCAAGCATATATTAAATGCATTTCAAAAAAAAGGTAATACACATAGCCATTGGTTGATATGGGAAAAAAATGCACCCATATATGGAAGAGATGGGAATTCCACTATTATAGAGTTTTTGGATTCTTATATAACTTGCAAAACTTCTAGTTTCTTTCTAAACATAGTGAGATTAAATGAACAACATCATACCAAGAGTTGTTATAAAGGAAAAAAAAAGTGTTGATATAATTTATCTTTATCATCAATTCCCTGCACATGTTAATTTAACCACACAAATAGAATTATAGTGTCTCTAGTACAAATGCACAAACTATTTTCTTGTTGTTTGAAATAAAACATTACAAAAACATATTTTCATTCACAATGTTTCTAGATAAGAGAAATATGAATGAAATTGAATACATTGAATAAATCAAAGGACATTGAAATGAATAACATCACTATTGATAAGACATCCTTCATAGATATGGACAATTTTTTTTTTGAAAAACATACCAAAAATTTAGGAAACTAATACATATTCACAATTGTTTCTTAATGTATATGTTATAACATCACATTGTAGCTTGTATGTGGAAAAAATAGATAGAACGATGACAAGAGAGTAAAAAATAATATGAAAAAATAAAATAAAAATAAATTATTGATGCAATAAAAATGATATAGAAACTTGGCAATGAAATGCTTAATTTTTAACAGATTTTTGCCCAACAAGCTGTGCATATAAATATTTAATTTCCATTAAATAATAGCTAAATAAAATGCATATTCATACAATTCATGTCCAAAATAAATACATTCATTCTAAATCCACTAATGTTGTTAAACCAAGAACTGGATCATTCTGATAATAATATGTGCTAGTCCTTACACGATCATTATATGGCACATCTTGAAAATACACATAACATTTACATTTATGAATTTATTTCTCCATATGGAGAAGGAAAAATGGTTATGAAATTCTAAAATGTATGTTATACACTTTTTATATTATAATAAACACTTTAAAATTCAAAACTATTGTCTAAAAAGACTCTTTGTATATGTTCCATTCATAACAAATGAATTTATCTTGAAAAAAGGATTCTTAAAATGGTAGGAAGTAAATCCATTTCATGAAAAAAATGTGAAGTTGATGAATCTCTTTTTAGTTGAAATATCAATCCCAAATTGGGTGAAATGGATTATTCCATTAAGGAATTTGAAGTTGAAACTTGCATTGTTCTTACAACATGTTCAAAACAGGGAAAAATAAACTGCTAGAAAAATAATACAACATAAAAGGGATATTCCACTACATAAAATTGATCCTCATAAGTAAAATAGTAGGCCATTTGAAATAATCAAATATCCATTCATAAAAGGAAATTCATTCTGCCCAAAGAATAATGTTAAATAGAGAGCAATAAGAAATTGTAAATGACATTGCATTAAAAAAATGACTTAACAAAACCATTGTGACTTTTCTTGACTGGAGGTCTAGGCACATGTAAGAAATTTATAGCAAAAATGATATATGAAAAACTTTCCTGCATTTTAGCAGATTTCTTGGTGACGATCTATTGAAGCTAAAAGGATTGATATTGGTATATATGGTAAAAATAACTCCAATGTAGGGAGTGTAACATTGCACTCAACTTACTATTAAATTTTAATAAATCAAAATTCATTCCATCTAATGTAGAGTGATTGGACACATTTTCAAAGCACTACCATAAAAAATATGCATTATCCTCATAGATGAAATTTCACTAGTGGGAGCCAAATTATTATATTTTATTGACTAACATTTACATGATATAAAATAGTTTCCAACTAAACATTTTGAAAATGTTGATAAGGTATTTTGTAATAACTTATATTAAGAATAGCCTATTTATGATTGGATTATTTTTGAAATTCAAAAAATAAACATATAAATAGTCCCATACAACTTTTGGAAACATATAAAATGCTATCGTTAAAGCAAACAATGTGGATGTTTGAACTAATTTTGGATTTAATGGTATAAACAAGCCAAAACATCGAGTCTAATTTAGATTTTATAATCTAATTCCAAATTAATAAAATCTAAATGTAAATATGATTTATTATATTATTATTATTTATATAAGCAACTAAAGGAATATAGTATTAAGTTTATTTAGATTGTATTTTATGTTTTTATTTGTCATAGTCATCAAATATACTCTATAAGGGCTCTATGTTGGCTCAAATTAGGAAATAAATTATGTAAAATCAACAAGACATCTCCAATATTCTTTAGACACCCATGGTATCCATGTCTGTCCATTGTGTCCTAGACTCATTGAGGAGATCTGTGAAGGTTTTCGATAGTTTGGATCATTGCGTCTATATTTATATAGTAATATGTATTTAAATATATTCAAAACTATACAAGAAAATTCCATTTCCTTATCCTTGATTCAAAGCCTAGATCACACTCTTTGAGACCAATGTGACATGAAAAAATAACTTATCAGGTTGGGTTGGACTGACCTCAACAAATACTTAGTGACTAGTTGAGCATTTCTAACATTAAAAATACTCTAAAGATGAATCAAACCACATGTAATTCTCCCACTATCATTTGTGTGTGGAATGATGTGAGCTCAAGTCTAATTTCAATTTTGCTTATGTCCTCCTTTGGTACAAGCATTCAAATAGATACATATTTAGAAACTGTAGAGTTTAAATAATAGTAAGTTAGATAGTTGTATGTTATAATTGTGCCTTTGTTGATTAGTGAGAGATTTTATATAAAGTTATCCTCAAGGATTTATATTTATAGGGTTATCAATTTTGAATTGTGGAATTACTGGCACAAAAAATACTACCAAACAATATCTAACATGTAAAATAAAGTGCCACAATGGGTAATGTGACCCAAAGTAGACCTGAAAGATATATTGGGAAACTTTTGGTAATTATAAATGAATTGTGAGTCATGAACCCATAGAATGTGTTAGATATGCCCCAATCTATATAAATTATGTTCCATTGTATGATAATATGTAATAATCAATGTAACTATCAAATAATTTGTACCCATATAATAGTCTAACCCACTTTGAGTATATAATCTGTGTGAATCTAGTAATTTGACCCAATCTAAGTCATATAATTTATATCACTTTGATAATCTACATAATTGATTATGTGAAAGAGTCCTAATGTATACACCTATTTTAATAATAGGGATGAATCTTTTGAATCATTCATATCAAAATAATCACATATATACATACTATTGTGTAGTGTAAATCTGATTATATAAATTATATTTATTCATATAAAGAGTTATTTTATCATAGACTATTTTTTACATATTTTTATAAAATATGTGACATTCTATAATCCATACAAAATTACCAAATCATAGTGTCAAATGTAATTGCTATCATGTAGAGGTGCCGATATAATCAAGTATCAAATGTGCTTTATCAATTATTATGATTGATAAGTTATTTTTTAATTCTATAAATTTGATATTAACTTGAGTTTTGAATTTGAGAAGATAATCCTTTTAGCTTCGAGTGTATTGATTTCCCCTAAAGTGGGAAAGTGAACATAGTAATAGGGAAAGTCCCATAGTTAGGATGTTTTTAACTCATTAAGGGTTATTTCAGGTAATATTTGTAACATGTTATATGCATTTATTGGACCCCAATCACGATGATTAAGACAACAATCATTGTAATTAATATATGTTAGATATGGGAATGAAAAATATTCATCTTATAAAAGAGCATGAAATTAAAATGAATTATTGTGAGAAAGCGCATCTTATGTTCTTTCCAATGTAATTGATGGGAGGATAAAAATGATATCATGTTTACCATTAATAATATATTAGAATTTGTATTTTTTAACCTAAAAAAAAAATTATATAAATATAATTAGTTTAAATTTTTTAATTTAATTGAAATTCATTTTTTATTGATTTTTAATTTTGAATTCCAAAATTATATTGATACTTTCTTTGTTATATATGATTTTTTGAATAAGATCTTATAATTTCATGTATTTATGACTACTTTGTATGACTGATTGTTAGAAAACTAGTACTTATATCTTAGAAAACTAGACTATGATATTATGGGATATCATGAGGTGTAGTTGTTTAGATATTATTATATTAGTTATGAATCTATAGTTTTATATGAATGTGAAACATAATCAGGTGGTATGAACTGTAGGCATTAATTCATGTTTGACTTAAATAATAGTATTAGATTCATTATGCATAAATGAAATAAAATGAATGATTGTAAGTATTCTATTCCTATTGTAGGGAAAGTTTGTATGAATCTTTGTGTTATATACTATGTTATATATATTTATATTAGAAACCACATTAATGATGCTAATGGGCAGTGAGACAGATTCCACTAACCTAGATAGCACCACCAATGTTGGTAGTAGATAATCCAATCAAGTGGTGTGTTATGAAATTGACCTATCTGAGAGATCGTATGTTATTTGAAAAATTTGACTAAAGTAATTTTAGATGTATATTTTCATTTTATATGTTTGATTTGCATGTTGTGATATATCATGTTAAAAACATATTTTCTTTATGATACATGTCTTGTAGTAGAAATCTTATAACACATCTCTCTAGATTCTCAAATCGTTATATCTATCTATTTGTGAAAGGAGGGTCATTCCCTAATAGGGGATTGTGTGAGGGATCATTAGTCTATGGTTGGTGTGGAAAAGTGCTTAGATGATGCTCTCCCTCCCCACTATAGTAATTATTTGGAGGCAATACTTAAGATTATTAGTGATACATGAGTTGGTTTGACTCAAGCTCCAGAGAGCTTGGTATTTATTTATTGTATTAGGATGAATTACTAAAGGAAATGGAATTGTAATATACATATATTTTAATAATAGTTGTTGTATTAGTTGACCAACTATAACTGTGTCTTATTGTATTTACTTTTCTTGAAGTTGTATAAGATAATTATTGTAATTCGGTATTTGAATTTAGAAGTACTATTGCTCTAAGTTATAGTGAAGATATGCTATAATGTATTACTCTATAGAATGAATGTTAATTTAATTGGTTTTTTTTTTAATATTATAACATTTTCTAAGTATAATTTGAGGGGTTGTTACACTCAATGATTAAAACAAAATAATTTATTAACCCAAGGTATATGCAGATGAATCATTTAAACAATTTATCCATAAAATGACATATTAAAGACTCAACCAAAGGTATGAAATTTTAAAAACCTCAATTACCAATAACAAGTGTTTAATAAAAACCCAACAAAAATTTATGCACATAATTTATCAAAACAACAACCCTTCGAATTGACTTCCACAAAATCAAAATTAGGGAGGAAATAGAAACCACAAAGTGGTTGAATAAAAGACCAATAAAAATGCCTAATGTTGATCCAGGTTGCCCAATTACACCATGGTAAATAAAAAATAAAAACTAGAGATAATATCACAATAATTCTGTCATGATTATTATGCAAAAAATTTTAACTGAACCAAGATAGTTTTTAAAACCCCAAAAATCTAAAAGATACTTGAACTAAATTATTAATAACCTATTCAATGGATAAGTGGATTTTTATCAATATAAAAAATTTCAAACCCTTACAGGTTTAACAAGAAGTTGTATAACTTCCTTATGAACTTGTAAGTAAATTTTTTATATTACTTACCCTCATAACAGAAAATGAACACAACATTATATTCATGAGAAAGAAAAAGAAATTATGGCACTTATTTTTATCTATCTCAATGGAAGATAATAACAAAATTTGTTCTTAATTTCCCATTGCCAAGAAATGAAATATGTAAGTGAGTTTATAACATCGTCCTCCCTATAAAGAGGAGTCATTTTGGTGATAGATAAAAAAAACTAGACATAATGTTGTTTAAATAGTTGTGTATCCTCATAAGTGGCATTTATGGTACTTAATAGGTTCCATTCTATCAAAATCTATTGGATTTATCAATTTCTTAATTTAATGTTGTGATGGCCGAGGATTTTCACTAGGTCCAACTGCATATTTTCCTCTTTTAAAACCTATAATTTTTTTGAAACTAACACATGAGATGGATCAGATATATATTTTCTTAGTAATGCAATATGGAACACATCATGAATTCTTGACAGATAAGGAGGTAAAGCCAATTAGTAGGCAACATGGCTGATTTTGTCTAGGTTGTTGAATAGGCCAACAAAGTGAGGATCCAACTTGGAGGTTTTTCCAAACTTGATAAATTCTATCCATCTACACTGGCAGGCATTCAATTCATATTTTGAGAATAGATGTTCTAAGTTATGGTGATCAGATTTCACCTTGAAATGTTTGCCTATTAAAAAGTGCTTCCACTATTTTAATGTGTGCATATGGTAGTGTTGGGTGAATATTTTGCTGTCAACTAATTGAAGACAAAATTGTTATATCAGCCACAACATGATGAGATAAATCTCTCCTCTCAGCAAGGGGAGGCTCCCTACAAACTATTATAAACTAAACCTATACTAAATACTAACTTAGGGGTAGAATCGCACCATCAATTTCTCTTTTTTCAGAAATGACGTTCACAAAATGGAGGACAAACTTCCTGGGTAGTAGTTGAATCCACAAGAAACCCACGAAAGCACAAAGTCTTTCATTGCTCCTCTTACTGATTAAGTACATCAGACACCATAGAATGAAGTGTAGCCCAAAGTCTCCACCATAAACTAAAATAGAATAAGATAATAGAAGATATAGGTAGTTCAAAGCCTTTTCCAATATCCTCTTTTCTAAGGCACAAAAACATAGACTAAAGATAATTATGTAGCACAAAGTCTCACAATTAGCTTCGAAACATCTCCCAGATTATCTTCACTTGCTCTACTTATTTGATTAGATAGATAAGATGATATAAGGAAAAAGATATAAGAACAATTTCCTATATAACGCAAGCTATTTCAACACAAAGTTTGAAAGGTCACTTGCTTTCTCATTCGACTGGTAAAATTTGATTAACAATTTGAGCTCAAAGTCTCAAGAATGCCTTTCAATTTGGGTAGAGTTTTGCTTCTGATAACTTAGATATCTTCTTTATCCAAAATAGAAGATTACAATATATAGTATTCCCTCAAATACTTGGGCACACCTTTCCACAAGTAGCCCATGCTACATTTAATGTATCAGAAAGAGAAAGTCCTATGAAGAGGCCATGCTAGAGGCATTTAAATCATATTCAATGTCCCTTCATAGGCATGGGTTGTCTAGTCTTCTGAGAGGGAAGGCTACTCCTCTTTATGATACTTACATGACTTTCCACTCACCTTTACTCAATTGAAGAAAAATGGGCCATGACATTGAATGTTAATGCTCTCTAATATCCACTAGGTGGACTATTCCAACTATTGAAATAACTCTTCAGTTGACACTTCTAGATTCCTTTCATGTTCCCTCTTTCTTTGCTCTATTTTGTCTCTTCCTCATGTTCTGAGCTCTCGGGGTCATCTTCTCACCTTCTGCTGGCTTTTTTAGCTCCTTTCTTGGTAGGGTGCTAAATTTGTCTTTGGTTTCACATTATTTGAAAATCAATAGTTATTACATCGCTCTAAATTTGACGTTTGTGGGGAAGTCCTTGGTCGCTTGAACCTTGAACCGTTCTTTTGGAGTTCATTGGTTCAATGGTTCAACGGTTCAATGGCTCAACACTTATGTTTTTCAAAGAGTCGCATTCATTCAGTATTATTATGAGTTCAATGTGTCATTTGAACCAACTACTTTGGACCTCTCACTTGATCCTTCAGCTTAGATCCTTTGGTTGAACTATTCGGTTAAACCTTGAACCTTGATCTTTGAAGCAGAGTTCAAAGGTTTAAAAAGGTCCAATGGTTGGTCCCTATAGTTTATTTTATTTCATTAAACATCACCTATGAAACATGTAAAATTGAACTCCAATGTTGAACCTTACTTATAAATGCTTTAGGAAATGTCTTCAAGTCTTTCAAATTGTTCCTTGTTCATTTTTCTGACTTAAAAACCCTTTAAAAATGAGAGATTTGCTTTTGCCAAAAAGACTTGGGTAATTGGATAAATTGACTGCTCAAAACATTTTTGAGAAGGAAGCAAACCATTTTTTGGCCTGAAGGACCAAAATAGTTAACATGTTGACTACAAAAATGAGTGGCAGATTTTGGGGACAACAACAGGCTCTAGTTGGGGAACTTCCATCAGTTGTACTCTAAAACAATCGAAGGGAGTAGAAACTAGAATTTGAGTGTCTTTTTTCCATGCCATTGGGCCACAGAGTCATCCCACCAAAAAAAGAAAGATGCCCAAAAAATGAAATGAACAACACAAAACAAAACAAACAAATACTATACAAATGTACAAATGAACTTATCTAATACTTCAAGAATTGAAGTGCTTCAGATGTTGCCCACTGCAAGGAAATGAGAATGGCATTCCATCTTGATATCTCAATAAGAAACAATTATCACCACTGAATTGATGGATGGCGAATGGACCTCTCCACAAGGAATCAAATTTTTCGTGCATTCCTTTGGTTCTCTCCTCTTGTCCCATAACAAGACTTGATCTCCAATTTGAAACTCATGAATCCTTACTTTCTGGTTGAAAAGTTTCTTCACCTAATTTTTATGTTCAAAAATGTGGTCCACTACTATAGTTTGCTTCTCTTCCAACTTAGTCAGACACATGATTCTTTTGTCAATAGAATTTTCAAAAGTTGAATCTTCTACTGCCTTTGCCAACTTCAATGCTGGTAATTCCAAGGTAATGGGTATTTCTACATTTAGACCATACAGAAGTTGGAATGGTGATATACCTATAGACCTCTTAGGCATAGTCCTATCTACCCATAAAGCATCAAACAATGCTTTATGCCAAGTCCTTTGATTGTCATCAACTAGTTTCCTGATGATAGTAACCAGATTTTTGTTACTTGATTTTACCTGACCATTTTCTTGCGAATAATAGTTTGAGGAGTGGGAAAGAATAATTCCATGATTGTAGAAAAAGTTAGTAATATCTTGAGAAGAGAAACATGAGGCATTGTCTGCTAAAATCTTGTTTGGAACTCTAAAATAGGAAACAATATTTTCCTTCAAGAAATTACACACCACTTCAGAATTGGCATGCTTGACTAGAATGGCTTCCACCCACTTAGTAAAATAGTCTATTGCGGTGAGGATATAGCTATGTCTAGCACTTGAGGGTGGGTTCATGGTGCCAATGAAGTCAATACCCCATTGTTGAAAAGGCTCTTTGATTACCATAGGCTTGAGGGGTAATGCGGCCAACTTGGATTTTCTAATGAACTGTTGACACAAATCACATCTACATACCCAATTGTATGCATCTTGAAATAGAGCAGGCCAATAGTATCTAGCTCATAGAATTTTATGAGTAGTCACAGGTGTAGAAAAATTTCCTCCACAAGCCAAGTTATGGAAGGACTCCAAAATTTTGCTTTGCTGTGCTTTATCCATGCAACGAAGAAATACCCCATCAAGGCTTATTTTGTACAAACCATTGTCCCACAAGACATAGTTAGTAGCTCTCAACTTAAAATTTCTCTATTATTTGAAAGACAGGTGAGTAGGACAATCACCATAAGTAAGAAAATGATCGATATTGGAATACCACTCATCAGTAGTAGTAATAAAAAGAACTATTGGCATGTCATCAATCACTGCCTCTTCATGTCCTATTTCTTCTGATATGTTTTCAACAATCAATTGAAAGATACCTCTTCTCCACACTAGCTTAGTAGGTTTGATTTCAAGATCAAACTCTAGAATTTTGGCAATCCAATTGCCCCTTTTTGTACCAAACTCTTGCTGAGTTAAAATAGCCTTCACTATGGTATCAGGCACCAAAACAACAGTGTGTGAATTCATGATATAGAACTAAAAATATTTTATCACCTTAACCACTACATAAGCATGCTTATCCATAATTTAATACTTCAATTCATGATATTTGAGAGGGTATCTCATAAATGATATGGGAAAATCCACACCTTCTTTTTCCTATTGAACCAAAATGGTTGAAAGTGTGTGCTTAGAAGCATAACTGTATACCATGAAGTCTTTGGTATAATCTAGACAAGCTAAGATTAGGGCATGAGTATTAGCCTTCTGGATATCTTAGATTGTTATTATGCCTTCTGAAGTACATCAAAAAGTAGACTTATCCTTCATCATGTCGACAATGTGGTGAGTTTTCTCTACAAATTCTGGGATGAACATTTGTAGAAAATTCACCTTTCCAAAGAAAGAATGAACTGCAGACTTACTAGTAGGCAAAGTAAGATTTTGGATAGATTTGACTCTTTCTGAGTCAATTTTTATACCTTCTTAGGATATAATGTGGCTGAGAAGTTTACCTTCTGTAACCCCAAAAACTAACTTCTTGGGATTAAGAGAAAGACCAATTTACCGATATCATTCTAGCACTTGTTGCAAATGATGCATATGATCAAGACGATGCTTAAAGAAGAAAGTTAATTCATCAAGATATACCATGATGAACTTTACTAATTCATCTCTAAAGGAAAGGTTCATTGCTCTTTAGAATGTGGCTCCAACGTTGATCAAACCAAAAGGCATTCTGTGATATGCTAACATGCCCCAAGGTGTAGTTAAAGCAATTCTATGTTGATCTACTTCATCAACTTCTACTTGATTGTACCCAAAAAAAACCATCTAACATTGATAACATCTCTGAGCCAGTTAGTGTTTTTAACACTTGATCCATGATAGGCAAAGGGTAGTTGTCCTATAGAGAAGACTGATTGAGATTCTTGAAATCCACACATATACAAATTTCTCCATTCTTTTTTCTTACAGGAACTATGTTGGCGATCCAAGTGGAATAGTGAATTGGAAAAATTATCCTAGCATTTAACATCTTCTGATTCTTTGAAAGGATAGTACTTGATATCTTGGAATTGTATTGCCTTTGCTTTTGCTTGTAAGGTAATGACCCAGTCTTGAGAGGAATTTCATGTCAAATTTCTTCAAGCCTGAAGGATTTCATGTCATCATATGAATATTCCAAAACATCAATGTAACAATGAAGAAGAGTGATGAGTTTGAGCTTTTCATCAGTAGTGCAACATTTCCCAATGTTGACCATTTTGGGATTTTCTTTGGTACTTATATTTACTTGATCGAACTCCTTGGATGAACTTGAATCCATTGGGTGCTACTTGATACACCTATCATGATTATTAAATAGTTTCTCAAGAGAAACCAAACCCTTTGGGATTTTATTCCCTTTAAGTTGAAGAAACTCTTCGCTAGTTTGTGAACTTGTTTTAGAAACTAATTCCTATGTTAGAGAGGCACTAACTTCTAAATAGAGCTCCTCAAAACTGTCCATCTTTTCCAGAAAAGTGACAATTTGATTATCATCATTAAACACATGCCAATGGTCATCATTATTAGGTACACCTGGTTGAAAGACCAACTCAATAGTGTACTTATTCCCTTTGAAATCTTTATGAGGAACCATGAGGGTTGCAGAGACATCAAATGTGTCAGTGTAACCATTAAATTCTTTTGGTACTGTAGAAATGTTAAAAGCATCAAAACTTTCAATGCAATCCCACATAAGATTGTGATAATGTCACGATCTTTTATTCCTAGTTCGGTATAGGCTCCTCATTTGGTAGACCACCAATTCAGCATCTCCCTGAGCATGAATAACTTTAACACCTTTAACACGAGTAGCTTGTAATCCAAGCAATAATGATTCATACTCGGTGGTGTTGTTGGTATTGCCAAATTACAACTTATATGAATAAGGGAAAATATCTCCCTATGGGGATATCAACACAATTTTGGCTTCTGAATCGATAGAAGAGTAGCTACCATCAAATTCTAAGATCTAAAGATCATTATGATTTGATCTTTTTATAGATTTTTCCTCATTAGTGAGGGAAGATTGATTTTACCTTGAGCTTTCCTCCACAATTTATTCTAATTTCCTATCTGAATCATCTGAAATGTTACCTAATGAGCTTTGGTTTGATGAAATGAGAACATCTTCAATGGACAAAAAATAATTACCCATTCCTAAAGATTCAAGCAAAATTTGAGCCTCAGGGTTTGATGTCTGAGTAATAATATACTTTGAATCTCTCTTAGGAAGCAACTTTCTCATGATCCCTTTAACATGTATCCTAGCTTTAGATAGGTCCATGTTCAACTCTCCACCGACATTTTTTGCAAAAAAATCATCCGAGCAGGATGCCATATGAAGCTAGAACATCAGCCACCAAGACTGTCATCTTAATTCTCTTATTTGGGAAGGTCGCATATGTAAATTGGGCATCTTTGATCTGACCCAAAAGTGGTACTTTTTTATTTTCCATGGAGAAACATCTCCCAAAAGTTTTAGTTAAGGTAAGACTGAGATAGTCTACTACCTTGGCAGGCATAACATTGTCAGAGGCTCCAGAGTCTATTATATAGTTTCTCAACTTATGACCATTAATCAAAAGGGAAACATAGAAAGGTTCTATTTTCCCAGGGGCAAGAGGAGGAGTAATGATAAGATTATTTCAAATGGCTTTGTTCTTTGGGGGATCATGAGTTACTTCAGGAGAATCTTGTCTTATAGGGACAATTTTACTTTTGATGCATTCAGTCAACCTATCCAACTACTCAAGATTGGATTGTAGGTATTCAAACTCAGACATTTGGATCTTGGTCTTCTTAGCATGATCAATTATGTCAAATTACTGGAATGAACTAGAAATATAGGAAGGAAGTCCATCATTCTAATTTTGATTTGATAAGACACTGGGCTGAGGGATAGAAGTAGAAGGGAGATGATTGTTTGAGGTACTTACTTTCTTATTGGTCATTGAGTCCTTTGATTGGAAAGACAGTGAAGTTCCCTATTTAGCAATCAAGATCACTGGCTGAGGGTCTTTTACTATTTTCCTATATCATCTTGTTGAGTTGACTAATTTTGGGACCTAGTAAAAATAATATATGCTCCATCAAACACTTCTCCCTTTTTTCTCGCTTCATCTTAGTAATCCAAAAAACCACTATTGGAGTCACCAACTAATTATTCTTCTTCTTCCACAAAGATATTGGCAGCATTTTCTAGGTCCATCTCAGGTTGGAAAGAGAAATCATGCTCAGCTTCATAATAACTGACTACTGAGTTGGCCAGTGTTGCTTTAATGGCCAACTTCCCTTGTGTGGGAGAAAGACAATTGGGTTGACCTTGATTCCTGGCAGCATTGCTTTGATATGAATGGTTAGGGAATGTCTTCCTTGGTATATCTTGATAAGGAGGAGCAGACATTCTTTGGGTCATTTACCTTTTTAGAGCTAATAACTCATTTTCTAACTTTTACACCATAGGATCAGTGGTTCTTGTAGAAGAATTTTTAGCAGGTGAAGAAAATTTATTTCTATTAGGATCTCTTCTTATCTTATCTGCAAGGATAAAATCATCTTCAACCTCGGTATCCAAAATCTAAGCTATAGAGAGGTCTATATGGCCAGCCTGCCTCAACAAAAAACTCACTTTGGGAAGTTGAGAATTGATGAAGAAACACTTAAGATTTTTTGGTGTTGGCTAAGTAATTGTAGGAATCCTTAGCTTATCGAATTTAGCAATGAAGTCTTGCATAGGCTCATAAGGCTCCTTATTCATTTGTGTAGGCTGAGCCAACAAGGTGTGTGCATCTTTTGCTGGTTTAAACTTAGCCTCAAACTTGGTCTTGAGAGTGTCCCAATTGATTACAGTCTGAGCTTGAAGATGATAAAACCAATCTGCGATAGCACCTTGTAATGTTTCTACAAATAGTCTTATTGCTATATCTTCAGATTCAATGCCTATCACACCACAAGCTATGTAGAAAGTGGTAATATGCTCATTAGGATGAACCTTCCCAACACCATAAAACTTGGGAAAATTCTTTCTTGAACTACGAGGTAGTTCATGTAAAGGTGGGGTTAGATTCAAGGGACTGAAACTGTTACCCCAAAGGCCTTGGGCTGCTATGATATGATTATTGAAAGGAGGGATAAAAAACCTTAGTGGAGTACGTATAGATAAAGCTTTGCTGGTAGAGAAAGGAGAAGCTTTGCCTGGTATTGGAGATCTACCATTGGTAGGAGGGAAACTCCTGGTTCACTATAGATGAGGTTGAGGAGGAAATAGATCAAAGCTATTTTGTTGTACCAACTTGAATATAGGATAAACAATACCTTGAGCTCTCTGGCTTCACGTATACCATGGATCTGCCAGAGTGTAGCATGGAAAAAAACTAGAACTACTTCAACATGAAGCTTGAGGCTTCAACTTAAGTGTTCTTCCCCAATGGAGTCTTCAAAAAGCTGTTGGGTGAATATTTTGCCATCAACTAACTGAAGACAAAAATGTTATATCGGCCACAAAATGATGAGATAATTCTCTCCTCTCAGTAAGGGGAGGCTCCCTACAAATTATTATAAACTAAACCTATACTAAATACTAACTTAGGGGTAGAATCACACCATCCATTTCTCTTTTTTTAGAAATGATGTTCACAAAATGGAGGACAAACTTCCTGGGTAGTAGCTGAATCCACAAGAAACCCATGAAAACACAAAGTCTTTCATTGCTTCTCTTACTGATTAAGTACGTCAGACACCATAGAATGAAGTGTAGCCAAAAGTCTCCACTGCAAACTATAACATAATAAGACAACAAAAGATATAGGTAGTTTAAAGCCTTTTCCAATATCCTCTATTCTAAGGCATGAAAACATAGACTAAAGATAATTATGTAGCATAAAGTCTCCACAATTAGCTTCAGAACATCTCCTAGATTATCTTCACTTGCTCTAATTATTTGATCAGATAGATAAGATAATATAAGGAAAAATACATAAGAACAATTTCCTATATAACACAGGCTATTTCAACACAAAGTTTGAAAGGTCACTTGCTTTCTCATTCAACTGGTAAAATTTGATTAACAATTTGAGCTCAAAGTCTCAAGAATGCCTTTCAATTTGGGTAGAGTTTTGCTTCTGATAACTCAGAGATCCTCTTTATCTGAAATAGAAGATTGCAATATATAGTATTCCCTCAAATACTTGGGCACACCTTTCCACAAGAATCCCATGCTGTGTTTAATGTATCAGAAAGAGAAAGTCCTGCGAAGAGGCCATGCTGGAGGCATTTAAATCATATTCAATGTCCCTTCATAGGCATGGGTTGTCTAGTCTTCTGAGAGGCAAGGCCACTCCTCTTTATGATACGTACATGACTATCCACTCACCTTTACTCAATTGAAGAAAAATAGGCCGCACCATTGAATTCTAATGCTCTTTGATATCCACTAGGTGGACTGTTTCACCTACTGAAATAACTCTTTAGCCGATGCTTTTGGATTCCTGTCATGTTCCCTCTTTTTTTGCTCTATTTTGTCTCTTCCTCATGTTCTGAGCTCTCGAGGTCATCTTCTCACCTTCTACTAGCTTTTCCAGCTCCTTTCTTGGCAGGGGGCTAAATTTTTCTTTGGTTCCATGTTATTTGAAAATCAACAGTTATTCCATTGTTCTGAATTTGACGTCCGTGGGGAAGTCACTAGTCACTTGAACCTCTTGAACCTTGAATCATTCTTTTGGAGTTCATTAGTTCAATGGTTCAATGGTTTAATGGCTCAACACTTATGTTTTTCAAAGAGTCACATTCATTTGGTCTTCTTATGAGTTCAATGTGTTGTTTGAACCAACTGATTTGAACTTCCCACTCGATCCTTCAGCTTGTATCCTTTGGTTGAATTATTCGATTAAACCTTGAACCTTGATCTTTGAAGTGGAGTTCAAAGGTTCAAAAAGGTTCAATGGTTGGTGCCTATAGTTTATTTCATCTCATTGAACCTCATCGATGAACCATGTACAATTGAACTCTGACATTGAACCTTACTTAGCAATTCTTTAGGAAATGCCTTCAAGTCTTTTGAATTGTTCCTTGTTCATTTTCCCAACTAAAAATTCCTTTGAAAATGAGAGATTTGATTTTGCCAAAAAGACTTGGGTAATTAGATAACTTGACTGCTTAGAACATTTTTGAGAAGGAAGGAAACCATTTTTTAGCCTGCAGGACCAAAATAGTTAACATGTTGACTACAAAAATGAGTGGCTGATTTTGGGGACAACAGGTAGCAAGTTATAATCATGTGTGGGATAGTTATTTTTAGCTTCTTTAATCTTACAATATTTATTGGCCACCACTTTACCCTCTTGGGTCAATATGCCACCAAAGCCTTCCTTAGAAGCACATCTTATACCTCAAAATGACCTTTTCAATAAGATATAATCAAAATAGAGGTTGTTGTTAGTAGCTCTTTGAGCCTTCTAAAATCCTATTTGCACTAAGGTGTCCATGCAAATTTTCTACCTTTGCACTATAAGGATGTAATGGGGTTAGTTAAGTGAGATAAATTTTCCATAAACTACTAATAGTAGTTGGCCAAGTCTATAAAACTACATACTTCATGCACTTTAAATAGAGCAAGACACTCTTGAATAGCTTGAATTTTTTTGGGTCCAATACTATGCTCTTCTTTGAAATCACATGTCTCAATTAATGTATCTCTGATTGGTACAAGGCACATTTAGATAACTTACCAAACAAATTATGTTGTCTTAATCTTTGAAAAACTAGCCTTAAATGTTGATCATTTTTAATTTCATTCTTGGAGTAGATGAGGATGTCATCCTAGAACACTAATACAAACCTATCTAACATATCCCTGAAATAACTATTCATTAGATTCATGAATGCCATAGGTGCATTGGTGAGGCCAAATGGTAGGATGGTGAACTTGTAGTGGCCATATCAAGTTTGGAAGGTAGTTTTGTATATATCTTCCTCTTTGCTCTTTAACTAATGGTACATGGATCTTAGATGAATTATAAAAAAGATTTTTGCATCCTTCATTTGATCAAATAAATTATCAATTTAGGGTAGTAGGTAACAATTTTTTATCATCACTTTGTTGAGCAGATGATAATCAATGCACAACCTTAAAGTGCCATATTTCTTTTTTACAAAGATAATCAGAGCACCCCAGGGTGACATGCTTGGTCAATTGATTCTGCTATCTAAAAGTTCTTATAATTGGAGTTTCGGTTCTTGAAAATCTATAACATTCATTTGGTAAATAGGTTTTGATGCAAGGGTAACCTCTGGGATAATCTCAATAGAGAATACAAACTCCCATTTTGGTGGAAAATCGGACAATTTTTTAGGAAAAATATCTATAAATTTGTATAAGATAAAAAAATATGAACAAGATGGTTCTTCCTCGTTGGAAAGTTCCTGTAGTTGGACTACATAGAGTTTGCACCCTTTTTGAATAACCTTCTTTAATTATATGACTATTTTTTTTTTTTTGCATTTTTGGCCCTTGAAGACTTTGAATTTTAATAAGTTTTTCATTCTCATCAATGCATTGCATCATTTTTTGAGAACAATCAAGTATTGCATAGTTTATTGTAATCAATCTAACCTAATATAATGTCATAAGACCCTAAGGATGTTAAAGACAAATTTACCCTTATCTTGAAGGGGCTCATATCAAGTTTGATTTACTTCAAGCATTCTTGGATAGGTACCCTCTTGTCAGTGCCGAAGTTTACTTTCTTTCCTTCTTTCAATGGCCTAGAATTCTTTTTGTATTTATTCACTACAGAAGGTGAAATAAAGTTGTCCATTTCACTAAAATAAATTAAAACGTCTAAAAAATTACTATCAAGATTACATTTAGTCTCAATTAGGATAGCCTAAAAGTTAACTTTGCGATTATCTACTATAGCATATACTCTATGATTTTTTGGTTGTCCCAATTTTATCTTTGGGCAGTCTTTGTGGCAGTGGTTATCACCACATTCCCAACACACCATTATCCTTTATGGGGCTACTAGAATAGTGTTTAGCCTTATGGCTAGTCCACATTGGCTATTTTGGTGTTGGCCCTTCTTTAAAGACCCATTTTTAGAGTTGTTTTAGATTTTAAAATTCTTATTTTGACCTTGGAAGTCATTAAAACATGTTATTTTCTTGGAACTTGCAATTCTGGTCTGATTTCTTCAAACTTTTTGATACAGGAGGCGGGTTCCCAATTTTTGACTGCTACCTATTCATGTTGAAGTCTTGTCTCCCTTTTTATCAAGACTTTTCCTTCTCTTTTTCCCTATGAGTAAACTCTATAGAGACTACCAGTGTCTTAGGATTAGTCATTTTGATGTCATGCATCAATATTTCCTTCAACCCTAACTTAAACTTCATTATTTTTATCTCTTCATCATAAATGTAGTCTATGTGATGTATCGGATTCAAAACCATATTTTCATATTTGAGGACGAATATATTTTCTTGCTTGAGCAGCTGAAAATCTATTGTTTTCTACTCAAATTTTACACTTAAGTAATTTTTTCAAATATGGTTCTCAAAAGTTGGTCAGATGAGGGTCATATGTTGATACCCTTCAAAGCATAAAGATGATTCCACCATAGGGCAACAAAACCATTTAATTGATAGATGGAAAAGTTTTAGTGGCTATTTATAACCAAATAGATATAAGTAGGTTTTTCAATTTTAAAAATGGTTAATTTTGTGAAAATATGCGTAGGTCGAATAGCCTCAATTTTATACAATTTCATAGTTTGGGAAACATATTCACCTTATAGATTATACTTGATCCTATTTCGAGACATAGATTCTCTATAGTTTTTATACATGTATGGGACTGATTCTCTAAGAAATTATGTGACATATATAGGTTAGTTTGAAATTGCCAAGTATATGTGTGTGTGTGTGTGTGTGTGTGTGTGTGTGTGTGTGTGTGTGTTTGTATAAATAATAAGGACCACTTAAGACATAATAGGATTAAGGTAATGATTGCATTTATTATTTGAAAAATATTTTGAATATTCTTTGGCATCACATGCTCTTCTTTCTATATGATTTTAATAACTAAAAATTTTAATAATAAATAATTTTAAACCTCATGTTTATTTTATTTCTAGCATTGAATGCGGTGCAAATGGAATTAAATCAAGGGGGATCGAGTTTTAAATTTTGTCCTATTTTTTAATGAATTGACATTGATATATTTAGGGGCCCCAAGATAAAATTTAATATTGGTCCAACACATCACTTGTGGTATTAATAGATGTTGCTTGAATACATGTATCATGGTTTCTTGTTTTTTTTTGTCATTTATGCAAGCTCTTGGTAGAATTGAAGCTCTGGTAGTCAGAAGTGAAGCTCTGATATTCATAAGATTTGGATGAGAGGTTGGAAACAAAGCTATAAATAAATTCTAAGTTGATTTCCTTGTGATTGAAAGGTATGGACTTGTGTTTTTTTAGTTTTAAATATTGAGAGCAACTGTTTGCATGCACAATCGTCTATCTTGAAATAAATAAATATAATAATAGGTTCTCTAAAAAATATTTTTTTAAAGATATTTGCTAAAAACATTATGCATGTTATTTTTTTAGACATTTCATGTATATCTAAAAATCCTTTCCTTAAACTCAAAATCTATGAAATGGATATTTTAAGGTCAATCAAAAATATGGTTGAAATGATCATGAAATTCTGTTGCATTTATTCATTTTATTTAAAAGAAGTATCTTGCTTACTATTATTTCTTAGAGGAAATGAGTTTCTTGTCTATTTAAAATAAATATGTGATAAAGACCAACCACATAGTATAATTCATTTTGTTTTGTGCATTGCTTAAAATAAGTATCTTGCATGCCATTAGATCTCAAAGGAAATAAGTTTCTTGTTTATTTAAAATAAGTGTGGTAAAGACCAACCACATAATATAATTCATTTTATTCTTTGTGCATTGTTTAAAATAAGTATCTTGCATGTTATTATTGTTCATAGAAATTAATTTTTTGTTTGTTTAAAAGAAGTATGTGGTAAAGACTAATCACATAATATAATTTATTTTGTTCTTTGCACATTGTTTAAAAGAAGTATCTTGCATACCATTATTTCTTAGATAAAATTAGTTTCTTATTTTTTTAGGGTTTAAGGTGGTAAAACTAAAGACCAACCAAATAATATATTAAACTGAGTAAAAAATTATGACCAAAAATTAGGGTATATATATATATATATATATATATATTGTTGTTTGTTTAGGGTTTAGGGTGGTAAAACTGAAGACCAACCAAATAATATATTAAACTGAGCAAAAAATTATGACCAAAAATTAGGATATATATATATATATATATATCCTAATTTTTGGTCATAGTCTTACCCTATGGCCCCATGATCGATTTATTATTTATACTCTAAACTCTAAATTTTTATCACAATTTTTACTATACTCAATTTAATATATTATTTGGTTGGTCTTTACCACATACTTCTTTTAAACAAACTAGACACTGTTTTCCTCTAAGAAATAATGGCATACAAGATACTTCTATGAAAATTGAAGATGACATAATTGAAAAAATATAATTATTACCTTAAGTTTATTGTGTCCAAAGTGGTCCTTATATATATGAAAATTGAACATTAGGGTTTTGAAAATTGAGAAAGCTTGTTGAAGATAATGTCAAGGATATAAATGATCAATTTTGACATAGAGTTTATCTTTATTAAAAAATTTGCTGAAATGTTTGAGAAACTTTTGTTTAAAATGAGTATTTGATTCTTTGGCATCCATAAAAAAAGTAGAAAAGAAAAGGTAGCATGAAAACATAGTGAGGATAAAATGTAGAAAATAAAAAATGTAGTGAGGACAAAACATCATAGGAACAAAACATAGTAAAGGATGTGCTCAAACATAAGATGACATAACTTTCAACTAAAGGTCTAAACTCACAAAATCATATTTTCCTCTATTATTTTGCTTGTAAAGTTTGTGCATTACTTCTCCACCATGAAATGTTAACTACTATCACCAAAATGAACTAGACAAGAAATAAATAATGTGATAATCACTAAAATGTCTATATTATGCTCTTCACGACATTTTTGTGACATTACCAATATCGCTACATTTTTTCTCACTATGTTTTGTCCTCATGACATTTTTATCATACTACATTTTTACCTCTATATTTTTGTTTGTTACATTATCACATAGAGCTAATTATTTGGCATGGTGAAAATTGGAAATATTGGTTTCACATTTTTAAAAATATAGTTACATGTATTTTTATAAATATATATATGAAATTCATACGGCCAAGAATTTGTATGGATTTTAGTTTCATGTATTTGATTATGGCTTATTTACCATTTTATTGAAAGTGGCATGAGGATTGTGAAATAAAAAATAGGGTAATATCTCAACCTCGATCTTCATAGCTTTAATTCCACTTGCACCACATTCAATACTAGAAATAAAATAAATATTAGGTTTGAAAAAAAAATTATTATTATTTTTAGTTATTAAAACCATAAAGAAGGAAGAGCATATTTCTCTAAAAAATATTTAAATTATTTTCATAATTTTTAAATTATAACCTATATAATAAGATCTACCAAAATGTTTGAAGTGTGAGTTGTGGTATATACTCAATTTATACCAAGTACTACATATGATTTTACCATATGTATTGCATAAAAAAGTCCAAGACCCTCATGATCATATTGTATTTTATTTTTAAATATTTTAGGTAATAATTATATTCTGGTTGGCATGGTTTGTTAGTTGAAAAAAAAAAATATTTGAAAGGCCAGTATGGATGTGGTTAAGATATTTTTGACAAACCTTATTATATAGTTTATAATTTTAAAACTATGAAAATATTTTGAATATTTTATTTATTATGTCATCCTTGCTTTTCATAGTTGTCAAAGAGTATAAATAATAAACTGACTATACCAAAGAATATTTAAAACATTTTCACAGTTTCAAAATTACAAACTATACAATAAGGTCTGTGAAAATGTCTTAACCACATCCATAGTGGTCTTTCAAATATATTTTTTATTTCAATTTTAAAACCCTAAAACCTAAACCAAAATATAATTATAACCTTGAGTTGATTGTGTCTTAAGTGGCTCTTCTCTCTCTCTCTCTCTCTCTCACACACACACACACACACACACAAATTGAACATTAGAGGTTTTATGTATTTGATTATGTCCTTTTTACCATTTTCTTGAAAGTGACATGAGGATTGTGAAAGAATAATGCATAGTTTTTTAGGCTGGTAGTTGTTATTTTAGTATAGTTGTAAGGAGGATGGAATGATTATTTTTTATGCACAATTATGGTTATATAAGTATTATTTGTATTTCATTTAAAATTGAATAATTTGATGCATTATATTTTTAAGATAATGAAAATTACAAAATATTTGAGCTTAGTTATATAAAATGCTTATTTTAGCATATTTTATTAGATGGCAAGCTGGAATCCAGATTTAAATGATTCAATTAGATATGTTTGGGGTTGGGATGATGATCAATGTAGTAAAGCTACTCCTTCATGGGGTAGCTCTCAAGGAAGTCAATTATTTCATGATTGTAGGGTTGCTAACACATTTTCTAGTCCATTTAATCGATGAATCAATGTTTCCTTATATTTTAATGCCAATGACCCTATCTTTCAGAATATTCTCAACTCTTTGTCTATTAAGTCTTTTAATTTCCATATAAATAAAGAATGGAAGGGAGCATATTGGAGGAATCATCCTCATAGATGAGGCATCCTAAATGATCCCCCTCAAAATATGCATGTTGCCATTAAGCGTAATGAGCATAATGTTCCATTGATCGAGCCACCTCAACATGAAAATATTTTTGAATCAACTAAAAAATTGCATCCTAATGAAATTATTCCTCTTAAAACTAATATTCCACCCCTTGAGCCTGAAATACCTACTTCTTCTAGTATAAAACATGCTAGTATCCCTACAGCAAAACCTATGGAGGTTAGAATGTTAAAAAAGGTTAAGTTGGAGGTAGATGATTCTAAAGGGGCCTCAACCTACTTGATGGAACTTTACACTAATTCTAGGGAGTATACTGAGTACTTGATTGAAAGGGTTCCCCTTTAATAGATTTGGTTTCTGATATAGACTCTAATTAAAACTTAAATTCTTGTGTTGAAATTTTTATTGATACTTGATTTTAAATATTATCTTAATATTTTTAAGTATGTTGATATTATTTTTGAAAGTTTTGATATATACATAGTAGTTTTTTTATTTCTAAAGAAAGTATGTTTGAATGGTTTACTCTTTATTGAACAATTATGAAAACATATAGATTTTAATGTTTTATAATATTTTATTTTAGTTTTTTCTACATACTGATCATGTTTTAGCCTTACCAAAATCAATAAATAAATGTATGTAACATTATCAAGATTCACTATGAACTTAAGGGAGAGGTTGAAATCATTTTTTTTTGGTTATCCTTCATGTCCCAAAATTATGGTTCTTGAGGGCTCTTTTTGTGTAGTACATATGATAAATTCATGTGCATTACTTAGCATACATCAAATAGAGACCTCTATAAGTCTTTCAAAAGACTAATCCAAGATATAAAAGGAATATCAAGATATTGATATATAAGAGATTAATTTATAAGTATACATTGAGTACATTGAGTCTTTTACTCTCTTGGTTGCTTTCATTTCATTTCTTTTTCCATCTTCTTAGCTATAGAGATATAAAATTTATATCAAGAGATTGATGAAACACTTTGATAGAATCAAAAATATTTCCTTCAAGAGATTACCTCTTCTATAGGATTTAATCTATTGGATAGGCTATATTATATTATTTGAAATTTGATCACATATAATTTCTTTGAGAATTAGACCCATACATGTATAAAAACTTTGGTAAATCCTAAAAATCAAATAAACCAAATTCACCTTATAATTTATACAATTAAAATTCACCCTATAAAATTTTATATAATTTCATATTTTGGGACATATATTCACCTTATATATTATACTTGATCCTATTTTATAAAATTGAGGCTATTTGACATATGCATATTTTCACAGAATTAATCATTTTCAAAATTAAAAAAACTTAGTTATAGCCATTTGGCTATAAATAGCCACTAAATTTTTTTTAGCTATCAATTAAATGGTTCTACTACCCTATGGTGGAACCATCTTTGTGCTTTGGAGGGGTATCATCCTATGACCCTCACCTGGCCAACTTTTGAGAACCATATTTGAAAAAAGTACTTGAGTATAAACTTCAAGGAGTAGAAAACAATAGATTTTCAGCTACTCAATCAAGAAAATATGTTTGTCTTTGAATATGAAAATATGATTTTAAATATGATACATCATATAGACTACATGTATGATGAAGAGATAAAAATAAATAAGTTCAAGTTAGGGTTGAAGGAAATATTTATGTATGCCATCAATATGACTAATCTGAAGACACTGGTAGTTGCTATAGAGTCTACTCATAGGGAAAAAGAGAAGGAAAATTCTTGATAAAAAGTGAGATAAGACTTTAAGATGAATAAGTAGAAGTCAAAGATTAGGAACCCCCCTCCTTTATCAAAAAGTTTTAAGAAATCAGACTAGAATTTCAAGTTCCAAGGAAACATGTTTTAATCACTTTCAAGGTCAAAATAAGAATTTTAAAATCCAAGGCAAATCTTAAAATGGGTCTTTCAAGAAGGGCCAACACCAAAATAGCCAATGTGGACTAGCCACAAGGGAAAACACTATTCTAGTAGCCCCATAAAGGATAATGGTGTGTTGGGAATGTGGTGATAACCACTACCACAAGGACTGCCCAAAGATATAATTGGGACAACTACAAAACCATAGAATATATGTTGTAGTAGATAATTGAAAAGCTGACTATCAAGCCAATCTAATTAAGATTAGAGGTAATCTGGCTAGTAATTCTGTAGATGTTTTAATTTATTCAGGTGAAATGGACAACTTTATTTCACCTTCTATAGTGAATAAATACAAGAGGAAATCTAG